>CM053786.1:102187265-102279765 GCA_028749045.1 Cupressus sempervirens
ACTAATGAATACATCATTCCTTCATTTATACTTTTAATGAAATCCAATGCCTATTCATTCATTACTTCTTCTCATTCATATCATTGTTTTCATTGAGAATGGTTCATTAACTTACCATCTAGTCAACATTGACTTCCTTATTTATTTTGAATTCATCATCTACAAAATTATATATAGATCATGCAATATTATAGACTATAAAAAAACTTACTTTATTTCTTTCCTCCTTTCTCTATTTTGGAAATATTTATTTTCTTTCTAGATCTATAAATACAAGATTGTACTATAATACTATTATCATTATAGTCTTTAGTTATGAAACAATGTACACCTACAACACCAAAACTTAATAAAATTTGATTAATTTTATTTTATCTACCTACCATTCTATCTCAAAATATGGAGTTCATAGAGAGATGCACATTCATACAAGCATAGAACTTGGGATTTAAAGAATTTATTGAGTTGCACTATCAAGGAAATAAGTCACTATTAAAAAAATACAAACTTAGAGCTTATAAAGAAGCTAATTTGTTATATCATTACTCTACTTTATTGTCATATTGCATCTCAATTGAATATAATTGATAATAGAATGTCGTATGATGTTCTTGTTATAATTCCTCTTCAAAAATGTGAATAAGATGATAAATCAGATATACTAAAAATATTTGTAGGAACACGAGAGATTTTTATGTGACAATGCCATCAATTTTCTCAAAAATTTCAACTAAGACATCCTTCAATATAAGTTAATACTTAATTTTACATATGTGATTCTTTAATGATACCAGTTCTAGATCAGTTATATACCAACAATATTTATGGAAACTTGAGAGATTCTTATGTGGTAAAACCATCAATTTTCTTACAAATTTCAACTAAGACATTCTTCCATATAAATTAATATATAATTTTGCATCTGTGAATTTTTATAATAACACCTCTAAATTAGAGATACTACCAATATTTGTAGGAACTTGAAAGATTCTTATGTGAGAAAACTATCAATTTTCTTACAAATTTTAACCAAGATATCTTTCAATCTTAATTAATTTGACATATTTAAATTTTTATAATATTCATTTAACTAAGACATCTTTCAATATTAATTAATTTGACATATTTCAATTTTTATAATATTTATTATTAAATTTGATATATTGACAATATTTGTAAAAATTGAAGAGATTCTTATGCGACAAAAGCATCAATTTTCCTACTAATTTCAACTAGAAAGTTTTTTAATATAAATTAAATACTTATAAGAACTTTTAATGATACCACTCGTGCCCAAAGAAGAGATTGTCTTATGTTATTTCCATTGTTTTGGATTATAAGAAGATATCATGTGCTTCAAAGAAGTAGTGGGTTGTCAATGTCCCTTTCTAGCATTCTTGAATCTACGTTATTTCCAACTAATGCCTACACGTCCATTCCTCCATTTTTTCTTTGAATGCAATCCAATGCTTACTCGCTCATTATTGTGTACTTTTTGATTCATCAATGCTGTCATTTGCCCTTGAGATATCATATGCGCCCAGTGCCTATTAGCCTGAGAATCTAGTCAGCATCGATTTCTTTGAAAAACAAATTGGCTTTACATTATTTTGTCATTATTTTAAGCATGAGGTTGTACTGTGATGGTGTTATTGTATTGCTTAGTTATGAGACAATGCACACCTAAAATACCAACCGACCATTTTTACAGTTTGATTAGTTCTATCTCATAAGATCAAGTGCATACAAAGCTCCATACAAACATAGCACTTGAATAATTCATCGGATTGCAATGCCAAGGAAACATTTCATTATTGAAAAAAAGGAACATAAGAGGTTACATGAAGCTCCCCAAGTAGTCAACTCTCTATACATTTTTCCCTCTCCAAGAGGTACTGGTTGGTTCAATTATCAGATACCCGTCTTCTTCCTCTTTTAGCTGTTAATGCTGATTCTCATGCAATTTAGCAGAGTCTGACTGTCTGAGGAATCTGAGGCTGTAGATCAATGAGAACGAGATCAAACTTGATCTGCAATAGCAACATTCAATGCAGACATTTTGAGAACATTTGAGGCGTCTAGTTCCAAAATATGGATAGGCTAATCAAATACATCATCTTTCTTTTTGGTCTCAGGAACTTTCTGAAGTTCAGAAGACACAGTTAAAACGGGCTTATATCTTCTGTAAACAAGGTAAACAACGAGCTGAGTTATTCCTAAACAGAAACCAAGTCCATTGGGCACCTGCAAAAAAATGAATAATTCGTTTAAAAAAATGTCATAAATCTTGCCAAAACATACATAAAAACTATAGTTAACAACAACACTAGGAGAAGAGATGAGCTTAAAGCTATAAAGATATCTCTAGCCATTACAGAGTACCCAGACCAGACTAGTGCATTTAGAGTACCGAATAGTAAGACTAAAAATGGCATGTACTTCACACTTTGTGTTCTGACAACATCTCCCTGCAATAGAAAAACACAAACTCATCAACATTCATGAAAGCATGAATTCATTTGCTAATCGATTTATACTTTTTAAAAAACTTTTGGGTAGAGATTCGTTATTGGCAGTGGGTTAGGGTTCTTGCAGATTCATGACCTGGGTTAACAGTTTCTTATATTATCTATAAGTCTAGAAGTCGTATCCAGCATTATCATATCAATCTTTTGGTACAATAGAAATCCTAATTTGTAACAACAGATCAATCTTTTGGTATAATAGAAATCCTAATTTGTAACAACAGATCAATCTTTTGGTACAATAGAAACCCTAACTTGTGACAAGTGATATTAGAACTTGACCCTAAGAAATTGTAAGAAAGAGATTGTTGACAATAAGACCACCTCCTATATTATTGATAGTCTATATTTTCTATGAGTCCAGATCAATGTTTTGATGCAACAGTAGTCCTAACTTATAACACCAATGTTTTCCCTGTTATTTCTATTTAGAATAGAGACTGAAATATATGCGTCTTTCTATAGTTTTCTACTAGAGATTATGATATTGCTTATGTACACTTTTCGTACCAATCCAAATCAAGAACAACATAAGTTTCAAAACTCACCACAACGGATAACGGGGAGGCATACATAACAATGGAAAGGATCACGCCCAAAGTGCCAGCTACTAACTGTCTGGCACTGTGTGTGTGCAGCGCATAAACCGTAACTGAAACAATCGTGACAAAAGCAACCATCATTGCTATGGCTAACCGCGCTGCTTTCACCTGCAAGACAGATTGAAGGAATCCATGTCAGAAGTCACAACTATGTGTATTTAGCTTCTTGCATGGAATCTAGTCAAGCATAAGACTTGTATGAGCTAGTGGCCACCAAATGGCTTTCAGTTACAAACTTAAAGCTGGCATGATGAGTTACCTTCTCATGCTTTGGGGCAAATGTCAGAAAGGACACCAGATAAAATATTTCAAGAACAAATCCTGCACCATTGATCGTGAGGATCAAAGTGCTGTGCGCTTTAACAAATGGGGCTCCATAAAGTAGCCGAAGACAACAGTTGAACAAGGTACACACAAATGGAAGTCCTGAGTACTCTTGTGTAGACTTTAGCTTGTATATCCCCCAGAATGTTTTCCTGCAATTTCCAAATACAATCATAATTATAATTAAGCTCGTTATCTTGATCAATAGTAAAAGCTCGCATTTTAGTCATGCTGATTTACAATAAATATGTTTTGGACTCGGAGAAATATGGTGTAAACGGTACTTACATAGGTGAAAGGTAAAGTGTCAGTGAAGTGATATTTTCTGCAACAAATAACACCATGAAACATTAATTATGATGAACCGATTATGTTTCATATTAATTTACAGTCTTATATAAACCCAACTATGTTAATTATTGTTAGTTGGACAGCGGTTATTTCTGACCCGGAAATAGCAGTTGTATTTATGGGTAGCTTGGACAGCTGTTCATCCTTATCTATGTATAGCAGCACTATTTATGGGTAGTTTGGACAGCTGTTTGTCCACTTGCCAAGAATTAGTAAATGGTTGTTGCAAGGATAATTATTTACTAATTTTAGTGATTCCCTCTTGGACACCTTGCAACCAATTCTATTATTGGCTGTCGAGCTGTCTTAATCTCAACCGTCGATTGTAAATCAATTTCGGGCGTTGGGTTACCAATAGGAGTAGTATAAAAAGGGGTCATTGGGTCATTTGGAGTAGGAAATTTTGGAGAAATATTTGCAGTGTTAGCAAGGGCGCAGTGTTAGTGTGGGGATAGCAGTGGAGAATATCAGTGGGAGAAATTAGGAGGTTGTCAGAGTTCTGCCAGTGAGAGGCAAGGAATTTTTGTATCTTTTGATTTGCTGAAGTTTAATATAATTTCTCATCTGTAGAACTGGTTTTCCCTTAGGGGTTTTTTCAATGACAATTTGTCCGAAAATATTGTGTTCATTGTGTTGCACATTTCTTTTCGTATTATAAGTGAAGTTGCCGTTGTGTTATTTTTCGATATTAGGTGAGAATTTGTTTCCAGCAGTTTAATAATCCTTAATGATAGTAGATTAATAATCAGTGACTGCAATAGTTGAGTTTTCACATGGTATTAGAGCATTGTTAAGGGTAGAAGAGTTTTTCCCTAGGAAAGAAATTTTGATCTCTTTAGATTTATTATTGCTTTAAACCCTTGAGATGGCTTCAGTTGGTTTGAGAGATCAGGATAGATTGGATGGTGCCTCAAATTTTGGTGTCTGGAGGGCCATAATTTCTTTATTGTTGGAAGAGAATGGTTTCAAGGATTATGCTACCAGTGGTGTACCTGTACCAACGGATGCAACACAGCTTGCAGCATATAGGAAGGACGATGCCAAAGCGAGGAGGATTATCCTTGATGGTGTCAAGGATCATATTGTTCCACATATCTCGGAGCTAGATACAAAAAAGAAGATGTGGGACGCCATTCTAAATCTATACCAGAATGATAAAGGGCCACACCACCCTACCAACTCACAACCAAGAATGCCGCAGTATGGAGACCAAAAAAAATAAAAATAAATCTTCACAAGCAATTTTATTATACTTTAAAATCCTTACAACACCCACAAGATGATATCATAGATATGACTTCTTCAAAAAGAAGTTTACAAATTCTTCAACATAAGAGAAATTCCAAATAAGAGTCTTCAAACCAAGAGCTTCACCAAGAATTCTACTTTAAGAGCTACACCTTTAGAGCTTTCACACCTTGAAGTCTTCACACCTTCTAGCTTCTACTTCTCAAGCTTGATTAGAAATGTTCATATGCCTTGCTTAAATAGGCACTTACCACCCAATACATGACTTATCCACGACCTTCTAGAATTCCACCTACACAATATCCACAACCTTCTAAAACTTCCATAATCTTCTACAATATTCACAACTTTCTACAATATCCACAACTTTCTAGAATTCTACCCACACACCTTGATAAATGGAATGACAACCATTTATTTTTTTATCTTTTTTTATTATGCCACCTATGCACCTCAAAAATAGAAATTTCTCCTTTTCTCCTTTTTCCCCTTTTTAAATTTTTTTATTATTTTTTCTCTAATTTTCATCACTTTCTCTCTCCTCCATAATATTTTTTTTCCAATAATTTTTCATGCAAGATGCTCCTGCATTACAGAATGCTACCACCAACAGGAAGTTGATTCTCAGAGAGAAGCTAAAGAATACCCAGATGAATCAGGGAGAAGACGTCACAAGTTACCTCACCAGGCTCAGACTTGTCAAGGATGAGTTAGCAGCTATTGGAGATAGGCCTAGTGATGATGAGCTAGTGAGAATAGCCCTAAATGGGTTTACTAAACAATGGAGTGTCTTTGTTCAAGTTGTCAGTGGACGAGATACTTTACCAAGTTGGGATCGACTATGGACTAATTTCACTCAAGAGGAGTTTAGACTAAGTCTTGTCAATGGGGCCAACAAGAGTTAGAAAAATGAGGTGGAACAAGAGAACGTTGCCCTAGCGGGTAAAGGGAAAGCAAAGAAGGGATCTAGCAAAGGATCAAATTCACAAAGTGAAAAGAAGAAAAAGGACCTTTCTAAGGTCAAGTGCTTTGGATATCATGAGTTTGGCCACTATGTCAGTGATTTCCCAGAGAGGAAGAAGGGTAAGAAGCAGGTGGCAGCTTCAGCAAGTGTAGAAGAACTCTCCAGTAGAATGCAAGATGAGTTTGCACTCATAGCTTGTATGGTTAGCTCAACCTCACAGTGTGTTTGGTATATAGATAGTGGGGCGTCATTTCATATGACAGGAGTTAGAGAGTACTTCTCCAGTTACAAGGAGGAGGACACCAACATCCAGATTTCTATGGGAAACTTGTCCAAACTCAACCCTGTTGGGAAAGGGAATATTCAGTTTTAGAGGGAGAATGGAAAGATAATTCCACTTCATGATGTGTTATATGTGCCAGGCTTAGATATGAATTTGATTTATGTATCTGTTCTTCAGGATAGGGGGTATAATGTACTCTTTAGAGGGACACATGTGTTGATTAAGCACAAGGATTGAAAATCACCCATAACTATCGGAGTTAGGAGTGGTCGCCTTTATAGATTGCAGTTTGATACTCCTAAGGCACTTATGATCAACAGTAATCCTAGAGATCTTGGAGATCTATGGCATAGGAGGATGGGCCATATTCATCATGGAGCACTTAGATTGCTTCATGAGACCATGACAGGTGTTCTAGAGGTGAGCACAGAGCATGACAATGTATGTAAGGGATGTGTGTTGGAGAAGTTTGCAAAAGCATCTTTTCCAAGGAGTGACACCAGATCTGAGGGTGTTCTTGATCTAGTACATTTAGATGTTTGTGGACCAATGTCGACAAAATCTCTTAGAGGATATGAGTACTATGTAACTTTAATTGATGATTTCTCTAGAAAGACCTGGATATACTTCTTGAAGACTAAGGATGAGGTTTTCAGTCGATTCCAAGAGTTCAAAGCTCTTTTGGAGAACTCGATAGGAAAGAAGATAAAGGTTCTTCGGTCAGACAATGGAGGCGAGTACAAAGGAAATGTCTTCCAGGAGTTCTGCACTAGAGAAGGAATCAAGAGAGAATGGACTGTTCCTTACAATCCACAACAGAATGGAGTTGCTGAGAGGAAGAACCATTCTATATCAGAGGTAGCAAGAGCTATGCTACATGACCATGACATGCCCCGTTACTTATGGGTAGAGGCGTGTAATACAACAGTCTACATTCAGAATAGAGTTCCACACAAGGTGCTAGGGAAGATGACACCAGAGGAGGCTTTCACAGGGAAGAAGCCAGATGTTAATCACTTCAGGATATTCGAGAGTTTGGCATATTGTCATATTCTTGGAGATACACGTACAAAGTTAGATCGGACTGCAGAGAGGGGGTACTTTGTTGGGTACAGTGAGACCTCAAAGGCATACAAGATTTTCATTCTAGGGACTAAAAGAATTATTGTCAGACGGGATGTCAAGTTCATGGAGGACAAGGCATTCAGGAGATCTAGAGATTTGTCAGCAGATGATCAGAGTGAGCAGCCAATAAAAGCCTCAAGACCAAGTCAAGGGCAGCAAAGCTCAAGTACAGTTACCAGCACGAGTGTAGACTCAGTTAGTGAAGATTCACAGAGTATGGAGCAACAGGTGCAACATGAAATGCATCTAGAAGACTTAGAGGTTGACATTTCATCCTCTATAGTTGGCAATAGGAACCATCTGGTTTCAGATACACAAAGGGATACTCAGGAGTTTGTGGGAGCTCGTAGGAAGAGTACTAGATAGTGAAAACAACTAGCCAAGTTCAATGACTATGTGGCATTAGTTAGTCAGTTGGTAGATAGTGAGCCTTCTAGCTATCAAGAAGTTGCAGAACATCAAGTATGGTGAGATGCTATGGTTGAGGAATATTCTTCAATAATGCAGAATGATGTGTGGGAGGTAGTACCTAGACCAACAGATAGGGCTATAGTTGGACCACACTAGATCTATAAGATAAAGCATGGTGCAAATGGTAGCATCAAGAAATACAAGGCTAGGTTCGTGGCAAAGGGGTTCTCTCAGAAGGAGGGAATAGACTATGAGGAGACATTTGCTCCTGTTGCCAGGTATACTTCTATACAAGTTATAATCTCACTTGTAGCATAGATGGGATGGCAAATCCATCAAATGGATGTCAAGACATCATTCCTTAATGGTGAGTTGAAGGAGGAGGTATACATAGAACAACCAGAAGGCTTTGTAGCACACAGCAAAGAAAAGCATTATACGGACTCAAGCAGGCTCCTAGAGCGTGGTATGAGCGCATTGATACATACTTGCAAAAAATGGGCTTTGTGAAGAGTGAAGCAAATGCTAACCTCTACTACGTGATGGTTGGGGGTGAGATTCTCATTCTTGTTCTTTATGTGGATGATCTATTTCTTACAGGTTCACTAGGGCTCATAGTGGATTGCAAGAGGAACCTTGCAGAAGAGTTTGAGATGAAGGATTTAGGACTTATGCACTACTTTCTAGGCATGGAAGTGTGGCAGATAGATGGGGAGATTTTCTTTGGTCAAGGTAAATATTGCATTGAAATCTTGAAGAAATTTGGGATGGAGGATTGCAAAGCCATGTCTGCACCCATGACCACAAATTGGAGGAAGGTAGATACATCTAAGGAGAAAGATGTAGATCCCACTTTATATAGATAGTTGATTGGTTTGCTTATGTATTTGGTTAACACTAGGCCAAATATAGCATTTGCAGTAAACTCTCTTAGTCAGTTCATGGTTGAACCAAAGAGAATGCATTGGATAGCGGCTAAGCATGTGCTACATTACTTGCGTGGTATAGTTGAGTATGGGATCATATATGTTCAAGGTGAAGGTATCAGGTTGATAGGCTATACTAATGTAGATTGGGCAGGAAGTACAAAAGACAAAAGGAGCACTTCAGGGTGTTGTTTCAGCTTGGGATCAGGAGTTGTATCTTGGTTCAACAGGAAGCAGAAGTCTATGGCTCTAAGTTCAGCAGAAGCAGAATACATAGCAGCTAGCATGGCGACATGTGAAGCTATATGGCTTCGAAAGTTGTTAGTAGCCTTGTTTGGTCATAAGGTTGAGACTACTGTGATACATTGTGACAATCAGAGTTGCATCAAGTTGTCTAAGAATCCAGTGTTTTATGATAGGTCTAAACATATAGATATCAGATATCACTTCATCAGAGATTGTGTACAAAGGAAAGTTTTTCAGCTAGAGTACATACCTACAGAGGAGCAGGTAGTAGACATTCTGAGGAAGGCTTTGGGAAAGGCCAAATTTATCTTTTTCAGAGATAAGATGGGTGTCATGCAGAACAACTTCCTCGCTAAGAGGGAGTGTTAATTATTGTTAGTTGGAAAATTGTTATTTCTAACCCAAAAATAGTAGTTATATTTATGGGTAGCTTGGACAGTTGTTCGTCCTTATCTATGTATAGGAGCACTATTTATGGGTAGTTTGGACATCTGTTTGTCCACTTACCAAGAATTAGTAAATAGTTGTTGCAAGGATAATTATTTACTAATTTTAGTGATTCCCTTTTGGACACCTTGCAACCAATTCTATTGTTGGCTATCGAGTTGTGTTAATCTCAACCGTCGATTATAAATCAATCTCAGGCATTGGGTTACCAACAGGAGTAGTATAAAAAGGGGTCATTGGGTCATTTGGAGTAGGAAGTTTTGGAAAAATGTTTGCAGCGTTAGCAAACAGTCTTGCAGTGTTAGCAAGGGCGTAGTGTTAGCGTGGGGATAGCAGTGGGGAATATCAGCAGGAGAAATTAGGAGGTTGTCAGAGTTCTGCCAGTGAGAGGCAAGGAATTTTTGTATCTCTTGATTTTCTGAAGTTTAATATAATTCCTCATCTGTAGAACTGGTTTTCCCTTAGGGGTTTTTCTAGGGACAATTTGTCCGAAAATATTGTGTTCATTGTGTTGCGCATTTCTTTCCATATTATAAGTGAAGTTACAGTTGTGTTATTTTTCGATATTAGCTGAGAATTTGTTTCTAGTAGTTTAATAATCTTTTATGATAGGAGATTAATAATCAGTGACTACAATAGTTGATTTTTCACAAACTATACACAAAACTCTTGCCCACCCAAACAAATCAAAATGAGCATCAGGGCATAACAAACCAAAATCTAGGAGCCCACATGTTAATCAAGATACTGTGAGAAATATAAATTAAATTTAAACTCACAACCCTAAACCAATTATATTTTTTGTTTGGCACTTTAAAAATTGCTCGACACATGGAGATGCCAAGTGCCAGTTTTGCTCGGCACTTGCTCGACACTTGAAGGTGCTGAGTCATATATTGCTCGATACTTGATGGTGCCGAGTGAAAGTCAACAGGTGCCAAGTGAGCTTGGCACACAAAGAAAAAATTGCTTGGCAACAATGGATGCCAAGTAAGCTCGGCTCCAACTGAGAAAGAGAAGAAAATGTTGAGAGTTCTGTTCAAACTGAAAAAAATTTATAACTTATAAAATTTCAACGTGAATGCTTTCACCATTAAAATTAAAAGAGCCAATACTTGAAACTTCCAAAAAAACTTGTCAGATGCAATAAACAAGGGAAGAGCAATGGATTCAAGTATGCCTATTTTCTTTACTATTCAACTGAGATTAAACTATTACAAAATCTGGGAGCATTCGACTTCAACCAGAAAATCCTAAAAATAACCCTAAACTGGTGAATCTTCAAACTTCAATAAACTTTAAACTTGCAACACTAATGGCTGCATACAATGGTGCACTGCTTCAACAGGACAAAACAAAACAATTACCAACTCACAAAATGAATAGAGGAGTCATGTGCAACTGGAGACACTGAACATACTTTCTTCTGTCTCTACAACAAATGGATTTCCTGACCACTTTCTTCTTCTTCTTCCTTTTCTCTGCTTTGCTAAACTAAATCTCTGAATAATCTGAAAATGAATGAATATGAATGAAGAAACATTTGCTTTGTCACATTCTATTTTCCACCTCTTTTCTGATTACAAAAAATCTCACCCACCGTATTCATGTTTCTATCTGTTCTGGGCGTCAGAGGTGGTAGGTGAGCATTTGGCTTAAGGGGCAAACATACGCTTCATTTAATATTCCAACAGATACAAATTATTAGAATGCAAAGGTAATAAAATGGATTAAGGAGAATTTGTGTTTGTTATTGAGAAACACCATTTAATACATGGGAGATTTAGTTCATGTAAAATTCAAAATACAAACATTAAATGGAGTGTTATGGCCATTATAAACTGATTATTCTAAAAGAAAAATCTTGATTTTAAAAATCACTAATTCACTACTCCTTAAGAATGAAATAATATTTATCTAAAATCCAACAGCTTCCATTATTCTTCTCTGACTAATATATAAATTAGAAGTCATATGTGTGCTATATATTGAACCTATCTATCTTCACCATGCTTCATCCTAGCCATGATCATCCAAATTGAGGCCAACCAAAGAAGATTACAAATTCTATTCTTGCTAAACAAAGGCCTGTATCTCCTACTATAGCCCTTGAAAGTTTTCAAATTAAATAAATGTAGAATTTTCTCCCATATTACATTTATATTTCAGTGAAGTAGTTTCTAATTCATGTTTTGTCAAATATGTCTAAACTAGCAGTCTAAATGGCAAACCAATAATTCCCACCACAAGATGTAGAGGAAAAGCCATTGAACAAAAGAAGTAACTGCCTTTGCAGCACTCAAAGAGTGTTGAAATATTTAATGTGGTGGTTGTCTTTCCCCTAGAACCAAATGCCCACCTACCACCTAACGACCAACAGAACAACCAAAAAAAAAAAATTAATACGGGTAGGTGAGATTTTTCAAATTTAGAAATGAGAGAGAAAAAAATTTTAGGTCAAGAGACAAAGGAATGTTTCATTCATTCATTCAAATTATTTAGAGATTTAGTTCAACAGAGCAGAGAAAAGGAAGAAGAAGAAAGTGGTCAGCGGATCCACTTGTTGCAGAGACAGAAGGAAGTATCTTCAGTGTCTCCAGTTATACATGACTCCTCTATTCATTCTGTGAGTTGGTTGTTGTTTTGTTTTGTCCTGTTTAAGCAATGATTGCTCTAGGCACCATTGTATGCAACCATTAGTGTTGCAAGTTTAAATTTTATTGAAGTTTGAAGATTCACTAGTTTAGGGTTATCCATTGCTCTTCCCTTGTTTATTCCACTTGGCAAGTTTGTTTGGAAGTTTCAAGTATTGGGTCTTTTGGTTTTAATGGTGAAAGCATTCACGTTGAAATTTTATAAGTTATAATATTTTTTATTTTGAATAGAACACTCGGCATCCTCTTCTCTTTCTCAGTTGGAGCCAAGCTTACTCGACATCCATTGTTGTCGAGCAATTTTTCTTTGTGTGCTGAGCTCACTCGGCACCTGTTGACTTTCACTCAACACCTTCAAGTGCTGAGCATTCTGTGACTTGGCACCTTCAAGTCCCAAGCAAGTACCAAGCAAAACTGGCACTCGACACCTTCAAGTGCCAAGCAAATATTTTAGGTTTGGGGTTGTGAGTATAGATTTTAATTTATATCGTGGTATTAGAGCATTGAGGCCCCACATCCATAGTGAGTTAGGGCATTTGTTTTCTTGGGATATTTGACATGGCAGGAGATGCAGGAAAGATATGTTAGCAACCACCATCCTTTAATGGGAAAAATTATGATACATGGGCAAAGAAGATGAAGATTATAATGGTTGCAAATGATTTGTAGGAGTTTTTAGTTAATGGATTCAATGATGTGACTAATCCAACTCAGTATGTTGCCCTCACAAATGCATAGAAGACTCATTTGAAAGAGTCAAGGAGGAAAAATGCAAAAGCGTTAAGTCTTATTGAAGTAGCAATGACAAAGACAATATTCCTAAAGATTGCAGCAACAAATTATGCAAAGGAAGCATGGGATATCCTTGAGACAAAATTCAAGGGGATTGATAAAGTCCACACAGTAAAGCTACACAATATAAGGAGGGAGTTTGAGAACCTTCAAATGAAAGAAAATGAATCAGTTGCAAGTTTTCAATTCAAGGAACTCCAATGTGATTAACCAACTAAAGTCAAATGGAGAATAATATCAAGAGTAGAGGATAGTGGAAAAGATATTGAGGATTTTACCTCATAAATATGACAATTTGATCATGACCATAGAAGAGGTAAAATACCTCACTATTTTGACAATGGATGAGTTAATGAGTATACTTCAAACCCATGAGAATAGGATAGATAGACCTACATCTTCTTCTTCCTAAGAGAAAGCATTCAAGGCTCAATCAAATCCAAGAGGAAGGGGGAGAGGAAGAAATGGCTCAAGAAAAAACTCCAGAGACAGAGGCCGAGGAAATAGAGGACAAAGAAATGCTGCAGTAGAAAGCTCAAGAAGAGTAGATGGAGCAAGTAGCTCACAAAATACTTCAAGAGGAGGTAAGAAAAATTACAACTTAAATAAGAGTAATGTAGAATGCTACTACTTCCATAAATATGGGCATTATGCAAATGAATGCTGGAAGAAGCAAAATGATCAGTCAGGACAAGAAAATGTGGCTGATGTGAATATGGGAAGTGGAAACAATGCCACTGCCTTCATCATGTGTAATGTTGGTGAAGAAGGAAGCCTTGAGGTTTGGAACCTCAATAGTGGATGTAGCAACCACATGAGTGGTAGTGAAACCTTGTTTTCATTCATTGGCAAGAGTTTCAAATCAGAAATTAAGATGAGTAACAATGGAACCCTACCAGTTGTGGGCAAAGGATCTATTATGGTCCGCACCAAGAAAGGTGAGAATAAGAAAATACAAACTGTGTATTTTGCCCCTGGTATGAAGCACAATTTGATGAGCATTGGTCAGCTCATTCAAAATGGATATAAAGTGCTGATGAAGAATGACACGTGTGTCGTTCATGAAAAGGATGTGAGCAAGAACCTACTTGCAGCAGTTCAAATGACAAATAACAAAATATTTTCTTTGAGGATAGAGACATGTTTCTCATCTCAAGTTGGTGCTGCACCTCACACACAATTAGCTCTAAGGAGTGTGATTGAAGACCCCTCACGGCTATGGCTCCTCAGGTATGGTCATCTAGGCTATGCTGGTTTAAATTTGTTGTCAAATAAAATAATGGTAGAAAGTTTTCCACATATAGGAAATTCATGTGGCAAGTGTGAGGCTTGTATTTTGGGTAAGCAACATAGGTTTCCCTTTAATTCTAGAAATTATAGGAGGGTTAGATATCCATTAGAGTTAGTGCATACCGACCTAGTCGATCCGTGCAAGTTACTTCCATTAGGGGGAGTACTTATTTTATGACATTCATAGATGATTTTAGTTGTAGGACATGGGTGTATTTTTTAAAGAATAATTCTAAAGCATTTGATAAATTTATAAAATTTAAAGCCTAGGCTGAAAGAGAATGTGGACACTATATCAAGGTGCTAAGATTAGATAGAGGAGGGGAGTATACCTCCAATTCTTTTGTAAATTTTTGCAAGAAACATGACATTAAGAAAGAGCTCACAACCAGTTATACACCACAACAAAATGGAGTGGCTGAAAGAAAGAATAGGACCATTGTTGAAATGGCAAGAAGTACGATGAAAGAGAAAAGTCTCCCAACTGAATTTTTGGGAGAGGCTATGGCAATATAAGTTTACCTAATTAATAGGTGTCCTACAAAGGCAGTCCATGATAGAATTCCAATGGAAGCATGGTCACAAGAAAGATGGATAGTTGAACACCTAAGGGAGTTTGGATGTGTTGCATATGCACATGTGCCTAAAAAGAAAAGGTAGAAATTGGATAAAAAAGGTGTGAAGTGCATCTTCATAGGGTACAACTCAAAATCAATGGCATACAGATTGTATGACCCATTGAACAACAAGATGACTCTTTCAAGAGATGTGAAATTTCTTGAAAATCAGTCTTGGTATGCTCCAACTAATAAGTCACCTAGCACTTCAAGTAAAGTGCCAATTATGAGTGAAGAAGACACTGATGAACAAAAAGGAGAAGGAACAAATAGAAGAAAAGGCAAGCAGGTTCAGTCATTGCTGAGCTCCTCTAGGCATGATCGAGTGTCAGTGCTGAGTAGCAGTGAAGATCGAGCTAGTCGACAATGCAGTAACAGTGAAGATTCTGATCCCACACTCTCCTCCCTATTACCAAGAAAAACCAAGAGTCTTAGGGAGATATACCAAGATGAAAGGTATGAAGATTATGATGAGAGTGTTAATTTTGCATTATTTTCTCATAGTGATCCAATATATTTTGAAGAAGCTATTAAGGAGAAGAAATGGTGTAAGGCCATGGATGAGAAAATAGATGCCATAAAAAAGAATGAGACATGGGAGCTAACTAAATTTCCCCCAAAGAAGCAAGTGATTGGAGTGAAATGGGTCTATAAGACCAAATGCAATGCTGAAGGCAAGATTGATAGGCATAAGGCAAGGCTGGTAGTCAAGGGCTACAAATAGTAGTATGGAAGAGACTATGATGACACATATGCCCCTGTTGCAAGAATGGAAACCATGCGTGTTGTCATACCAATTGTAGCTTAGCACAAATGGAAGGTATTTCAAATGGATGTGAAGTCCACCTTCCTTAATGGTGTATTGAAAGAAGAAGTATATGTGGAGCAGCCACCTAGTTATAAAGTTGCAGGTGAAGAACACAAAGTATATAGATTGAAAAGAGCTTTTTATGAGCTCAAGCAAGCTCCATAGGCATGGTACAGTAGGATTGACTCATATTTGATGAGCAATGGATTTAGCAAAAGCAATGGTGAGCTCACTCTTTACATCAAGGCAACAGATGATAATGTATTGATTGTTGTCTTGTATGTAGATGACTTAATTTTTACTGAAAATCACAAGGCTCTAATTGGTGAGTTTAAAGAGGCCATGAAAAGTGAATTTGAAATGATAGACCTAGGTCTCTTAAAATACTTTCTAGGCATAGAAGTACAACAAATGCATGATGGCATTTTCATCTCTCAAAAAAAATATGCAAGGCAGATCTTGTAGAGATTAAAAATGCAGAACAGTAAGGTAGTCCCCACACCAATAGCAATAGATATGAAGTTGAGCAAGGAAGACTCTAGCAAGAGAGTGGATCCAACACTATACAAGAGTATAGTTGGAAATTTAATGTATTTGACTACAACTCGGCTAGACTTAATGCATGCAGTAAGTCTGATTTTCAGATTTATGGAAACACCAAAGGATTCCCATTGGCAAACGGGAAAGAGGATCCTAAGGTATGTGAAAGGTACCAAGGGATTTGGAATTTTGTATACTGTAAATGATGATCTCAAGTTGGTTGGTTACATGGATAGTGATTGGGCTAGAAGTATAGATGATAGGAAGAGCACTTCCGGATACATGTTTCATATGGGATCGGGTGCAATTTCATGGGCATCCAAGAAGCAACCTATTGTTGCTCAATCTACAACAGAGGCTGAATACATAGCAACAAATGCAATAACATGTGAAAAAATTTGGCTAAGGAGGATCTTGACAGATTTGAATGAAAGGCAAGAGGATAGAACCACAATTTGTTGTGACAACATCTCATCAATTGCATTGTCTAAGAATCTAGTCTTCCATGGGAGAAGCAAACACATAGAGATTAGATATCACTTCATCAGAGAGTTGGTGGAGAATGGGAATATCAAAATAAAATTTTGTAAGTCTGAGTAGTAGCTAGCAGACACTTTTACCAAGCCATTATGCATTGAAATTTTTGTACACCTAAGAGAGTGTCTCGGTGTCATTGATGTGGATCAGTAATGATCTTTGCTTGTTTGGCTTAGGAAAAAAGGGGGAGTGTTGGAATATTTAATGCGGTGGTTGTCTTGCCCTTGGAGCCAAATGACCACCTACCACTTGACGACCAACAAAACAGTCAAAAAAAAAAGTACGGATAAGTGAGATTTTTTAAATTTTGAAATGAGAGGGAAAAATGTTTTAGGTCAAGAGACAAAAGGAATGTTTCATTCATTCATTCAAATTATTCAGAGATTCAGTTCAGTAGAATAGAGAAAAGGAAGAAGAAGAAAGTGGTCAGCAAATCGACTTGTTGCAGAGATAGAAGGAAGTATCTTCAGTGTCTCCAGTTACACATGACTCTATTGTTTATTTTGTGAGTTGGGTTTTGTTTTGTTTTGTCCCGTTGAAGTAGTGATTACTCTAGGCACCATTGTATGCAACCATTAGTATTGCAAGTTTAAAGTTTATTGAAGTTTGAAGATTCACCAGTTTAGGGTTATTTTACGATTTTTTCTGGCTGGAGCCGAATGCTTCTAGATTTTGTAATAGTTTAATCTCAGTTGAATAGTAAAGAAAATAGGCATACTTGTATCCATTGCTCTTCCGTTGTTTATTGCATTTGACAAGTTTGTTTGGAAGTTTCAAGTATTGGGTCTTTTGGTTTTAATAGTGAAAGCATTCACGTTGAAATTTTATAAGTTATAATATTTTTTAATTTGAACAGAACACTCAACATCCTCTTCTCTTTCTTAGTTGGAGCCGAGCTTACTCGGCATCCATTGTTGCCTAGCAATTTTTTTTTGTGTGTCGAGCTCACTCGGCACCTTCAAGTGCTAAGCAAGTGCTGAGCAAAACTAGCACTCGGCACTTTCATATGCCGAGCAATTTTTAAGTGCCGAGCAAAATTTTTAGATTTAAGGTTGTGAGTATTGATTTTAATTTATATTTCTCACAAAAAGGAAAGAAAATATCTAATGCTAATTGAAATCAGCACAAGAAGAGATGAAGTTATGAAGAGCACGAAGACTTTAAAGTGCTTTTATAAGCCTTCATCTTGCACATGACCAACTTGACATCATCATATACAGTGGAATGTAAGAAATAAGAACTAGTGTTTTAACTTGATGAGGAGCAAAGCACTAACGAGTACAGTGGGTTCAACTTTACACATCAGAGTTAATGGGAACCAGCTAAATGCAATGCTTACAGCCAACTTGTGATATGTGCATGATTTTTCCAATGTTCTGATCAGGTTATCATCTCTCTGTGTCCTTTTCTATAGCTGAGAATAGAAAAATGTACCACACCCAGAAAGGTAATTCATAAGATTTCAAGGATTCGTTCCCAACACGTACAGATTCCTTGGAAGAACAGTACAAAAACAGCAGAAACGAGAGCATATTCTATAGTAGATACAATGTGTGGGATACAGACCACTCTGAATGATTATGAGGGAAAATTCCTTTTTTTAATTTTTATTTTATGGATATGAATATATATACCCATGTCCATCATCTATGCAAACCTTATTACAAGTACCATCTTCACTCCCTTCCAAAGATCATTTACTCATGTACACGTAATTCCATGTCACTAACAGTGATTCTTACATACATGTAGATATTTTTGAATCCAAATTAAGAAAAAGGAGGAGGATCTGCCAACCCAATTTGCATTTTTATGTAAACAAGTTAACAATTTGCAGCTGGAATACTTTTAATCACTCAAACACTTGCACGAAAATATCCACCACGATCAGTCTTGCAGGTCTAAGCTGTAAATTTGTAGCCAGTATCGTTCTATGGTTTAAAAATGACGCCGGCCAATATGATCAGTTGATATTTACCCTCTTATTATCTTTTCTCTTTTTGCTCCTAATTGCGCTTATTTTGTTTTGCTATGTTTGCTTGCCTCATTCTATGCTAGTGTTTCCGGGGCAAGATTTCATTATAGCTACGATTCATTGCAGGAAAAGAAAAAGTTGGAAATCTTAGTTTTTCTTCCAAAGCCTAGATTTTTTAAATTTGTTAAGACATGCTTATAAACCTTTGATTCAATTGCGTAACGAAATGTAAGATGATTGTGTTTAGCTATTCGCACTGGATTCTATGTCCGCAACTCCCGCATTAATTCAAGTCTGAAGCACATTTGCATGCTATCCAATGGTAATTTACAATCGCATAGGACACTGTTCATTGCAATTATTGCTATTGAATTTTCTAGATCGCATGTCCATTTTGTGTTACGAGATATTAAGGCTGTTGTTTTTTGTTCAACTAAATATTGTCTAGACTGTTTAGCACCGTTGAGGATATAATCAAACAAGTCTCATGTAGTGATCAGTATTTGTTGTGAATAGCAATAAAATTGTTTAAAATAATATATGTTAATTTATTAATATTGTAAACAAAAATATAAATAAAAATATAAAAATAAATATAAATAGTTATTAGTATTATAGATATATATATATATATATATATATATATATATATATATATATATATATATATGCTTAGATCGGTAGAAGGTCTAAGTTCTAATAATTTGTATATTAAAAGTTGCAATAGACATTTTTACAATAGTGTCTTAAATCAGAGTACTTTAGCTTTTTATCCTAGTTGTTTCCTTTAGAAGTTTACAATTGAATATGCCTTCATTTTTTATTTGAATTTCAACTTCCATCATTGCTTTGAGTGTTTGGCCCATTTCAACGAGAGTGCCCTCCAAATATAATATCCTAAAAAATAAGTTGCTTGGCCAAGATTGCTGTTAGTATATTAAAAGGTTAAGGAATAAAAACTTTTCCATAATTATTCTATGAAATAATGTTCACTCCTATTGAGAGTTAATGTTATCCAAACTTTTTTCTTTATTTTGTCCTTTAGTATATAGTTTAAATGCAATTTGAAATTACATGCAATTGGTTAGCCTTAGTGGATCATATTTCTTATGTTATCTTTGGATACCCCATTTGAAATTATGGTTTGTGAACATATCTTGCTTCATATTTAGATTCCTTGCCATTTTATTAGACTCAAAAACTCTAAAGATACTACTTTAAAGAAGAATATTTTCTATCTATGGTTATTATAGTATACCTATTCAGTTTGATTTTTAGCGACAGACCATATATAATTTATTCAAAAGAGAACTTGTACATACTCCAATTATTGACTATAACTGAATGACTCTTGATTAATTTTTTGTAACTAAATAATGTTTGAACTATAAGTCTTTTAAATGTTTAAATTATCTACTTATGTTTTAGTCATTGTATGTATTTTTAAAAATTCATCAGCTTTGTTTAATACTTTTTAATAAGTATGTTGTCCCTGTCAGCCCCTTTATTTCCTAGAGTCTTAGTTGCTATATTCCCTTCCCTATATTTATGCTGAATTTGAGCTATTTCTAATTGATCAATTAATTCTATGGCCTATTCTAGTTTGGAGTTGAGCTACCAATTTGGGGTTCCTCCTTTTCTAATTATATATAAAATAACTTGAGAGTCTCCTTCAATGACCAACTTTTTGATTCCTAGTTGCCAGCTCAAATGTAATCCTTCAATTAATGCATTCATTTTTATGACATTATTGGTAACCTTACCTAAGTATTTGGCATGTTTAGTTATCCACTCTTGATTATCATTGTGAATGATGCATCCTAAACCTATGTTCCCAGGATTACCTCTGGATGCTCCATCAAAATTTAATTTGGTCCACCACCTTAGAAGTGGAGTCCATTTACAATTATCTCTAGCTAGCTTATCCTCTTTAGGGCACATCACTAGAGGTTTTATAAGGTTTTGCTTGTTTTCATTCATTTCAACATCCCAAGCCGAAAATGATCCTTCTTCTTTAAATCAAGTTCCTGAGATTGTTATTGATATTTTCTATGATACTAGCCTCTACTTTGTTTAGGAGAGATGAAATCAACAACTCCTTGTTCATAAATATTCTACGGTTCCTTTCTTTCCAAATTTCCCATAATAGAATAGGTGGGGTAATCCTCCATAGGTGATTGTATATTTTTGGGATCTTATCTTGGGCCAACATTTAAGATGGTACAAAAGATTACATGATGGAAGGCTAAGTGCCAATTAAGCTTGTTACATAATAAAGACCAACAAGTTTAAGCAAAAGGAAGTTAAATAAAATATGTTTAGATGTTTCAAAGTTATTATTACAAAGTGAAAATCTTGATGCACCTTCCAATCCCATCTTCACAAATCTATTTGCAGTAAGAATCTTATTTTGGATTGCAACCCACAAAATAATGTCGGCTTTTCGGAGACACGCTGAATCCCAACATAAGTCTAAAGGAATTTTAATTGAATCCCCTCAATGAGATTTAGCTATTAGTTCATATCCTAACTTGATTTTATATTTCACATCTTTGGATGCTTCCCGAATTCATTGATCATTTATGTCCTTATGATTTGCTATGCATTGTTGTATGTAGTGATTGAATTGCATCTTTTCATACTTTGATAAATTTGTTTGAGCAGTTGATTTCCATTCGCATTTGACTAATTGTTATGAGATAGTATTATTTTGATGATCTATAATTGATTTTTTCCATAGATTAGATAAGGTATTTTTGATATTAGGGGGGAGATCTGGGAGCCCATTCCAAGACTCTTCCCATAACAAGGCATTTTTCCCTTTCCAAATATCCCAAGTTAAATTCTAATAGTGCGTTTTGTAACCTTTAATAGGGCTGGCTTCTAATAGGGCTCACTTTGGAAGAGTGAAAAGTTGTAACTAGTTGCATTGATGGTTTTCCCAAATTGGGTTTCCACATTAAATCTTGGTGTCACATGTGTTCATGTTCTTTTCTTACTACTTTATCATTCTGTAACTAAGTTACTAAAGAAGAATGCATATTAATATATCATATTTCTTTGTTAACCAATTTACAGTGATTATCTAGTTCTAACTGAGCTGTGATTTTCAAGGAAGTTTTTGTATTGACTTTTAAGGGATTTGGACTTGTTTTAGTGGTAGCTAATTTACCCCTCACATCTCAATTACTCATCTTATATTTCTAAAAATTGGTATTAGAGCTGTTGGTGCTTGCAGAAAAGTTTTCAAGGACCTAAGCTAAAGATCAAGATTTCTTACAAAAGATAGATTCCTAAGTTGAACAAAGATAACTTCAAAGCATGACAAGATCTGATTAAGTTACATTTGGGAACCATTGGAGACATAGGCCTAAATTTCCTAAACACTAAGTATGTGTCTCCTCATGATCCTTTGATTATGGATCAAATGGTAGAAAAAAAATCACAATAATGATGATTGTGTTAGAAATAGATAATATTGAGAGGGGTGAGGGTGGGGGGTGAATTAGTATTCTACAAACTTTTGGCCACAACCAAATATTGTTAATCACTTTATAGCTCATATACATAAGTAAACCAACAATGTTAAACAATAAATATAACCATGCACATAGATAACTCATAACACCATTATTTGTTAACTAGGGAAACTTGGCCAAGGGAAAAACCTGGTGGGGATGGTACCCACTAGATGATTCACTAAACAATAGGATCCTATTAAGGATATTGGCGATGTTAGGATTCTATGAAGCACATATAATGTCTTGAGTCCTTGTTAGGAGGCTAGGCCTTGTTAGAAGCCTCAATCATGTGCAAAGTTGCTTCAACCCTATTTGGAGTTGGTAGAAAAAATAAAATTTATGCAAGAAGATCCCACTGCCCTAACATGAAATTATGCAATTTAGTTCTTCAAAAGAATATATATACACACAATACTTGTTGTCTGCTATACTTTGCACTTGATCTGATCATACATCAGAATTTGCATTACATAAGGCTCACAAATATTTCAAACTCTCTATACAATAGTTTAAATTAGTTAAAACTTTTTTTTTTAATCATAGATAACACACTTATCTACACTAGATAATATATTTACTCATACCTTGCATAATTACAAAACTTTTCTCAGTCAGCCTTCCTGTGTTCACATGTTTTTCATAATACAAATATCATATGGATTAATAGCCACATAGTTGGTTCATCATAACTTAATAATTATTTTGTAACTAAAATAAATCCTAAGACTACACAATCCAATTCTTTGCTATGCTCTGTTATGCACTATTAGATACCCACACTGGTATTTTAATCATAACACACATCATACTATCCATATACATCAGCAAATTGGCACACATCATCATTATTTTGTGATGAAGCTTTCCTCAATTGCATATTAGCTAACTCTCAATGAGTTGCTTGTGCACTAAATATCTGTTCTTTGTGTTGTTGTAAGTTGTCTAACACTTAGACAGTTTTCTAACTCTAAATGCATAAATAAAATGTTGAATGCATGTTTCCATAAGTGAGAATCATTTAGACATCTATCTGACGATATTGCTAGCAATTTATCCCTTTGGAATTAATGGGAACATTTGAGAAAATTGGCTAAGTCCCAAAATGATGTCATGCATAAAAAACAAATAAAAATAACTACACACAATTTCCTTCAAAACATAGCAATTTTATTCGTGGTTTGATGGATCATTACATTCATTATCACTCCTTTACATTGATACATACATAAGCTCCCCCTTATATATACATAAACATCTATACAATTTTCCTTCTACATAATACTCCCCATTTGACATCAAGGGAAAAGGTGCCAAAAACTATATATAAAAATTTAGGTGTTCTACTATTGATCAACTTGTTAATCTGGAAAAAAAATCTTCATAAACAACCTTTAGTATTTCTATCTCTTTCTTCCAATTCTCCTTTATTGTCTCTAAGATAATGATTAATGCACAAAGTGCATATGATGCCACTACAACTGCACTCAAGTTAGTATAGGAAAACTTGTTATAGGAAGCCTTAGTTGTAAGACATTCCTCAATTTGCCTCTATAAAATGCTGGCTTTTGATGACAAAATTTCTCTAGGACTAGAGAATCTCCTTGCTGCTTTCTATTTATCAGATTCCACATCTTTGATCATACCATGCATCTTCTCCACTTCTGCTCCATGGTCTTCAATACTAGATTCTAGGAGTTGTAACATAACAATGAGTATCATGATACTGTGATGAAGCTTTCCTCAACTATGCATGAGCTAACTCTCAACGAGTTGTTCATGCACTAAACATCTATTCTTTGTGTTGTTGTAAACTATCTAACACTTAGATAGTTTTCTAACTCTAAATGCATAAATAAAATGTTGAATGCATGTTTGCATAAATGAGAATCATCAAGACATATATTAGACCATATTGCCAAAAATCTCCCCCTTTGGCATTAATGGGAACATTTGGGAAAATTGGCGAAGTCCCAAAATGATGTCATGCATAAAATAAAATAAAGATTTACTACACAAAATTACCCTCAAAACATAACAATTTTATTCATGTTTTGATGGATCATTACAATCCTTATCACTCCTTTACATTGATACATACATAAGCTCTCCCTTATATATACATATACATCTATACAATTTTCCTTCTACATAGTACTCCCCCTTTGACATGAATGGTAAAGGTACCAAAAATTGTATATAAAAATTTGGATGTTCTACTGCTGATCAACTTGTTAATCTAGAAAAATAATTTGCATAAACAACCTTTCATCTTTCTATCTCTTTCTTCCAATTCTCCTTTACTATCCTTGAGATACTAAATATTGCACAAATTGCATAGGATGCCACTTCAACTGCACTCAAGTCAGTATAGGAAAACTTGTTATAGGAAGCCTTAGCTATAAGACATTCCTCAAGTTGCTTTTGTAAAATGCTGAGTTTTGATGATAAAATTTCTCTAAGACTAGAGAATGTCCTTGCTGCATTTTATTTATCAGATTCCAAGTCTTTGATCATACCATGTATCTATTGCAAGATTTTTGAAAGCATGAATGATGATGATATTCCTATGGGGGAGTATTGTAGATATGTTACTACGATAATATGTTACATTCATGAATGAGTTTGTCATTAATGTCAACATAGCAATCTTTTGTGGTATCTGATAGAAGAACAATAGAAATATCAAGTTGGTATGAAAAACTAATTGAGTATTCTAGCTATTCGAGGTTATAGGAGATACTTTTGTGTATTTAGTATATGTAGTTAATGTTAGAATAAGAAATGATAAGTCTAGAAGAAGTTATGTAAGTTTTGGTGATGTTTGTTTTGAGATTGAGTTATAGAGGCATGTTCTGGTAAACTTGTTATACCTCTTAGCAGAATTTTTATTTTGAGAATCAAGGTTAAGGATGTGTAGAAGACATATGGGTGATGACATGGCTAATATCACTCATCATAATATTACATGTACAGAAAGATATTTAAGTTGTAAGGCAAAATATTACTATTATCACTAAGTGTAATATATTCTTAATGTGGTCCTATAATGATTTATTGAGAAGGTCTAAAAGCTGACTCAGGGAATTATTTTATGGAATCAGTATGAAGGAAGGGAATTTTCCTTTATCCTGGTAAGGATATGGTATCGTTTTGATTGGTGATAAGCAATAGTTAGAGTGGAATGCAAAGTTGAGCAAAGTAGTGTAGAAGTGAAGGAAACTTCATTACTGCGGTTTTGCTGAGTGATCCAAGGTTTGATATTTGGATATGAGGTTTTTGACCTGGTCTACAAGGTCTAAAAGTGATTGGCTTGCTTGATAGAACAAAGGAAAGAAAAACACACTAGTAAACTACACATTTGAGCAGTGAGGTCTTCTTGTAGTTGAAATTGCATGTTTGGGAAGTGGGCTCTTCTTGCATACATTGTACTACAACTCCTAATAGGGTTGGCACAACTCCAAATAGGGTTGGAATCTCCTAATAGGGATTCAAATTCTCCTAACAAGGACTCTATGTACTAAATATTATTGTAAGAATTTGTCTTAGGGAAAGATTTACCCAAGATTGTAGAACTTGAACACAAGAACAATTGTATACCAAAAAGGAGTATGATCAATATATCAGAGTATGTCCTCATACATTTCTCTATATTTTATGTACAAACACAATAGGAGTACCAGTGTATAAAGGCCTCTTAAGAAGCACCTAGAATGTCTCTAGAAAGAGCCAGGAGATAAGATAAGCATGACAACTAAGAACATGTCTTATGCATCATTCTAGATGATAGGATAGGAATGACAAGGTGTATCTCAAGTAGAGATGTTGTAGACACCATGTGCATAAAAAGGTGTAAACTCCTATGTTGTCAACATGACAACTCACAAGAATGCACATACTCCTAGGTGACTAATAATTAAATATTAAAATAATACATTAACCTAAGTAAACATAAGTAAGTGTAAATAGTAAATATGTATTTACACCAACACCCCCCCTTAATTGCAACTTAGGCGAATGACCTTAAGCTTAAGAAAACTAAGATGAAATGCATGACGGGTTCCTGCTACTAGGCCATGTTAGGTACCCATGTATATAATGAAATACAATCTCTCATGAAGTAGAGAAAGAGGGAAAACCTAATGGGAAAATCCCTCCCCCAAAAAGAGAGATGAAAAAACTTGATGCATGGATGGATGGAGTAATCAAGAACCCCCCATTATGACATACATCAAGTATATAAAATAGTGAAGAATGAGAAGAACAAGACCTCATAAGAGGAAAAAGTTTCCCCCCTCCCCTCACACACAAGATAAGGTGCCAACCAATGAGAAATGCTCCAACGTAGAAGCTGATCCATGATAGTTGAATGATGTTCCTCCCCTTTGGAAGAAACAATGGCAAAGGTACTAGTGAGATGCTTCTGCTATGTGTGGAAATAATCTCAATGATGAATGATGTCTTTGAAACTTGCTCAAGTGTCCCCATGTCAATACTAATGGTGGCTCCTATTGAATTGTTCAAAATGGGAAGAGTACTTTTGAGAGGGGAGGTGAATAAGAAGAACCACACTTTTAACCTTTTTCAATCCTTTAAACATATAATTGAAAAGTAAACTACATGCATGTAGACATATAAATGAACATAAAGTAAAAACATGCACATGACACACATAACACCAAATTTGGTAACCCAAAAACCCTCCAGGAATAAGAAGGTAAAACTAGGGTGGGGATGATACACACAAAAATTACTGCAGCAATAAATGTTTGATCACTTCTGATGGTCTTCCCTGTAAAAGGCCTGCCCGATTAAAGGCTTTACGCTATGTCAATAGTGATCTAATTAGAGGATTTACAAACAATTTACATGATGTGTCACCCTCTTAAAGGATTTAAAATAGGCTATTAAACCCACCTAATACAATAAGATTTTCAATCACCTTCTCCAAAGGTTCTCCGACCTAGTTGTTAAGCTAACCTATCAATATAGAATTTCCAACTTCTAACACAATGGAAAGAAAGTATTAGAATAATGAAACTGATAGTATGCAATCTTTAATTGCTAGATTCAAGCAATTGATATACTCTCTCTCATGTGACCCTTACTTGATCTGATCTCTATTCTTATCCCTTGTGTTGTTCTGATCAACTTGATGTATAATTGCTGCTTTGTTCCTCTAGTCTTACTCACTTCACACTGAATTTCGCTATAATCTCCCCATACACTATTCTCATCCACATACACAATGGGGTTTTCATCCTCCTTTTAAAGAAATAAAGACTTAGGGTTAGGTATGGATCTATGATCCATATTGAATCTTAAGTTCCCACTCATTTCTTGCATTTTCCTCATTGGTTGCATGCCTTCTCCATTTTTCTAATTGGCCCCATGTTGATTGCATAGGAAATGTAAAAGATTCATCCTTATCCTTTTCCTCCTTTGAAATCCTTCTATGTCGGCTCAAAAAATGGTTTACATCTGAGTTTGTGAAGGCACAAACTCATATTCTAATTCTATATTACTCAGCACATACTAGACTACTAGTGCTCAGCACATATACTATCCTGGATTGCTCGGTACCTATTACACTCTATCTTGCTTGGTACATGTAAGATCTTAGATTTCTTGGCATCAACGATGACTTGACACCTATATATCACTCGAAACTTATATACTATTGGGCACTTGAAGTCACTTGGAACCTGTTGTAAATTTGACTCAGCACACACTGTGGCTTAGCATACATAGTGTGCTTGGCTTCAATTAGAAAGTGATTAATTATGTTGACACTCAAATGTCAAAACCATCTAAGGACCAATAATCTCCCCCTTTGACATGATTTTCAAAACCACTAAACAAATCATTACTAATCTGTCATTGTGAGTACCTTATCCACAAAATTTCAAAATTTATTCAAAATTTGTTCAAAATACCTTATAACTCCCCCTGTGTTGATTGGTGCCTTGATATTCTTGCAACCAAAATTCTATGCTAAATGTGCCTAATACACTTTATCTTTGACCTATATCTACAATTTGTACCTATGTGCTATTTTATTCATATCTCCCCCAATGAAAGAATGTAATCAAAATTTATAGTCTTCTCCCCCTTAGTTATATTTTCATCAAAAAAACTATATATATCTTCCTTCTATCTCCCCTAAAACATATATCTCCCCTTTTTTGACACTAATGTCAAAGGGTTCTAAGGAGTAATACCATACTTAGCCAAAAAATTACTATTTACCTCCATTATTGTTTTCAGAGCTGCATCCCAATTCTCCAAAGCAATATCAAGTGAATTGTGCTAGATGGTAGTCTCTATAGCAAGGTGTACAAGTTTATCAAGTGTAGAAAGATTTGGATCTTTCTTTCAAACTATTTCAACATACACTTGCTCCCTGTGGAGGACTTCTAAATGTGGGGTTATGGAGGATTGGATTTGCATCAATTTAGCCTTGGTATTGGCCTCCTCTGCTGTAAGGACAGCTAACTCCCTTTGAATGTGAAGTGATTGTGCAAAATGATTCTCAGTTTGAGCTAGATCTTTTGACAGTTGCATGCTAGAAATTTTCAAATTTCTTTCGAAGCTCATTATTCTTTAATTTATTTCTTGTGTGAAATTGGGAAAATCACACAGCTTCTTGTACAATGAGAAAATGTTCTCAAGTACAACTTTGACCTTGTCTATTTTCTTGGCCAATTCTACCTATTCAAGTGCTATTCCACTTGATATCTTTTCATTCACTTTTCGTTGAAATTTTCTCTCCGACCATTCTGTGAGTTTAACATTGGTATCGTAGTCTTCATTTGTCACCTGATCAACTATATTTGATAGTTGCTCTATTATTGGCTTTGCTTCATCTGGTGACTACAAGTTGAAGACATCTATAAAGATATCCTTGATCTCATGAAGTGCTTGCTTATGTTTAAACTCTTTCCTAAGTATTTCCTACCTCATGCTTTTGTTTAATGCAATTTGTATTTCAGTCATTTCTACCATTGTGATGGTCTTGGAATCATAGGAAGGTATAACAATATCTTCATCTAATTCAAGGTCTCCATAGTGAAGTACCTTTTCCATTCTCGTTGAACTCGAGCTAGGAGTTGAGAATTGCAAAGGAATGGCTTCAGGGCTCAGCTTCTGAATGGTCTTTGTAGGAGTGCCAGTTTTTGGTAGTTCTACCAATATCTGAATGGCGGCCTACTCCTTTTCTTTTCAGGTATCCTCTTTTTCATCTAACATCCTTTTCTCTACACTCAACATCTGAATAGTGTCATTTGTTGCTCTTGGTGGAGGTGGTGGTAGAAGCATGAAAATCTTAGTGCAAGTAGTTGTATATGTGAAAGGTGGTTCCTTTGGTTCAACTTGTTCTTTTTGTGGTGCTGCTATTGCCTTTTGTAGCTCATCAACACTCACCAATATAGGGCTTGTGCATAACTATGACTGTAAATTAGATTGGTGAAGGATCTTGGAGAGATCCTTTGTAGTAAGGGGATTGATGTTCTGAGCTGACTTGTCAGGAACATCCTTGATGATTATTGTCTCTGCAGGTGTAGTGGTTACATGAGGTGGACTAAGAGGTGGCATTTGTGTGTCTTGCATACTTTATTCATCTTCTTGTTGCTTATTAGCTGTTGCCATAGTTTCTTCCTCCTATGTTTCTTCCTCCTCCTCAACTTTCTTATCTTCCTCTTCTTTCTTCTTTTCTTCTTCGGCCCTTGCTAATGTATCCTTCTCCACCTCTTTCTTCTCTTCCTCTCCTATCTTCTCCTCTATTTTCTTTTCCTCTATCTTTTCTTTGGCTCTAGTTTCTACCTTATTTGATTCCTCTACCTTGTCATCAGTTATCTTGTAATTTTTTTCCACAATTGTATGGATTTATAAGCCACATCCTCAATCTTGTTTTGAAGGATGTTGAAGGCTCTATACTTAGGTGCAAACTTGCCACCATTTTTCTTGTTTGCCTTTGATATTTATCCCTTTGTCATATCAGGCTTCACTTGAGACAAGGTAGATTCTCTAATCTCCTTTTCCATTTTAAGACAATAATGCCATTTATTCTCAATTATCTCATACAATTCCTTAGGCATAGTATTGTCAAGTTTTAGAGGTGTATTTTTAAATTCTGCCATCATGGCATACACAAATTCCTCTATCTTATTCTACTCTTCCCTATTAAGCTTATTGAAATTAAGAGACTTTAAATCATTCAAATTTGCATTTTGAATCTTATCAAAAATTTTATCAATTGCATTCTTAGGAGGATGGCTTACCACTTTAAATTGGTTGATGTCCTCTGACTCTATTCGTTCTTCATCATCTATATCTAGCTATGCCACATACCTTCTTCTCTTTTTGGGCTCTTTAGTAGGTTGTTTAGTGGCTTTCTTCTTCTCTTTTGATGCCTCTTTGGCCTTTTGAGTGGATGCCCTTATAGTGGCCCTTGTTTCTAGAGCTAGCGTAGTGACCTTTTTAGGCTTGGGCTGAGTTGTAGGCTATGTTTTTTCCTTTCTCTTCTTTTTCTTGGTAGGTGTAGGTGCTTCCTTGACTTCTTCTCCCTTGACACCTTCCTCCTTGTCTTCTCCTAAGCCTTGTGTTAGCTCTATTGGGCCTTGCCCTTGCTCTTCTTCTTCACTATCTCCTTCTACTTCTTCTTCTTCACCTAATTCATCTTCAATGCTTGCTCCAAATTTCTTCTTTATCTTTTTCACTATCTTTCCTTTCTCCTTGATAAGAAAGGATGTCTTCAAATCAGTTTTAACTTTGGACTTGACGACATCATATGTTCCAAAGTGAGGAGCCTTCTTGTCTATCTCTTCTGCCAGCAATGCTGTGATTGCTGCTAAGGCTTCATCTACATCAAGCTCATATCCTAATGGCTTTAGCTATCTTACTCTTGGTATTGCTACCTGGATGTAGATGTAGTCAATGTCAACCAATAAACAAATGTCATTGACATGTTTTTCTACCAATGAAACTAGTATTCTCATTCTCTGCTTCATGGACTTCTTAAAGTCTTCAAAATAACTAGTCATCTGAGCCTCAAAGTTATCTCCCATCTGATTAATTAATTCATTAATTTGTGTAATTACATACTTGTTGGAATTCCAATTTACCTTCCCAATTGAAGGGAATTCTTCCATCACATAAAAGAATATGTACACTAATATTGATCCAAATTTTCATTGTGCTCCCTTGGATCTTCTTATAACTCCCAAATTTTTATTTATTTGCTGAAGCATTAATTCTACCAGATCATACATATGATCTTTCTTTACTAACTTGTAAGCTACATCAACAACTATGTAGGGTATGCTATTCAATCTACTTGATTTGTAGAATTTGTGTGAAATTATTCTCACAACAAAGTCAAGTAGGGGTTTAGTTACAGTGTCTATGGTCATTCCCCTATTGTTCCATTTGGCTCCTATATTTTTCTCAATGACCTCCTTTCTATCACTTCTCAAGGTCTTTGGCCAATCTAGGGTTGGGAGTCTTGTAACCCAATGCACTATTCTTTTTGTAGTCTTTACAAATCCTACCTCCAGCCATAGAAAACCATCATGTATTCAACTCAAAATAATTCAAATCTATTTAGTCTTAAACACTGTAGGAAAAACTAGGGTTTTGGCCAAACCCTTCTTCTCAACAATCTAGAATTTATCTTTCAATATCCTATTGTCACATAACTTGTCATAGGAATGAAAGATTTCAAGATCACCTATGGCACCAATTTTGTAGTTATAACATTTTCTCACATCTTGAACCGTGACAAGTTTAGGTGGAATGATGGATAATGCACCAACTAGGTCATTTCTATAGGCAACTTTGGGGATTGGCCTAGATTTGGGTTGCTTTATGTCATTACTAACTAACTAAATCTCATGACCATCCCTTGGTTTGGGATTTCTTGAACTAGAGGCCATTTTATCGAACTAGGGTTTTAAATGTATTAAAAATTTAAGTTTTGCGTAGCTCAACACTTGACAAATACCTTTGAATCGATGAACATGAGCTAATTTATTGTTGAAATCTATGCAAATGGCTGTTAGGTTGCTAGTTGATCACTTCTTCACTCTTCTCATCTTTTTTCTATGCTGAAATGACATGAAAATGAACAAAATTTGACCTTATACCTATCAAAGACCTAACATTAAATGCCTCATGTATAAAGCTATAAACTCGGCATTTGAAGGATTCAATATGACTTGGCTCTCATTGTATTTCATTTACTTAGCTTCTATTGGCATATCTCAACTCAACATCAACCATCAACTTGGTCGTTATTAGAAACTTGACATCCATTGGAGCTTTACTCGACATCCAAGGGTAACTTAGTAGCTTCATCAAAGTTTTGACTTGGCATCTTTGCTGGTGCAGATTTATTCCTTGTAGTACTCCTTTGTTCTTTGGAACTAATGAATGATATAACTTTGTATATCAGTCCCATACACTCTTCTTATGCTTAGTTGGATGAAGTGTGATCACTTGACCTCTTGGGTGAAGTGATCCATCCATTTGATGTGCTACACTCATCTTTCTTTTTCCAAGTCTTGTTCATTTGCCTTCTTATTTGTTCAACATTAACCTTCTCTTTTCGTTTGTTGACTTTTGTCTTGGGTGCTTTTGACTTTATTGGGCAATTCCTGCTGATATGACCAGTTTTCAAGCAACTGAAACATGTAGTTTGGCTTAGCCATCTATTGTAATTCCCTTTAAAATGTGTCCTTATGCAATTTTTAGGAATGTGTCCATACTCTTGACAATAGTGATAGCTATACCTAGTATTGTAATCCTAATTGTAGTGATGACCATGGTTGTTTCCTCTTGCAGGTTGATTAGGTGTCCACATAGGCTTTGATTTGAATTCAAATGCTTTATGTCTATAATTTTTGCAGTTGTAGTAGTGACCAACCTTCAAATCTTGGTGTCCTTGATGTTCAATAATTTTTGTAGTTCTACATTCATGTGCTTGATGTCCTTATTTTTTTGCACTTGTAACAAAAGCTTGCATTTGTAGGCTTATCATGCTGATGACTATTCTTGCTCCTACACACATTAGAGGTATGTCCCTTTTTACCACATAACTGACAATTAGGTTTAGTGTTTTTATCTTTGTTAGTCCTTTCTTCTGTAGTCTTGGATGGTTCTCATTATTCAATGCTGGTGTAACCAAGTCTTGAGGTGTCATTACTAGCCCTTGGTGATTTTAGTAGTTGCTCAAAATACTTGATAGCCTCATTGGGTTTGTTGAAGCTTTCTGCTATCTCCTTTTCTCTTTTCAATTCATTCTACAATTATTCATTCTGCATCTTCAAGGTGGAAATCTCAATGTCTTTCATGTTTAGCTCATGATGAGCATTCATCATTTGGCTTAAGGTGTCTAGCTACATGTTTGAGATCCTTTCAAACCCAACTGTCTTCTCCTCCAATCTATTGCTAAGATTTCTCTTGTCATCTTCTATCATGGCCTTGTCTTCAATGGCTCTCTTCTTTTATTCACTCACTTCACAAAGCATTATGGCTTGTGATTCTTGTTCAAGCTTGAGTAGTCTAATTTCTTCAGCTTGTGCTCTATTTTTCTCCATTAGTTGGGCTATTGCTGCATCAAATTCCTTGGAATCTCCATTGGAAAACACTTGTGTGGTATCAATATCCTTGCAGTGTATATCATTTTTAGCTATGGATATCTCCTTCCTTCCTTTTAAGGACATTCTCAATTCTCCTCTTACTTCTTACACTTTGTATAGAGCTAGGTGCACATCAACCACCTGATTGTCTATGATCTTCCCAAGTTTGAGGACTTCCATCTTCAGACCTTTTCTCTAATTTGTTAGGCTTCTCCTTGTAAAAACCTCTACTCTGATACCAATTGTTGGAATGTTCAAAATGGGAAGAGTACTTTAAAGAGGGGGGGTGAATTATAAGTACCACACTTAACCCTTTTCAATCCTTTAAACATATAATTGAAAAGTAAACTGCATATATGTAGACATATAAATGAACATAAAGTAAACACATGCACATGACACACATAACACCAAATTTGGTAACCCAAGAACCCTCTAGGAATAAGAAGGTAAAATTGGGGGTGGGGATGATACCCACAAAAATCACTACAACAATAAATGTTTGACCACTTCTGATGGTCTGCCCTGTGAAAGGCGTGCCCTATTAAAGGCTTTACATTGTGTCAATAGTGACCTGATTAGAGGATTTACAAACACTTTACATAAAGTATCACCTTATTAAAGGATTTACAATAGGATTTTCAATAACCTTCTCCAAAGTTTCTCCAACCTAGCTATTAAGCTAACCTATCAATATAGGATTTCTAACTTCTATTACAATGGTAAGAAAGTATTAGAACAATGAAATTGATAGTATGCAATCTTTAATTACTAGATTCAAGCACTTGATCTGCTCTCTCTGATGTGACCCATGCTTGGTCTGATCTTTGTTCTTATCCCTTGTGGTGTTCTGATCAACTAGATGTATAATTGCTCCTCTATTCTTCTAAGTCTTACTCACTTCACACTGAATTTTTCTATAATCTCCCCATACACTATTCTCATCCACATACACAATGGGGTTTTCATCCTCCTTTTAAAGATTTTGAAGACTTTGGGTTAGGATGGATCTATGATCCATATTGAATCTTAAGTTCTCACTTATTTCTTGCATTTTCCTCATTGGTTGCATGCCTTCTCCATTTTTCTAATTGGTTGCATGTTGAATGCATAAGAAATGTAAAAGTTTCATCCTTATCCTTTTTCTCCTTTGGAATCCTTCTATGTTGCCTCCAAAAATGGTTTACATCTGAGTTTGTGAAGGCACAAACTCATATGCTGATTCTATATTACTCAACACATACTGGACTATTGGTGCTAGGCACATAGACTATCCTAGATTGCTTGGCACCTATTACACTCTATCTTGCTTGGCATATGTAAGATCCTAGATTGTTCGGTATCAACTATGACTCAAAACCTATATATCACTTGGCACTCTATACTAGTCAGCACTTGAAGTTAGTCAACACCTATTGGAAATCTGACTTAGCATACACTGTGGCTTGGCATACATAGTGTGCTCAACTTAAATGTAGAAAGTGATTAAGTGTGTTGACACTCAAATGTTGATAGCATCTAAGGACCAACGAATCCTTCAAAAACTGCTGAGAAGAAGTGCAGATCTAATAAGGATTACTACAGAACCTATTTCAAAGAACCAATAGTCTCCTCAAATGACAAAGAGACCTTTGATAATTGTTGTACATAAAGATCCAAAATAACGTCAGCCTGTAAAGACTGATCATGTAGAGAAGTTAGAGTGTGCCCTCACAACAATTGTAGAAGGATTGTACTTAGCAATGAGAAGTAGAATATCATCAAACAAGTTCTCCAAATATACTTTGTGTGATTCCATGAATAGAGCTGAACTATCTAGCAAGAAGTTATCACCTGAGGCTAGAACTGGAAGACAAAGTGTACCCTACTTTGCTAAAGGACATGAATCAATCACCATGGCAAAAGAATTCACTTCAAAAAGAAGACAAATATCATCTAGGATGTCTCTCACATCTTCAATGTGAGACTCCACAAACAATGCTAGAATGGCTAGAAGGAAGTCATCCCTTGAAGCTGAAGTAGAAAGACATGAAGTGTCCTACTGCATTGAATTCAAAGCATTTGTGGTTGGAATAGGATTAGTAGGAGCAATAGGAGCATCTGGGGGAGTGATCTTATCTAGAATTGAAGAAACCATAGTGGGAGTGACTGGATGTAGAATGTTCTTTAGAGATGGAGGAACACATGGATCTCCATATACTTCCCAAATAGACATCCAAATATCATAAGGAAAATTTTCCATTCTAAGAGGAGCAAAAGATTCCTTACTTATACTATTATACAAAAAATGATGAAGGTGCACAAGATGTGTTTAATTAAAATGTGGTGGCAATGAATAGAGATAAGGAAACAATTATTGATGGTCTCTTAGATGATCAAGTAGAAAAGCACTCCATTTGTGATAGTTCATTGTTGTCAACTATGGTCTAATACTAGACTAATAAATCTGACAAGACTCCATGAGATCAATCAATGAACCTCCCAAAATGTAAAAGAAATCAAAGAACCCCTCTTAATGTATGATTTAGGAACTTGGTAGCCACTTGCCAATTTACGGCCTACTTCTAAAAATAGTATTTTTATCCACAGAACCTATAATATGATTATAGATCTAGAAAGTAGACAAAAAAATGCACTTTCAAAAAAAATGGAACCTAATTTGGACTCCAGATGTGCCTGTACTAAGCATTTCAAGTGGCAAAAATTAGTATTTGTGAGTTGTAGAAAAACTTAGGAACATAGATCTCAAACCACCTACACCAATGTGTAGACCATGAAATTCTACCCTAAAATAAAAAAAATATCTTGCAAAAAGGAATCTATATGTGGGAGATATCACTATTTGAAAATCACTGCTATTGCTTTTTTTTGAATCACCACCATTGTACCTCCAAAAATTAAATGGCTCTATTTTTTGCCTTAGATGTTTGATTTGGATGAAACAAAATCTAATTTAGGGGTTTCTTGACCTTCTAAATGCGATGCAAATATCTGATTTGTACAAGCAAGCACCAATCTTCACTTGCAAAAAATCTGTCCTATGGCCCGATGGTCAAAAAAATTTTGGTAAATAATACAAATCTGAAAAAAATAGCAAAGATGTAGATGAAAAAATGTAGATCTAAAAATTAAATATACAGATCTAAAATGATCATACCAATTCTGCAAATTGGTCCTTCTGGTGCTAGTTTGCAAATTTTTTCTCCCTTACAATCAACTTTGGCCTAGGGTAGGCAACTTTATAGTCAATTCACCAAATCAATGTTTCAGATGCAATGGTGAGGTCAAATATAGCTCTAGACACTCCCAGTTTATGTGATACTCTGGATTTGAGCTGAGGTGCTGAAGCAAGAAGATGGTCTCGAACAACTATGTGAAGATTCTCCAAGAGCTTTGTTACCATATAAGAATTTTCCTTAGGGCAAGATTCACCCAAGATCATAGAACTCAAACTCAAGCACACCTATAGACCAAAAAAGAGTATGATCAATATCAGAGTATGTCCTCATACATTGCTCTGTATTGTATGCACAAACACACTAAGAGTGCTTGTATATAAAGGCCTCTCAAGTGTTTAATTAGTGTACCTAATTAGTGTGCTAACTCCTATGTTGTAAACAACATGTGCATAAAAGAGGTGTGAACTGCTGTGTTGTCAACATGACAACTCACAAGAGTGCACATACTCCTAGGTGACTAATAAATAAATATTAAAATAATGTATTAACCTAAGTAAACTTAAGTAAGTGTAAATAGTAAACATGTATTTACACCAACAGTTGTAATAGACTCCTAATTGGGTCCATCCTCTTACAAGGAATATTTATACTAGTACATCATCTTTCTGGGCATCATTCCAACTGGGGTTTTCCCTTTGATCAAGGGTTTCCCTAGTCAATTTATTTGGTGTAAATATCTATGTGCATCTTATTATCATTTCTCTTTACTTTGGTTGAATGGTTAAGTTTTTTTAAAGAAAAATGTTTTAATTGTTGGATAACTAATTCACCCAGTATCTTCTCCACTTCTGCTCCATAGACTTCAATTGTGGATTCTGGGAGTTGGAACATGAAAATGAGTATCGTGATATTGTGATGAAGATTTCCTCCATTGCGCATGAGCTATCTCTAAACAAGTTGTCTATGCACTAAACATCTATTCTTTGTGTTACTATAAGTTATCTAACACTTAGATAGTTTTCTAACTCTAAATGCATAAACTAAATGTATGTTTCCATAAATGAGAATCATCAAGACATTTATCAGAACATATTTCCAACAAGCTCCCTCTTTGGCATTAATGGGAACATTAGGAAAAGTTGTCTAAGTCCCAAAATGATGTCATGCTTAAAAAAGAAAAGAAAAGTAACTACACACAATTGCCTTCAAATCATAATATTTTTATTCACGTTTTAATGGACCATTACATTCCTTATCACTCCTTTACATTAATATATGCATAAGATCCCCCTTATATATACATATACATCTATACAATTTTCCTTCTACTTAATACCCTCGCTTTGACATCAATGGTAAAGGTGCCAAAAATTGTATACAAAAATTTGGGTGTTCTACGACTGATCAAATTGTTAAATTGGAAAAACAATCTGCATAAACAATCTTTAGTCTTTCCATCTCTTTCTTCTAATTCTCCTTAATCATCTTTGAGATATTGATTAGTGTGTAAAGTGCATAGGATGCCACTTCAATTGCACTCGAGTCAGTATAGGAAAACTTGTTATACTAAGCCTTAGCTATAAGACATTCCTTGAGTTGGCTTTGCAAAATGCCGATTTTTAATGAAAAAATTTCTCTAAGAGTAGAGAATCTCCTTGCTACTTTATATTTATCAAATTCCAAGTCTCTGATCATACCATGTATCTTCTCCACTTCTTCTCGATAGACTTCAATACTGGATTCTGGGAGTTATAACTTGACAATGAGTGTTTCAAGCTCACTTAAATTACCTTTTATCTAACTCTCAAAAGCTACAAGGTACTTGTATGACTGTATAAATTGTCCATACAATATTTTCCCTTCATCAATATGCTTTCTTAGTCCCTTGATATTTCCATCAATTGCCTTCATATCATTTTGCACATTATTGTACACCATGTTAAATAGTGCTGCATCATGTCTTACCTAAGGTTGCACTGAAGCTACTTCTGTTAAAGTTGTGAATTCCTTATTAAAGGCTTTCACCAACTCCATGGCTTTCATTTACAAGTTTGGACTAGCTACAGTTGTAGTAACTGTTTTTTGCATTCTATCCAAGACTTCAGTTAATGTCTTCTCCAAAGTCTTTATTGATTTTTTCTTCTCAAATGACTTACTTAAAGTGCTCATTAATCCTTTCTGATCTTCATCATCTAATGTCACTATTGCTACTTCTTATGGATTGGCTGCTAATGATAAAACAAATATAGTTGCTGGAGCTACATAAGGTATATCAACCTCATGTTGGAACACTACTTTTCCTATTTCTATCTCCACATGTTTCAAATTGGGAAAGAATACTAATTCTTGGATCAAAATCTTCTATTTCTACTTGAGTTCAAAGTCTTCATTTGACTTCTTCCTTATCTCTTACTCTTTCTTTATCTTTTCCTCCTCTACTTTCTTCTTCTTATGCTTTCTCCTTCCTTTCGTTTTCTACTTTCTTCTTTCTTTTCTTCTTTTTTTCTCTTCTTTTCTTCCTGTTCTTTTATCCTCTTTTCTTCTTCATCATCATCAAAACTGGTGTATTCTATATGCATACTATCCACTTGCATGGATTTAGTACTCATAACATTATGTGGTGGCAAGAGTGCCTATTGTGTCTCCTCCACTTCTTCCTCATCACTAGAAGGTGTACCTACTTGTACATACATTAGACTCTCAAGTTTAGACTATGAACTCACCTTAGGTACTAAGGTCATGTATTTTATTATTGCCTCCTCTATTTCTTGCCTAACATCCTCATAGTTTCCTCCCATTAGATGAATTTCTCTTATTTTGTTCCTTAGGAATGACTCAATACCCTTTAAAATTCTATCTGGTTCCTCCTTAGAATCAACATCACATAGTTTATTTATCATTTTAATCCTCATATTCGTATCTTCCTCTAATATTCTCCTTTTCCTATTTACAAGCCTATTATATAGATCTTCTAGTATCTTATTTTGTATATTCTCAAACCTTTTGTTCCTCAAAATCATGTTCCTTATAATGACATTTTTTGAACTGCCTTTTATTCATATTACTATACAAATCGTAATATTTATTCAACTGTACAAAATTGCCATCATTAATAATTTGCATGTTAAAGTTTTCTACCTTTGGTTTCCATGCTTTCTTTCTAGCTTTTGTTCTTCCTTCTTGCACATTCTAGACTACTACTCTATTTTCTGTTTCATCCTCTAATTACTTAGAATCACTGATTTGCACTATTTCTTTTTTCTTTCTAGGTCCTCTAGTGATCTACTTGACCATTTTCTTGGTTGCTAGTGAAGCTTCATGCTTCACATTCACCAATGTCTCTAATTTCCTTTGCACAAAAGATGATTCAACTACTGTGTATGGTGCAATTGGTGCTTGTGCACATGGTTGTGCTACTGTTACACTCTCTTAAGATCTTGCAAGTACAATGAGAGTTTCAATCAACACTTCAGTCTATCCACTAGCCTTCATCTCTAATGTAATGCCTTTTATTTCATCAAACTCTTACCTATTCATGCTCGATTCCTTAAGAATGGAATCTATGTCTTTTTCTACCTTTTTCTTTCTTTCTTTGCTAAATAGTTCAAACTGAACTATTCTTATTTTCTCCTCATATGTTCCCCATCTATGGTACTCTGTATCCTTATGAGTTTCAAGGATAATCCATGCATACCCTTCTATGAGTTCTATGCTCATCTCATATCCCATAGGCTCTATAAATTTGGCTCTTGGTATTACTTCTTCTATGCAGGTGTTGTATATTTCCACCATGAAGCATAGCTCTTCCTTGTACTTCTCTACCATAGAGGAAGGTATTCTATACCATTGTTTCATCTCAGATTGGAAATTATTCATCATTTTGTTGATGTCATCATCTCTAAAACTTTATGGATTGGACCTATAGCATTAAATCACCAATTTCATTGCATCCTCATTGCTATCCCAATTTATCAATCCAGGAAACTTCCTTGTAGTAAGGAAAAATATATGAGGTAGCAAAGACTCAAATCTCAAAACTACATTATTAGTTCTCTTAATCTTTGAAATGTTATTCAATAGTTGCAATTTGATGATCTCACAGAAATAAACCTTTCTTCCTTGCATAGCCATTACATAAGCTGCATGTAGAAATCTAGTTGGTACAAAGTTAACCCTCGATACATTGTTTAACTTTTACCCTAATATCTTTCTTAGTAATTTAACTCCTTTTTCCCAAATGGAGTCAACCTTCATGTTTCTTCTATCAAACCTTGTGTTTAGGTTTGTCTTAATCATCTTCCTCACATTCAACTCATTAATAGGATTGCAACCTTCATTACTCAATCTTGTGACCTTGTGAATAAGGTCATTATCAATAACAATCTGTGCATCACTTGGCCACAACATATCATCATGTACCCTACTCAAAATGATTTGGGTCCAATCATGATTGTCAAACTCTGTATAAAACATATAGCTTACAAAATTCAAATCTTCTAAGTGTGCGTACTCAAACTTCAAGGATAAGTCATTGTTGCCAACGGTTCCTAGGTCTTGATGAATTTCATCATTGCCTATACTCTCTATTTTATAGTAATTATCTCTTATATCCTCAATATAGAACACATTTTCTGGTATCTATAACTCTTGATGGTAAAAGTAACACTCAGGATGTATATTTTGTTGATGGTTTAAAGAACAATCTTTTTTTGTAAGAGTAAAAATTAGGCTACAATGAATAAAAAATGATGTAAAGACAGTTAAGCTAAAATGCAAAGATATTGGCTTGATTTTGAGGGTTCACTTCATACGCATCTATCTGTCAAATAAAAAAACATAAATACAACAACCAAAGGATATAGAAAAGAAAAATTCTTTATAGATTCATTGAACCATCAACATACATGCCCAGCTATAAGGCCTTCTAGGTTACGACCAAAATTACAATTCAAACTTGATCCACAATGATAAGCTTCGCATTCCAACTTTGCTTCTACTCTTCCTACTCTACTGTTCTCCCTAAGATTGTACCTAGGAACCCTTTAAATGCATGCATGACAACAAGTCAACCTATTACAAATACCAACAAAAAAACCCTTACATTAAATGAAAACCAAGCCATAAGTCAACTCTCAACAAATATTAAATACCAAACATGAATTGACCTGCAAGGTTAGCTTATACTCGGCAACAACTGCAAACTTGGAAACCAAAGAGAACTCAACAATGTAAGGCATTGCAACTCACTAGCAACTAAGGAACTCAAAAACATATAGGATAGCCATGCAACCTAGGATGGTCCTGCATTAGACAACTGGGGTTGAAAGAAATGATTCTTCTAAATCATTGAGATGTCACAAGTTGAGCTTGTAGATGCTCAAAAATGGTTTGCATCTACAACTTCATCACTTCTTCATACTAATTTGTCCCATTTTCTCATTCTACTAACTTTTATCTTTTGGCCAGATTGACCATATTTTGTCATTTGTATCCTTCTTCACATCAATTTCATATCAACTCAAAACCATTTCAAATCAACTTGAAATCACCCCAAACCAACTCAAAATCATTTGAAATCAGTCCTAATGAACCCAAAACATATCAAACATCCCAAATCAATCATCATTTGTCCAACTCCTAGGTATTGTTGTGGTTTTTAGTGCCTTGGAAATGTATCAACCTATCAATCTTATCAATTTGACCTTAGTACTATGGTGGCTCTCAGTGCTAGGTCAAACTATCATTCATGTCATCTTATCATTGACATTGTTGAGGCTTTCAATGTCAAATCACAGAATCATCAACCATTTTAATAACATTGACAATTAAAGAGATTAAATTTCCACAATCCATAGCAATTAAACTGATATATTTCTAGATTTGATTGTGTAAAGATTTTTTACCATCAACGTTTCGAATCACACCAAGTGATCCATCATCAGGATGAAGAGAGCAAGAGATGTCAAACACAATGATGTTTGACATCTCTTGCTCTCTTCATCCTGATGATGGATCACTTGGTGTGATTCGAAACGTTGATGGTAAAAAATCTTTACACAATCAAATCCAGAAATATATCAGTTTAACATTGACAATGTTCGATGGTGTTATTATGATCAAACCTTATCAATCAATTTCAATCTTCTAGCATTTACAATGTCGGTTAAATGTTACATATCAACCAATTCATGTCATGTGTCCTTGGAATGTTATCAATTTCAATCTATCAATCAATTTGACCATGGCTTTGGTCTATCTGTCATCATCTTATTCCATATCCATCATCATTACATTTTTATTAAAGGGTACAGTCGCATTCATTTAATCAATTTGGCCAATCATTTACTAATTTTCTCTATAGGATTAAATAACCCATAATTTAATCCTATTCTTTCTAATTATTCTTCCTAATTATCATCCTCAATTAATTAATATTATTAATTAATTTATTCATTATCTACAAACCATGGAAATGTACAATTTCCTAAGTTCCATTTTCCATCGTTAATTCCATTTTTTTACTAATTCTTATTTTGTGGAATAAGAGGATTTTTAATTCGAATATTCCATAAAATATTGCATCATCATGACACGTGGATATGACACCTCCTGGATTCTCCTTTGAACTTGGCTAAGACTTCTCATAATCAAATATTATTATTCTCTTATGAATTTCTCTATTTGGCTTATTTGTCATAGATTCTTAGCTTTAAGTGGGTTGAGGTGTCTTATGACGCGTCATAGATTCTCTTCCACATTTAGCCAAGTTTGACTTTCATGTGTCATAGAATCTCACAATTGGCATATTTTTTCATATGCATCATGGATTCTCAAAGGAATCTCTTGCCACATCGCATATCTATGGGTGACAAATCCAATGCCCTCACTTTGAGTGTTGATTATAAAATGGACACTCTTTCTCTTATTTCGGGTCTTCTTGAAGTCCTCTTGAAGTCTTCGAAGCCTTTAGGTCCTAATTTTTTTTTAGATTTCTCACTCCATCTCTCACATTCAAATCACAACTTCAATTATTCTCATGGCATTATCAAAATCATAGACTTTTTCTTCAATTTTGTGTGCACTATAGGCAACTTTGGAGCTACAATCATTTGGAGAAGAAAGAAGGACATGGGAGCTACAAGCAAAAAAGGGGGTTTCTGTTGCTTTATTTATTAGTTTGGCTTTCATGGTAGACTAGTGGGAGCTAATGTATATTGATTGAGTTTTTTGATTTTTTGATAGTATGTTATGCATTTAACCCATTTTCTGGTCCTACATTTGGTGAACCCGACGTGAGCATGAATATCTAACTTGGGTTTTCTTGTTTTGTGCTTGTAGGTGCAAGGAAAGAGCTCACTTGGAAGGGTATAATGACTATCTACTATTCCTTTTCACACCTAGATTAATTAGGGGGTCTTGTAAAATTCTTATATGCTCTTGTTTCATGCGTTCTGTTAGCTTGCTGTCCTAGGGTGCACTCTGCTCTGTCAGGGCGCACTTGGGACCCCTAGGAGCAATTTTAGGAGTTTAGAAGCCACCAAAACCTCCTTCTATTATTTTTGACTTACCAAATATGCCCAAATAGGCCCCAACTATATCATTGATTCAGTCTGCACTATTTGGGTGCACTTGGGAGTGTAGCTTTGAAAATTTTAGTTTTTGGGTCTTGTCTAGGAACCATTTCCCCACACTTTACACCTGACTTCCCAATTGTGCCCTAAAACTACCAACTATACCCAACTAGGCCCCAACTATGTCATTGATGTAGTCTACACTATTTGGGCACACTTGGGGATGTTCAAAGCCATTTTGGCCTTCTGGGGAGCAATCTACTCTATCAGAGCACACCCGGGTTCACAGTAAGCATATGCATTAATCAGAATCTGTACATAAGGTTTCTATTTCATTTTGGAACTTAGATTAAATGATTTGGTGTTACTGATGGTCTATTTGCAACATGTGGCAATCATGGGATGAAGACATGATCATAAACTACTAATGCTTTGTTTGCAAGATGTTGTCGAAGACTTTGCATGTCTTTCAAAACTATGTGTGTGGATTTCCTAGATTAGATAACATTTCATTTGGTGCTTAAAAAGAACATTTTTCTTTTTTACCTGGCGTGTCAACGGTGTTAAATCCCTAGGAGTTGCATTGGACGTATCCTCTCCCCTCGCCATTCGTGGATCTTGGGTGTAAGATAAATCTATTTAACTTCTATAGGAGGCCTGCCTTGGACCAAGATACTCAATATTGGGTATGCTAGAGGACAACCTTAGAGCAGTAATGGGCCAAAGCTAGGTCAACATTTTAGCTGCTATATAAAATTTGATTATGGTGAAAGTTGTATTGACGGTATTGCTACATGATAGCTCTCCTCCAGTACCCTTGTGGTGTGTCAAACCTTGGTTCTCGAGGCTGGGAGACCTTCTGCGGAAGTTTATCATTCACTTGCCGAACGGAATGCCCTTGCTAAAAATTGTGTTTTAGTGGCCAAAATCCTTTCTATCCACTAGCTCAAGGGGTCACCCATGCCCATGAAGACATCCTATATTGTCGCGGTCCTTAGTAGAGGCAACAGTCCCTTGGGAAGTCATGCCCTTTGGGAAGCGGATCTTGGTAGCCCCGAGACGTGAGTGCACTATAAGGGGGAGTCTATGGTGCCAAGATCCTAGGATGTCCCCTCTAGATAAGCCTGGCTAAACTTTGGTTCACGTAGGAATTTGGTGGATATATTCCTAAAAGCCTAGGTTGTGGTGTGTTTGTTAACTTTTAACAACAACTATTCTTGTCTTAATGTGTCTTGCATGTGTGTAAAACATAATCAAGATAAAAAAAAAACTTTTAAATTTACACCTTGGATATCATTTGAACTTGTCAAAACATCACACATGGCCAAAACATTTCAACCTTTATCAAACTTTGCAAACTTTGGTTCAACACACTCAAACCTTGAAAAACATGGTTACTTGTGCTCTTAAATGTGCTTGGCAAAACGTAGATCTCACACTTGCATAGATTTCACTTGCATTCATCCTAGTATAGTCCTCATTCATACATGATATAGAATTCATATTTCAACTTTTAGTCCTCATTTAGTATCTATTACCTTTCATGTTGCATCCCTTTAGGTTCAGTTTAACACCCTTGGTCTTTTGCATTCCCATCTTAAAATCAACACTTTGCATTCACCACCTTGCATCTTTGCATACCTATTCATCATCTTAACTACTTTAACTATCATTCTAGGTGTCCTAACCATCATTTTGAGCATTCATATTGGTCTTAACACTATCCCCTACTATTGGCCTCTCTGTAACATCAATCTTGAAATCATACCTTCTAGAATTGCCTTAGTTTTAGCCTAGTTTACCAACTGTGCCAAGAAACTACCAACTACACCCAACTGGGCCCCAACTACATCATTGACATAGTCTACACTATTTAGGTGTACTTGGTGGTCATGACATCCAATTTTGGGTTCGGGATAACATTTTGGGGCTTCAACAATGTCCTCAGGTACTTGGTTAGCTCCCCTTGCACTAGCTTGCCCAGATCTGCATTCTACCTCACCTAGTCTTTGTCACCTTCACTTAATACATAATTCTATAGGTCATCACTTTTTTCTTGCATCTTCCAACTCATCCTAACATCAACCCCATCATCTTAGCTTCCTAGCATATCAGTTTGGAAACCATACCTCTTAGAATCAACAAACCTTCATTCTGACTTACCAATTGCGTCCAGAAACTACCAACTACACCCAAAATGGCTCTGAGTGTATCAATGATGTAGTTGGTATGGTTATGGCATACTTGGTACCTGCATGACCATTTTGGGCCTCCGAACTGCACTTTAGGACCCCAAAACTGCATCTAGGAGGCTCTACACCTCCTCGTTTTGCACTTGACCCAAAACTGCATCTTGCACCCAAAATCCCCTTTTGCATTATAGGAATTGTCCATATCACATATCCATTCAGCATTAACACCATTTTGAGTCCTCAAAACATCATTTTGAATCCCCAAAACCTTTGAATTTAGTCAAAAATCTAGACAAAGTATGAGTCTTAGAGTATCTCCTCGTGTTGATGGATAATGGATCTTGTCTAGTCTTTTCATCTTTTCTTATCATTTTCTTGGGTCAAAATTTGTCTATGTCTTGATAGATTTGACCTTGTCATCTTTTATCAATTTTTGGTCAAGATCCAAAGTCCTTTATCACAAGGTTAAACTCCTAGGCAAAATACTTTCTAATCATTTTACCTAAGTTCAAAACTTTACCTATACCCTTGTCATAGCATAATCATATCCCTAGCATCCCCAAATGTAATTTTTACTTACCCTAGTGGTATATCCCCTTCATCTTGCATGGTCCAAACCTTAGCATCATTCTCACTACCAAACCCTATTAGATTATCCATCAACCGAATTGCCTTCTTGATAATTTACCCTCATTTTGCATATCCTAAACATCATTATCAACCCTTGGAAACCATCCTTTTCATAGTCTACCTTGCACACACCAACCTTTAGCATCCTTAGGAAGTCCAAAACACAACCCTAATTGTCATTTTGCATACCTTAGAGTCATTTTCATCCCCTCCAGTCAAACTTCAAAACATCACCTCGCATTTGCACTTGCACTACATCCCTAGGACATTTACACTTTGCACATCAAAACCATAATTCATTTAGCATTTCCACACATTTCATAACATTCCTAAACACTTAAAAATCCAAAAAACACTCATATCTTGCATACCCACCACTCTAAATCACCCAAAACACTCAAAAATTCCATTGCATTTGCACTCTTAGGTATCATGCCAACACTTACTAGGACACAATCAGCTCAAAGACCCAAGGAACTCTATCAAACTTTTCTTTTTGAGGCACAAGCACAACCAAAACCTTTCCCAAGACAGAAAAAGAGCAAGAAAACCCAACAAACCTTTGACGAAGACCAAATCGAGGCATCACAACCATTACTAGTAGACCCCTTGAACATGTATCTGCAAGATCCTCATAATCAAGGTATGGCACAAAAAACCTTGAACAATGCACCTACCATGAGATTTCCTCCAAACACTTCCCCCACACATGGGATGGTTTGATGGAGTCCTCACTTTGAACCTATATTCATGCCAATACCACCAGGAGGAGGAAGTGTACCAACCACACCTCAAGAAGAACAATCACATTTCTTTGAATTCAGCCAACCTAACACATCAAACATACAACAAGGTACTGTACACCTAAGTGATGACTCTAACACTGATTATGGCATCACTGATGAAGAAATGGCTAGGGCATGTCAAGACAAAAGTTTTCGCAAGAACTTCAAACATTTGGTTGTCGAAGAAATTGTCAAATTTAACCCAAACATGGAAGGTCCTAAGTCCAAACATCAAACCAACATAGCTATTGAAAACATACAACCCATGATAAATTTGGACTTAGACAAGGGAAAACAACCTTTGGAGTTTTCAAACACAATAATGGAACCTATAAAGTCCCATCAAGAGTCAACTATTGAAATCCTCCAAAGCACATTCGAACACATCAATGTTAATCCCTTGTTTGATGAAATACCACCAATCTCTAAACACCCCAAAAGGACATTAAGACTTGATTTTAGTCACACGATGCAACAACAAGATGCATCTAAAGAGACTTGTGCTCTACGAATGCCAAACATACCTTCTTTGGAGGCAAATCAACAAAGTACACCTTTGCTCCTAACTTTACCAAGTGCTATGACATCAAACACTATAGAGCCTCTCATAAGTACAACATGTGAAACATCAAGTGCAACAATCCCTATGGACACAAAAAAGAAAAGTCTTATTGACATTACACCCATTCCTAATAGAAACACATCTCATATTCAAGTCAATATGATGTCACAAGAAAGAACATCTAAAACACAAAGGTACCAAAACAACAATACAAACATGACATTCAATTATGAAGGACTTAGTCAACCCCCATGACAACAACAACCTAGAGTGGTACAAGGACTCCACACTTCCAAGGCACAACCAAGTATACATCCACTTAACACACATCCCACATATCAACAACAACATCAACTACCATGACAACAACCTCAAGTGGGGCAAACATCCAACGTTCCTAATGCACAGTCCCATGTGAACCCACTTGACTTACACACAATTTATCAACAACAATTTCAGCAGCTATTCCAACAACAAAAAATGATGTTTGCTAAACAAAAAGAGCAACTCAAGCAATAGTTGGAATACCAAGGATGCCTTGAGCAACAAATTGAATACTAAAAAAATTTGTTACAACAACAACATGTGCCACAACAACCTCAACAAATACCTCTACAACAACAAGCACATACATGGTCTCACATACAACCAATAGAGGTATCCCAACAACAACCACAACACATGACACAACAACAACACATGGTACAATAATCATAGTCAATCCCACAACAAGTGCCACATCAAATACCACAACAAGTACCCCAAAAACAAGGACCTTTCTGTCTTTGAGGTGCCAACATACCTCCACCACCTAGCGACACTTCATTAGACTCATCAAACACAGAAATGTTAGAACCAAGTAGACATACTTCTCGCCATAGAAAACGGTCTACTCATAGACACAAAAGACTTGAAGGAAAGACCATCATACAAATCCCTAATGAATAACTATTACAAAAATTCAAATAACTTTCCAAACAAGTCGAGGCATTAGGAGTCCAAAAGAAACAAGCTCTATATACAGAAAGGGACCTATGTCCTAACCCATTCGATAAAAGTCTGTATATGCCTCCATTCCCAAGAAACTTTGAGGCTCCAAGGTTCAAAAAATACTAAGGAAAAGAAAACCTTTTTTATCACATCCAAGAATTTTATACTCCATGTACCGAACTCAGTGATGAACCCATGTACCTTATGAGATTGTTCCCTCGTTCTCTAGGTGTGCCTGCACTTGAATGGTACTCCAAACTTCCTAGTAATATCAAATCTTGGTCAGAGCTAGCAGACAAGTTTATCTCCCACTTTTCCTTTAAAATTGCAAATGAGGTGACACTTTCTGATTTGTGCTCAACTAAACAGAAGATGGGAGAATCATTGATCACATTCTTACTATGTTGGAGAAGCCTAGTTGTTTAATGCTCACTAGACATTCCTAAAGAACAACAAGTAAAACTGTGCATTGAAAACTTAGTCCTAGACTTAATGTATGAACTCAAAATCAAGAGTCCAAGCACCATTTCTAAACTGATGAAAAAAGGGGCTAGTATTGAAGATGCTCTTATCCGTAAGGGAATCCTCAAGAAAAACAAAGATAACACAAATACGAACTTGTCTAATGACAAGGTAAAATTTTTCTCCAAAAACAAGAATATGACTAATGATGGCATTGTAGATGCCTGCACGGTTAGCACAACACAACCTCAATCAACTTTGAAAGGTGAAAAACCTACAAATTCACAAAATCCTAATCAAACAAAACCTCAACAATAGAAAACTGAGACTTCCACGCAAGAAAAAAGACATTCTAGAACCAAGGATAGAAAATTCACACCATTGGGGATACCTCTTGAGACTACATTGCAATAGTTACCGAGTAATAACTTCCTACAATTACCTAAAATCAAAGATGAACCAATAACTAAAGCAAGTTGGTGGGATGACAAAAAGTATTGTGATTACCATCACACCAAAGGACACAAGACTTCATCATGCTTCCAATTGAAACATGCAATACAAGACCTTATTGATGATGGTGTAATCACAGTTGATCCATCACTGTTAGCATCCAACTCTGATCATAGTATTTTCAAAGATCCTTTAGGTAATCATTAAAAAGAGAAACCCTCAAGTTCAAACTCAAACTCACAAGGTAATGTGAATTACACACGCACCAACTGTGACTACACCATCAGTTGATTTAATGAGTCTGAATTTCGCATATCCAAATTCACATTGAAGGCTGAAGACCCTCATTGTGTTGTCACTACATGCCATAGCAAGATCACCCTACTTGGAGCTCCATCTAGACCTACTACTTCTACTAGACCTGCACCCCCAAGTAAACCTATTGCTCCTACTTCATCTGATTATAGCCTTGTTGAACAACTTGGAAAAACCATTGCATAAATATCCATTTTGGACCTATTGTGTGCATCTCCCCAACATCAGAAGAACTTGGATCAAGCCCTTAAAGAGTCAGTTGTCCCAGGTAACATTGATGTTGCCCAGTTCCAACCCATGGTTGGGAACCTATCTACATCACAACATATTACTTTTTCACCTTGAGATATTCCTAAAGATAAACCCAACCATAATGATCCCCTTTATCTCAAAGTCTTCATCCATAATGCCAAAGTTAGACATGTCTTAATAGATGGAGGAGCAGGACTGAATATTTGTACTCTTAAGGTTGTCAACAATTTAGGTTATTCTAAAGATGATGTAGATCCCTCTCGAAGAATCACAATAAAAGCTTATGATGACGGTGAACACTTCTCCAAGAACATCATCACATTACCTATCAGAGTTGGTCCAACTATTGAAGATACATTGTTCCATGTCCTAGACATCAAAATGAATTGCAACATCATACTAGGACACCCTTGGCTTCATGCTATGAAAGCAGACCCTTCTACATATCATCAATGTCTGAAGTTTTCCTATCACAATGTAGAGGTTACCATCCCCGGTGATCTAGATCCTTTCCAGTTTTGTGCTAATCTAAGAGATGCTACTACATACCAAATCCCAATAAACAATGAAGCACAACCCACAAATCCCTCTAAGTATGTGGATGCCAATATACTACTCAGTAAAGCCAAGGAAAAGATGAAGATTGAAGACAATGGGTGTGGAGAGTACTTTATGTCTCAAGTCTCTCACATTAGAGAGTCATCACTTTCTCCCATCAGTACAAAGAATGATACCTCTATCAATGAAAATACATCTGCATGTATTGAAAAAGAAAAAGAAAAATGAGAATCCACTTTGATATCTCCTAGCAAGTATGGACTTGGGTTTACCATCATATAGAAACAAGGCTATGATGGCTATAGTGGTATTGGATCTCAGAAACAAGGAATCATGGAACCTATCACTACAGAAGGACAACCTCCTAGTTTGGGGCTTGGATTTAAAACATTACGAATAGGTCCTCCTAGTACCATGGTACCTACATGTAAGACTATAAATGTTTTGAATGATGAAAAGGCATCTGAGGATATCCCACTTGAAACCAACAATCCCCTAGCCTCTAAGCATAACCCCAATGACCCAGTTGAATTAGTTACCCATATATCTACCCTCAACCAAAGCCCATTCAACACTGATGATGACATCTCCTCAAGTTATCCTGAACCTTTGGATTGGGACCAACGTGAACCACCAATTTTTGATTGATTTGACAATGATGACACTCTTATAATAGAATTTGAAGGCATTATGACTGAAGATCATAAAGAAGCAGTTTCTTCTAAAGAGAACACATGGGCATATTTTGGGGAGCCAACTCCACTTTCTAGTGTCAAAGAAAAAAGGGAAAAAGATAGCAAGCATAGATCTCTTGGTGAAAATTGAAAAGCACCATTAGACCATAAAAAATCAAAAGCTAAGCAGCTCCCAATGATACAAAATGAAAAATATGATGCCATGAATATCAGTGTTCCAGTATTCAACATGCCACAAAGTCTTTTGGAGCTCTCTCAATAAGCATTCATGCAGAAGGTCATTGGTCTCAAACCTCCCAACCCTCCCTTATATCCCTTTGTTTATCCCCCAATCTAGCTACCTAATTTGTCCTATAACCAAAATTAGTCCTTTAGCCAACAAGCCATTGCCTATGTCATCATCAGTGACATCCCACATGACATTTCTATTGACCCAATTATCCTTAGATGCCTTGATTCACAAGAGATAGACATTGTCTTACATATGGTACATGATGGTATCTCTCGAGGCCTTTCTAGTGGTTTGATTTTAGCTATAGACTCAGAATGACTCCTATGTAGTTATGGTTAGTCATGGATCCAGACCTCATCAGCTAGAAGCACCAACAACAAATATCTTGTCAGCATTTGTCAGTGACATTCTTGATTTCATCTAAAAGTCCTGAAAAAATATCAAAAAAATAGGAAAAAGTAATGAAAAAAGAAAAGAAAAAAGTGAAAAAAAAGTCATGAAAAAATGGATGCCTTGATGAAAACTTGGAAAACAGGCATCTTGGCATGAAAATTTGAGTCAAGATAAAAATTCCATCCAAAAGTGAAAGCTTGGCAAATAGGCACTTTGGGCAAGTAGCATGGTGAAAACCTGGCAAACAGGCACCATGTGTAATCAGTGTTGCTCCTCCATCTATCAGGATTCCATTTGGTCTTTTCCCCCTCCATCATTCCTTGATCATATCCTTCATATTGCAAGACATCCTTGGTCCCTTATCATGGCCGAAAAACTAGTTAATGTCCTTTTTTACCTTGCCTAAGCATAACTAGTTTGCACATGCACTCTGTCATTGGCCTTTGTACATAGTTTGCGTCTTGTCTGGGGGCATGTTACCTACATGGTGCATGAGTTTGAATTTGAACTGGGGGCATATCCCTAAGTTCTTTTTATCCATTAGACCTATCACATAACGGATTTGAGCTAACACTTGTTTATGCTTATATGATCCTGAAAAAATCCCTAAAAATCAGAAAATGTCCTGAAAAAAGCACTAAAAATTAGATAATGTCCTTAAAAAACCCTAAAAATCATAAAATGTCCTGAAGAAACTAGTCATGCAAAAACATCAAATATCCTCAAAAACCCTAAAAATCACAAAACCCGTCAAAAATTTTCAATAAACCTTATACATATTCATTGTGGATAACCATCTCTTTTGTGTACAAACTTGCACTTTGTAGCCTAAAACTCAAAGCTCTACACTTTCAAGACAATCACACTATCTAACCAACGTGAACCAACAATCAATCCAACAGATCACTATGAACTTATCAACTGAATCCACAAATAGTGCTATCACATTATCAACCTATCAAACACCATATAAACACCTAAAACACTAAAAAGCAAGTAATAATGGACAAGGATAGCTGTTGGCTCATGCTGTTTAGTGAGTGATTTATTTTTTTCTTTGTTTTTCTTTGATCATGTTCCTATGCCACTCGATGATATAAAACTAATCTATGAGACTGGCCAGGATGGTTCATGGCCATCTTTTTCAATTTTTGTCTATTATAATGTACCTTTGAGAGTCTGGGGCATGTACATATGCCTTAGAAAGGACAAGGTCATTCTTTGTCTACATCGTATTTGTTTACGCAAAAGGCTTGCATTTGCGCTCTGGCCCTTTATGCCATGATGCATTGCATTCCATTTGCCATATCAAATTAAAGCTCCATTTGACATATAGTGCACTTTTTACAAGAAAAAGTATTTCCATCATATTAACATCTCCTCATCTCATCTTTCTTCTTCATCTCATTTTCCATCACCATAATCATGTCTTCCGATTCACCAAATCATCTTCATCTTGCATTCATGCATTCTTGCATCATCCTACACTATCAATCAAAATTTTTGTGGCTTTCCACTTGGTTCAACCTTAGTCTGAAATTTTTCTCATCATATTTGACCAAATAAAACCATTTTTAATGATTTCCCTCATGTTATGACATCTTTCAATCATTTTGGGCATGCACACAAAGTTTCAGGGCATTCTGAGTCCAATCTGGTTGATTTTGGGCCCTGGAGCCTTTTAGGGCACAATCTGCACTGTCAGGGGATAGTTGGGGTTCCCAAATACATCATTGATGCACTTAATCATTCAAACTACATCATTGTCACACTTGGTAGAGTTTGGGCGCACTTGGGGACCTAGGTTATCCTGAATGGCTCTTGGAACCCCTAGGTTGCACTCCGGAGGCCATAACTTTTGCATTTCAACTCTGATTTATGAACCGTCAGTTGCATTGGAATCATATCTTTCTTGTGAAAAAAATGAGCTATCATTTTCATTATTATGTCACTGTATGGAGTGTTAATCCTTGAAATTACTCTTGGGCTCCTAGTTGCCCCCTATCATGTTGATTTTGGCCCCCAGAGCCTTCTCGGGCACATTTTTGCACTTTTTGAGACCACTTGGGCTTCCAAAGTGCATCATTGATGCACTTGGTACTTTCATGGCACAATTGGGCTTACCAAGTGCGTCAATGATGCACATGGTTGAGTTTTGGGCGTAGTTGGGGACACAGGATACCTACAACTGCTCCTAGAGCCCCTATGTTGCACTCCGGAGCCCATAACTTTTGCATTTTAACTCAGATTTGCAATTTGTTAGTTGCGTTGGATTTGTATCTTCATTGTGGACAACATGAAATATCATTTTCATCATTTTGTGTTTTTATTGAGTGGTAACCCATGCAATCAGTCTCGGGCTTTGGAGTGACCCTGTTTTGCACTCTAGACCTAATATCTTTCACATCTTAGCTTTGATTTGTGATCTTTCAATTGCTATGGTTTTGTCTTCCTTTTTTTCGATAAATTGACTTATCATATGACTATCTTAGTCAATTTATCAAGGGGGCACCCATATATATCATCCCTACTGGGGCATGTTGTGGCTTTCTCATCAGTTATTCTTTGATACAACGCTCTAAATCACATTGTATCAAAGAGGGGCAAAATGTAGATGCTAAAAAATGGTTCAAATCTATGAATTCATCACTTCTTCATACTAATTTGTCCCATTTTCTCATTCTAATAACTTTTCTCTTTTGGCTAGATTTACCATATTTCATCATTTGTATCCTTCTTCACATCAATTTCATATCAACTCAAAACCATTTCAAGTCAACTCAGAATCACCCCAAACCAAATTGAAATCATTTGAAATCAGTCCTAATGAACCCAAAACATATCAAACATCCCAAATCAATCATCATTTTTCTAACTACTAGGTATTGTTGTGGCTTTCAGTGCCTTGGAAATCTATCAACCTATCAATCTTATCAATCTGACCTTAGTACTTTCGTGGCTCTCAGTGATAAGTCAAACTATCATTCATGTCATCCAATATTTGAAATTTTTGAGGCTTTCAATGTCAAGTCATGGCATCATCAACCATTTTGATAACATTGACAATGTTTGATGGTGTTATTATGATCAAACCTTATCAATCAATTTAAATCTTGTAGCATTTACAATGTCGGTTAAATGTTACATATTAACCAATTCATGTCATGTGTCCTTGGAATGTTATCAATTTTGATCTATCAATCAATTTGACCATGGCTTTGGTCTATCTATCATCAGCTTATTCCATATCCATCATCGTTACAGTTTTATCAAAGGGTACAGTCACATTCATTTAATCAATTTGGCCAATCATTTACTAATTTTCTCTATAGGATTAAATAACCCATAATTTAATCCTATTCTTTCTAATTATTCATCCTAATTATCATCCTCAATTAATTAATCTTATTAATTAATTGATTCATTATTTACAAACCATGGAAATGTACAATTTCCTAAGTTCCATTTTCCATCATTAATTCCATTTTCTACTAATTCTTATTTTGTGGAATAAGAGGATTTTTAATTCGAATATTCCATAAAATATTGCATCATCATGACACTTGGATATGAAACCTCATGGATTCTCCTTTGAAACTTGGCTAAAACTTCTCATAATCAAATATTCTTATTGTCTTACGCATGTCTCTATTTGGCTTCTTTGTCATAGATTCTTTGCTTTAAGTGGGTTGAGGTGTCTTACGATGCATCATAGATTCTCTTCCACGTTTAGCCAAGTTTGACTTTCATGTGTCATAGAATCTCACAATTGGCATATTTTTTCATATGTATCATGGATTCTCAAAAGAATCTCTTGCCACATCACATATCTATGGGTGAAAAATCCAATGCCCTCACTTTGAGTGTTGATTATAAAATGGACACTCTTTCTCTTATTTCGGGTCTTCTTGAAGTCCTCTTGAAGTCTTCGAAGCCTTTAGGTCCTAATTTCTTTTAAATTTCTCACTCCATCTCTCACATTCAAATCACAACTTCAAGTATTCAAATGGCATTATCCACATAATAGATTTTTGCTTCAATTTTGTGTGCACTATAGGAAACTTTGGAGCTATAATCATTTGGAGAAGAAAGAAGGACATGGGAGCTACAAGCGAAAAAGGGGGTTTCTATTGCTTTCTTTATTAGTTTGGCTTTCATGGTAGACTAGTGGGTGCTAACATATGTTGATTGAGTTTTGTGATTTTCTCATAGTATGTTATGCATTTAACCCATTTTCTGGTCCTACATTTGGTGAACCCAACGTGAGCATGCATATCTAACTTGGGTTTTCTTGTTTTGTGCTTGTAGGTGCAAGGAAGGAGCTCACTTGGAAGGGTATAACGACTATCTACTATTATTTTTCACACCTAGATTAATTAGGGGGTCTAGTAAAATTCTTATATGCTCTTGTTTCAAGGGTTCTATTAGCTTGTTGTCCTAGGGTGCACTCTGCTTTGTCAGGGCGCACTTGGGACCCCTAGGTGCAGTTTTAGGAGTTTAGAAGCCACCAAAACCTCCTTCTATAGTTTCTAACTTACCAACTATGCCCAACTAGGCCCCAACTACATCATTGGTGCAGTCTACACTATTTGGGCACCCTTGGGAGTGTAGCTTTGAAAATTTAGTTTTTGGGTCTTGTCTAGGCACCATTTCTCCACACTTTGCACCTGAATTCCCAACTACGCCCTAAAACTACCAACTATACCCAACTAGACCCTAAATGCATCATTGATGTAGTTTTCACTATTTGGGTGCATTTGGGGATGTTCAAAGCCATTTTGGCCTTGTAGGGAGCAATTTGCTCTATCAGAGCACACCTGGGTTCACAGTAAGCATATGCATTAATCAGAATCAACACATAAGGTTTCTATTTCCTTTTGGAACTTAGATTAAATGATTTTATGTTACTGATGGTTTATTTTTAGTGTGTAGTAATCGTGGGATGAATACATGATCATAAACTACTAATGCTTTGTTTGCAAGATGTTGTCGAAGACTTTGTGTGTCTTTCAAAACTATGTGTGTGGATTTCCTAGATTAGATAACATTTTGTTTGGTGCTTAAAAAGAACCTTTTTCTTTTTTTCCTGGCATGTCAATGGTGTTAAATCCCTAGGAGTTGCATTGGACATATCCTTTCCCCTCACCATTCGTGGATCTTGGGTGTAAGAGAAATCCATGTAACTTCTATAGGAGGCCTACCTTGGACCAAGATACTTGATATTGGGTATGCCAAGGGACAACCTTAGAGGTAATGGGCCAAAGCCAGGTTGACATTCCAACCACTATATAAAATTTGATTATGGTGAAAGCTATATCGGTGGTATTGCTGCGTGATAGCTCTCCTCTAGTACCCTTGTGGTGCGTCAAACCTCGATTCTCAAGGTTGGGAGACCTTCTATGAAATTTTATCATTCACTTGCCAAATGAAATGCCCTTGCTAAAAACCATGTTTTAGTGGCCAAAATCCTTTCTATCCACTAGCTCAAGGGGTCACCCATGCCCATGAAGACATCCTACATTCTCATGGTCCTTAGTAGAGGCAATAGTCCCTTGGGAAGTCATGCCCCTTGGGAAGCGGATCTTGGTATCCCCGAGAAGTGAGTGCACTGTAAGGGGGAGCCTGTGGTGCCAAGATCCTAGGTTGTCCACTTTGGATAAGTGTGACTGAACTTCGATTCAATTAGGAATTTAGTGGATACAGTCCTAAAAGCCTAGGTTGTGGTGCGTTTGTTAGCTTTTAACAACAACTATTCTTGTCTTAATGTGTCTTGTGTGTGTGTAAAATATAATCAAGATAAAAGCCAAAATTTTAAATTTACACCTTTGATATCATTTGAACTTGTCAAAACATCACACATGGCCAAAAAATTTCAACCTTTATCAAACTTTGCAAACTTTGGTTCAACACACTCAAACCTTGAAAAACATGTTGACTTGTGCTCTTGAACATGCTTGGCAAAACGTAGATCTCACACTTGCATGGATTTCACTTGAATTCACCCTAGTATAGGCCTCATTAATACATGATATAGATTTCATATTGCACCTTTTAGTGCTCATTTTGTATCTATTACCTTTCATGTTGCATCCCTTTAGGTTAAGTTTAACTCCCTTCGTCTTTTGCATTCCCATCTTGAAATCAGATCTTTGCATTCACCACCTTGCATATTTGCATACCTATTCATCATATTGACTAATTTAACTATCATTATAGGTGTCCTAACCATCATTTTGAGCATTCATATTGGTCTTAACACTGTCCCCTACTATTGGCCTCTCTGTAACATCAATCTTGAAATCATAGCTTCCAGAATTGCCTCAGTTTCAGCCAATTTTACCAACTGCGCCCATAAACTACCAACTGTGCCCAACTAGGCCCCAACTGCATCATTGACATAGTCTTCACTATCTGGGCACACTTGGTGGTCTTGAGATCTAGTTTTGTGTTCCAGATAACATTTTGGGGCTTCAACAGTGTTCTTAGGTACCTGGTTAGCTCCCCTTGCACTAGCTTGCCCAGATCTGCATTCTACATCACCTAGTCTTCATCACCTTCACTTAATACATCATTCTTTAGGTCATAACTTATTTTTTGCATCTCCCAACCCATCCTAACATCAACCCCATCATATTAGCTTCTTGGCATATTAGTTTGGCAACCATACCTCTCTCAATCAGCAAACCTTCATTCTGACTTACCAACTGCACCCAAACTAGCTCCAAGTGCATCAATGAAATAGTTGGTACTATTAGGGAACACTTGGTACTATTAGGATGCACTTGGGTACCTGCGTGATCATTTTGGGCCTCTGAACTACACTTTAGGACCCCAAAATTGCATGTAGGAGCCTCTACACATCCCTGTTTTGCACTTGACCCAAAACCGCATCTTGCACCCAAAATCCCCTTTTGCATTATAGGAATTGTCCATATCACATATCTATTCAGCATTACCACCATTTTGAGTCCTCAAAACATCATTTTGAACCCCCAAAACCTTTGAATTTAGTAAAAAATCTAGACAAAGTATGAGTCTTAGAGTATCTCCTCGTGTTGATGGATAATGGATCTTGACTAGTCTTTTCATCTTTTCTTATCATTTTCTTGCGTCAAAATCTATCTATGTCTTGATATATTTGACCTTGTCATCTTTTATCAATTTGATCTTTTCATCTTTTATCAATTTTTGGTCAAGATTCAAAGTCCTTTATCACAAGGTTAAACTCCTAGGAAAAATATTTTCTAATGGTTTTACCTAAGTTCAAAACTTTACCTATACCCTTTTCATAGCATAATAATATCCCTAGCATCCCCAAATGTCATTTTTACTTACCCTAGTGGTATATCCCCTTCATCTTGCATGGTCCAAACCTTAGCATCATTCTCACTACCAAACCCTATTAGATTATCCATCAACCAAATTGCCTTCTTGATTATTTACCCTCATTTTGCATATCCTAAATGTCATTATCAACCCTTGGAAACCATCCTTTTCATAGTCTACCTTTCACACACCAACCTTTAGCATCCTTAGGAAGTCCAAAACACAACCCTAATTGTCATTTTGCATACCTTAGAGTCATTTTCATCCCCTCTAGTCAAACTTCAAAACATCACCTCGCATTTGCACTTGCACTACATCCCTAGGAAATTTGCACTTTGCACATCAAAACCATAATTCATTTAGCATTTCCACACATTGCATAGCATTGCTAAAAACTTAAAAATCCAAAAAACACTCATATCTTGCATACCCACCACTCTAAATCACCCAAAACACTCAAAAATTCCATTGCATTTGCACTCTTAGGTATCATGCCAACACTTACTAGGACAAAATCAGCTCAAAGACCCAAGGAACTCTATCAACCTTTGTTTTCTGATGCACAAGCACAACCAAAACCTCACCCAAGACATAAAAAGAGCAAGAAAACCCAACAAACCTTTGATGAAGACCAAATCGAGGCATCACAACCATTACTAGCAAACCCCTTGAACATGTATCCGCAAGATCCTCATAATCAAGCTATGGCACAACAAACCTTAAACAATGCACCTACCATGAGATTTCCTCCAAACACTTCCCCCACACATGGGATGGTTCAATGGAGTCCTAACTTTGAACCTATATTCGTGCCAATACCACCTGGAGGAGGAAGTGTACCAACCACACCTGAAGATGAACAATCACATTCCTTTGAATTCAGCCAACCTAACACATCAAACATACAACAAGGTACTGTACACCTAAGTGATGACTCTGACACTGATTATGGCATCACTAATGAAGAAATGGCTAGGGCATGTCAAGAAAAAAGTTTTCACAGGAACTTCAAACGTTTGGCAGCCCAAGAAATTATCAAATTTAACCAAAACTTTGAAGGTCCTAAGTCCAAACATCAAACCAACACAACTATTGAAAACATACAACCCATGATAAATTTGGACTTAGACAAGGGTAAACAACCTTTGGATTTTTCAAACACAATAATGGAACCTATAAAGTCCCATCAAGAGTCAACTATCGAAATCCTCCAAAGTACATTTGAACACATCAATGTTAATCCCTTGTTTAATGAAATACCACCAATCCCTAAACACCCCAAAAGGACATTAAGACTTGATTTTAGTCACATGATGTAACAAAAAGATGCACGTAAAGAGACTTGTGCTCTAGGAATGCCAAACATACCTTCTTTGGAGGCAAATCAATAAAGTACACCTTTGCTCCTAACTTTTCCAAGTGCTATGACATCAAACACTATAGAGCCTCTCATAAGTACAACATGTGAAACATCAAGTGCAACTATCACTATGGACACACAAAGGAAAATTATTATTGACATTACACCCATTCCCAATATAAATGCATCTCATAGTCAAGTCAATATGATGTCACAAGCAGGAACATCTAAAACACAAAGGTACCAAAACAACAATATAAACATGATGTTCAATTCTCAAGGACTTAGCGAACCCCCATGACAACAACAACCTACAGTGGTACAAGGACTCCCCACTTCCAAGGTGCAACCAAGTATACATCCACTTAACACACATCCCACATATCAACAACAACATCAACCACCACGACAAAAACCTCAAGTGGGGCAAACATCCAACGTTCCTAATATGCAGTACCATGTGAACCCACTTGACTTACACACAATTTATCAACAAGAATTTCAGCAAAAATTCCAACAACAACAAATGATGTTTGCTAAAAAACAAGAGCAACTCAAGCAATAGTTGGAATACCAAAGATGCCTTGAGCAATAAATCACATGCTACCAACATTTGTTACAACAACAACATGTGCCACAACAACCTCAACAAATACCTCTACAACAACAAGCACATACATGGTCTCGCATAAAACTAACAAAGGTGTCCCAACAACAAGCACAACACATGGCACAACAACAACACATGGCTCAAAATTATGGCCCTGATTTTGAGTACCATTGAGAAAATCAAGCCCTATAAATGCTTTAAATGCGTATGTACTTGGCTATAGCTTTGAGGCCCCTGAGGTGTTTAATGTTTCTAAAACCTTCCATTTAGTGCATCCACATGTTACATGATGATAAAATATCACTTCGAGTCAGTTGGCGAAGTCCTATTTTGAGGTAGTTCCAAATCTACATTTTCACCTGTGTTAAATAGCGAGAAGAGGCCTTGTTTACATCTGAATATCTTGCACCAAGAATTTTTTTGTGATTTTTCACTTTGGGAATATCTAGTGTCCATACCTAAGAACCTATGTTTTAGATTTTGAGTCATTTCAAATTTGTTTGATTAGGTTTTGAATCCCTCAAAGTTGGTCAATTACTATTTCATGCTTTTGTGTAATTGTGCAAATTTCTAGGAAGCCCTGTTTGATGTGTTATAAATTTTGACTAGTTTACCAAAATGTTGAAATTCCTATTGAATTACATTAAAAATGTTAGAGACTTGTTATTTTTCAAGATTTAGCTTGTGATGAATCCATTTGATTAGTTTTCAAAGGTGGTTCCAAACGTAATGTCTAAAGTTTTACTAGTGTCAGTATTTGCAGATTGTTTGGTACCCTTTTTCAAGATGTCATAACTTGATATCTGTGATTGGTAAGATCAAATGGATTGTACCTCCATTTTTTCCTATAAAAAGACTCTAATTGTGTTAGTTTTTAAGTAATGAAAAATCCATTTGCACGCTTTTCTAGGCGAATTCCATTTGCAAAAAATGATTTCTTTTCATTCTTTCCAGTTAGAAAATCCAAGTAGCTGACTTTGATCGCTTGGCATTTGCGTCCTGTTATTTGTCATGAGCCCAAAATGTAGATCCATATTGTCCTCATGACAGTAAACTAATGCCTCAATTTTTCATTTCTGCATGTGCTCGTTTGCCCAATTTTCAAAGCCAAATCCGAACCTAGTTTATTGCTTTTTGATATGTTTTCTTGTATGCAGTTCTGAAAGGGTCACTTTGATAGCGAATATCTTTTGACCCCAAATTTTTTATAAGACAAGATTTAATAGGGTGCAATAATGAAGAACAAAGAATCAGTGGGTCAAATTCTAGATCTCGATCAGGTGTCTGCGTTAGTTTTCAAAGCTAGTCAAAGGACCTCCTAATGCCAAATTGACAATTTGCTAAAATGATATAAAATAAGTGTTTAATGATGGACCAGTGGTCAAATTTTCTTTGAATCAGTATTAGGCAATTAGTGGATCAATTTGAGACTTCAGTTATTCAAAAACAAAATTTTTTTTAGCTAAACCCATTTTGGGGCCTGACTAATTCTATTAGATTAATAAGGCATTGGGATTTAGAAATGTTTAAAAAAGAGGAAGAAGGGAAAGTCAAAATAGGTTTCTATTTGTTTCAACTGAGGATAGTATGGTGAAGGAGAGCAGTGCTTTCATAAGTCCAAGTAAGGTGAATGCATGAGGGATTATTAGGGCATTGTCACAAGTTATGGTGAACTTAAGGTTTTGTAAGAAATGCATGAAAATAAAACACACAGTCAAGATGACTATTATGACAGAGGGAAACAAAAGATAGTAAATTAGGACAATGAAAAGGCAATGAAAAGTCTTAGAATAGTGAAGGTGGAGGGAAATATAAAACTTTCAAAAGCTTGCATCTAGTTTGAACAAGCTTCATGGTCAAGAAGCAATGTTGGTAATGGGATAGTGCTACAAGAAAGTGGTAGTGTGGTTGAAAATGTCTGTTAGATGCCTGAAAAGATTTAAAGATTAGATAAAGCATCATAGAGAAAACCATCACAAATTGCTGGAAAGAAATGGAATATGATAAAACGTAATTTGAATTAGACATTAATAAAGCATCTTTTGACACAACTTCAAAGTGTTTCAAATGTAGAAAAGAGAAATGCGTTACATGTCATGTCCCCTTTTCAAATAATTAAAAAAATAATAAACTTTGCTAAGGCAGGCAGGCTCCAAAAAGGTGAAGTTTCAGCAAAAGGGGCTAATCTTTGGAAACCAATGGACTAATAAATAAAAATTATTATTAAATTATATTTTATTAACCCCTCTTGGACGTGAGTTAGGGTTATGCCCTCTTTTAAGGGGTTTGGAGGCATTTTGGGCTCATTCCAGAACTTGACTTTTGCTCATTTCTTTGTTGTTCTTCAGAGGCTACAATACTTGTGGAGAAGGAGACCCAAGAATAGGAGTTTTTAGGTTTCTAGGAAGGATAAGAATGAGATTTTGAAGTCATTCCATGTGCATGCTCATATAGAGTTTTCCTTTGTGCTGAACAGTGCAGATTTGTGGGTTTTTGGGTGTGTTTTTTTGTATGAGTTTGGTGTTTTCAGTTGAGTATTTCATATTAGTTTGGGTTTCTGCTATATATCAGACTTTTAAATGTTAAAATAGAGCTGAATATATGTATTGGGACATGATTAAACTTCTAAGATAGATTATTAGTGTTTTTGTGGTGTTTTCGGGCATATTTTGTGCTATTTCGGGAGCCCGATGAGCATAGTTTTTGTCCTACATTTTTGAGCTGTTGTGTAAAGGCTATATGGATCTAGAAATGTCAATTTGTAGGCTGTTATGCTACTGAAATTTTTGTATAAATGTCCATTTTCAGATTTATTAATAATTTGTGAAGTTGTGAAGCTTTGGCACTATTTTCAGCATACCTGATTTGGGGTTTCTTGAGAAATTTGGTGGATCTTTGGGATATTAGTTGTTTGATTTTAAAGATCTGATTTGAGGCTTGAAATATCATGTAAAATCAGAAAAGGGACATTTAAGTGGTATCAGAGCCATGATCTTGCCAGCCTGAGGGTTTGCAGAAGTTTGCAAGTCAGTTTTAACAACTACCCAGATCTTGCATGTCAGTTTTGACAACTACCCAGATCTTGTATGTCAGTTTTGACAACTACCCAGATCTTGCATATCATTTTATGCACTTTATGCATTTTTACATGAAAACTTTCATACAAACCCAACCTAGACCAACATTATGACTCAAATGAATTTAGATGGATGTCAATAGATCCATTCACCAAGTAAATAAACATTTTTACATTATTTATCATATTAAGACCTCCTTTGACAACTTATTACAAATGGCTTCTCTAGCTTTTATATCTTTGTCTTCTTCAAATTTAATGTGCTCCTGCACCATAGATACCAATCTGATGTAGAGCCCTCTGTATTTATCTTCAAGGAATCTTAGTTCAACTCAAGGGATTCACAATAGGCTGGTACACCCTCAAGGAACCAAGAACATCTCAAAGATTACAACAAAGAACCCTGACATTATACATCGATAAAGACAACATCTTCACTCACACAATCAGATTGCTATGTCTGATTCCATTGTTCATAACTTCTGTTCTAAACGTCTTCTTGAAAAAACCTTTGGAGGAATTGTTCCAAATTAGTAATTCTAAAACATATCCAAATCTGAGACCAATCCAATAAGAAAATTATAAATTATGTATTCTGAACCAAGACCCATTTTCTCTATCATAAACCAGAACCAAAACTGGTAACCCTTCCTAGGGCATCACATAACATTCACAAAACAAATTCAAATAACCCCAAACCAATTCAAAATCATCCATTTGTGAGTCTAGTTTTCAAATCTGTAAGCCATTAATTTATCCAATACATAAATCAATGTATAAGCACAAATCTTTGTCTGCAACACCATTGAAGGCATTTAAAAACCAGTTTTCACTCAAATCTTCATAACTTTCACAAATCTATATAAAGACAACCCAAACCAAAAATATATGAAATTTAATTCATGTATATTTCCAATGAATATTTTTAGAGGTCTTTATTTTCCAAAATATTCCTATACCAAACGTTTCAATCTGACTGTAGTTGGGCATTCTCAAATCTGCAATTTACAAGCTTTGCCAAAACCTGTATAACTTCTTCATTTCTAAATGAAAAAAATCCAAACCAAATCCAAAAGAAAGGTTATTCATTTCTCTATCCAAATATACAAAATTTACATGGTTTCTATGCTGTACATGGTCGTAAAAGACCTGGAACCAACACTAAAATAGAAAACCAATCAAAATAACAACTTAGGATATTACCAAATTTCTTTCAAAATGTATCTCTTCCTTTCCTTCATGCTTTGGTTTGACCTTACATAAATTTTTATAGATTTTTTGGTTGGTTATTACTTCCAAACCACCCTTTAAACCAACCCATTACATTCCTTTAACCCTTTTGCATTTTTGACAACATTTTATGCACTTTATGCATTTTTACATGACAACTTTCATACAAACCCAACCTAGACCAACATTATGACTCAAATGAATTTAGATGGATGTCAATAGATCAATTCACCAAGTAAATAAACATTTTTACATTATTTATCATATTAAGACCTCCTTTGACAACTTATTACAAATGGCTTCTCTAGCTTTTATATCTTTGTCTTCTTCAAATTTAATGTGCTCCTGCACCAGGTGTTCAATGGTTGCACCCTATCAGAGGCTATTACATGAACCATCAAACTATGGAGTTTAAATTTCATTCCAATGGGAAAGAAGTCATATTGAGAGGTTTATCGAATGGAGCACCTAAGACGGTCTCTGCAAAGAGGATGGAGAGGACTTTTCGAAGAGGACAAGTAACATGGGCAGTAGGAGTCATAATCCAACCAACAAGCTCTCCAAAGAATCAAGGTAATTTCCATTTTGAAATTCAAAATATTCTTAATAAGCATAGTATAGTTTTCAATGATTTGCCTCCAGGATTACCACCAGATAGAGGTTTTGAGCATGTTATAGAGTTAGAACAAGGTGCCAAACTAGTTATAACAACCCCATACCACCATCCAAGAGGTTATAAGGAAGAAATTGAAAAAACTATTAAAGAACTCCTGGACATGGGATTCATAAGGCCTAGCTCTAGTACATTTGCATCATCTATGGTACTTGTCAAGAAAGAGGATGGTGCAATGAGAATGTGTATAGACTACAGGGCTCTAAACAAGAAGACCATAAAAAATAGGTATCTTATACCATGCATAGATGAACTCATTGATGAGTTACATGGTGCTATATACTTCTCAAAAATTGACTTAAGATCAAGGTACCATCAAATCCAAATGAGGAGTGAAGATGTGGAAAAGACTGCTTTCAAATGTCACTATGGGCACTTTGAATTTCTTGTTATGCCATTTGGACTCACTAATGAACCTGCAACATTCCAATCTTGTATGAATAAGTTATTCAGCTAGCATCTTCAAAAATTTGTTTTGGTATTTTTTGATGATATTTTGATATACAGTAAAACATGGGAAGAGCATCTAAAGCACATAGACACTGTTTTGGGAATCTTGGAGCAGCAATCCTTCTATGCTAAGCTATCTAAATGTGAGTTTGGTTTGATAGAGATCCTATATTTGGGACATATTATAAGTTCTAAAGGAGTACAGGTTGATCAAAAAAAAATCCAGGCAATTTTGGATTGGCCTCCACCCACTAATCTTACATAGTTGAGAGGTTTCTTCAGGTTGTGTAACTACTATAGGAGATTTGCGAAGTGATTTTCTCAGCTTGCTACCCCCTTGACTGATTTGACAAAGAAAGGAGCTTTTGTTTGGATAGAAGAGGCACAAAAAACATTTGATAAGCTTAAGGAGGTAATGAGTTCATGCCTTGTGCTTGCAATTCTAGATTTCTCTTTACCGTTTAATGTTGAATGTGATGCTTCTAGAGAAGGTATAGGGGCTATCTTAACTCAGAGGGGACATCCAATAGCATTTGAGAGTAGAAAATTAAATCAATCAGAGAAAGGTTACTCCATCTATGATAAGGAAATGTTGACAATCATGCATGCACTTCATAAGTTTAGACAATATTTGGTATGTGGGAGATTCATTGTAAAGACAGACCATAATAGCCTCAGGTTCTTCTTGAATCAAAGGGATTTGAATGATTGTCAACAAAAATGGGTAAGAAAATTGCAAGCTTATGATTTTGATATTGAATACATGAAAGGAAAGAATAATGTGGTTGCTGATGCTCTCTCAAGAAAGCCCACTTTGTGTTCCTTATCATCTATCTCTATTGATTGGAAAGTCTCCATAATTTTAGAGTATGCTAAAGATTCCTTTACCACAAAGATTTTAAATAAGTTAGTGGATGATAACAGGTACAAGGTTGTTGATGAATTGATTTATTACAAGAATAGGATCTTCCTAGTGCCAGGGTCAAAAACTAAGGAGAGGATATTGAGGGCCTTTCATGACACACCTTTGGCTGGTCATCAGGGATACTTCAAGACATACAGGCAAATTCAAGAGTGGTTTTCATGGAAGGGTATGAAGGAGGATGTCCTTAAACACATTAAGGAATGTATGGTATGCCAACAAAGCAAGAGTGAGCAAAATTTTCCTGCAGGGTTGTTGCAACCACTTCCTATTCCTGAACAAAAATGGGAAAGTATTTCAATGGACTTCATCACTGGGTTGCCCAAGGTTCAAGATAAGGATTGCATATATGTGGTGGTAGATATACTAACTAAGTATGCACATTTCTTTCCTATCACATTTGATTTCAAGGCATCACAAGTGGCCGAATTGTTCTTCAAAGAAATTTTTAGATTACATGGTTTGCCTAGAAACATTGTTAGTGACCAGGACAATAGATTCCTCAGCTCTTTTTGGAAGGAGCTCTTTCATTTGGTAGGAACTAAACTCACTCCCAGTACTAGCTATCATCCTCAAATAGATGGACAAACAAAGATATTTAATAAATGGATAGAGGGATATTTAAGGAACTATGTTTCAAATCAACAACATGATTGGGTGAAATGGTTACACCTAGGGGAGTATTGTTAGAATACGTCTCATCACATGTCTATTGGTATGCCTTTTTTTTGTGCTCTTTATGGTTATGATTCCCTTTCCTTTGTTGATCTAATACTTTCCGATAGCAGAGTACTCGCAGCAAGTGATTTCATCAAGCAAAGCCAAGACATAATAAGGTCCCTCAAGGATAACCTACAACATGCACAGAACCAACAAAAGATATATGCTAACAGGAAAAGGATTGAAAGATCTTTTGAGGTGGGAGATTTGGTATTTTTTAGGTTGCAGCCATATAAGAAAAGCACCTTGAAGAGGAGTGGGGTAGAGAAACTGAAGCCAAGGTTCTATGGGCCTTATAAAATCATCAAGAAGGTAGGAGAGGTAGCTTATGAATTGGAGCTCCCACCAAACAGCAAAATACATAATATTTTCCATGTATCTTGCCTAAAGAAGGTTCTAGGCCAGAAAACCATAGTATCTATAGAATTACCACCTCTTGATGATGAAGGGAAATTAGTTTTGATACCATAAGAGATTTTGGATACAAGAGAGAAAAGATTGAGAAACATGAGCGTCATAGAGCATTTGGTCAAATGAAAAGGATTACCACTAGAGGATGCAACTTGGGAAGGAGCACATATTCTTGAGAATTCCAACTTTCATTGCTTGAGGACAAGCAATATTTGGGAGGGGAGGACTTGTCATGTCCCCTTTTCAAATAATTAAAAAAATAATAAACTTTGCTAAGGCAGGCAGGCTCCAAAAAGGTGAAGTTTCAACAAAAGGGGCTAATCTTTGGAAACCAATGGACTAATAAATAAAAATTATTATTAAATTATATTTTATTAACCCCTATTGTATGTGAGTTAGGGTTATGCCCTCTTTTAAGGGGTTTGGAGGCATTTTGGGCTCATTCTAGAACTTGATTTTTGCTCATTTCTTTGTTGTTCTTTAGAGGCTACAATATCTGTGGAGAAGGAGACCCAAGAAGAGGATTTTTCAGGTTTCTAGGAAGGCTAAGAATGGGAGTTTGAATCCATTCCATGTGCATGCTCATACAGAGTTTTCCTTTGTGCTGAACAGTGCAGATTTGTGGGTTTTTGGGTGTGTATTTTGTATGAGTTTGGTGTTTTCAGTTGAGTATTTCATATCAGTTTGGGTTGCTGCTGTATATCAGACTTTTAAATGTTAAAATAGAGCTGAATATATGTATTGGGATGTGATTAAACTTTTGAGATAGATTATTAGTGTTTTTGTGGTGTTTCCAAGCATATTTTGTGCTATTTCGGGAGCCCGATGAGCATAGTTTTTGTCCTACATTTTTGAGCTGTTGTGTAAAGGCTATACAAATCTAGAAATGTCAATTTGTAGGCTGTTATGCTGCTGAAATTTCTGTAAAAATGTCCATTTTCAGATTTATTAATAATTTTTGAAGTTGTGAAGCTTTGGCACTATTTTCAGCATACCCGATTTGGGGTTTCTTGAGAAATTTGGTGGATCTTTGGGATATTAGTTGTTTGATTTTAAAGATCTGATTTGAGGCTTGAAATATCATGTAAAATAAAAAAAGGGACATTTCATTACAACTGGAAACTTCCTTATTCAATGAGAGCTTTAGCCTCTAAAAGGGTATTATTCCCCATTTTCTTCTAGTGGTCCCTTTTAGAAGAGTCGTATTTTAGATGATATGATTAGGAAGGAAGCTCCAAACCAATGAAAACAAGAAGCTGCAACTATCTGAAGTAGATGCCAGCAGGATACCCCATGTTAGTGACAGAGAGGGAGTAGCCCACGTGGATGATAAGGGGAACCATTTTGAAAGGAGATGTGTAGGCTGCGCTAGTGTTTTCTTTTATGCACAATTTGGGAGAAACAACACCAAGTGGAAGGAACACTTGGCAGTCATTTTGGAAGTCGGGTTCAAAGAATGGAGAAATTTCCTTGAAGGCAGAGTATGCAAGAGAGTAAGGTATGGAGAAGGTTGAATATGAATTGATCGAAGATCAAGTTCAGCCCATTCAATAGTGCCAACAAATGTTACCTCCAAATGCATTTTCTACAACTCAATCCATGACTCTTGATGCTTCTGCACTGGAAATAATATGAATCAGTTGCCATTGTTGCCCCATGTAATGGAAGGTCAAAACATGGTGGGTTTTGTTGCTATGTATGGAATGCCACCTCTAAACTCATTGTCATTGCTTCACTTAATGCATAAGTTGTAGTATGAAAGCCACCTCTAGAAAATGCTCCTAGCTGATAGTTATCTTCAAGCTTCTTTTGGAGTGGATTGGATGCATCAAAGTCACTACAGCTTGATCCTACTTCTAAGCTTGTAGTAGTGCAACAATAAACATAGCTTAAAGGAGTCAATTTCGAAAAGATGAAAGCCATGAATAGGACAATGCCATCAGAGTGAAGGAGCAAGAATAGTAGGATCATTATCCCACATGCCTTGTGTTTGAGAAATCTTTAGTGTTTAAGTATAATCACACTCAAAATGCATAGTGTCTTATAACAAGTGCCTTTTAAAAGGCAAATCCTTGCATAGGTGGGCCTGTGGTCAGCAAATAAGAGGTAAAATTTTGAAAGAGTACGCATAAAGAAGTGATGAAATCAGCAAATTGAAGCCACCTAAAAAGTCTCAAAATCTTGCGGTTTCTACCTCACTAGCCAGAAAATCCCAAGTTTTTTGGCTAGCGACATAGCGAGTTGTTGAAAAACCATGAAAATTTGGCACATAGTAGTAGGTCCTGTGTGGCAGTGATGTGGTAGCGTCAATGAACCAAAAATTGACAAGTCCCAGTCAGATAGTGATGGGTCCCTATTCTGATGACATGGAACATAAAATGGAGATGGAACGAGATCATGACATGTGGTGAATCAAGTGGTTCTCGCTATGTTGGTAAAGAAAAAATGCAAGGAAGTTAGTATAGTGACATAGCGAGTGCCTATGTGGTGGGACCAGTTGGAGATGAGATGGCAATGATGTGGCACACAGTTGTATAAGCCTGAGAAAATCACGTGATGACACATGGTGGGATGGTCAAACTATGTTTGACATAAAATGAAACTTGTGAGGGAAAATTTCAAGAGTTTAAAAAAAGTTAATTTTAAAAGATTTTTCCTGCAAATGTATAGGTCAAACATTTAAATAAAGTCTAAAACTTTATATAGTTCAAACTATATAAAAGTTTACATTTTTGCAAGATATTATGTGCAAACTTGAGATAGAGGCTTGAAATTTAGAGGGCCATAACAAGGACATTTTTTAATCCAAAATAGGCATTCCAATACACCACCAAAATTGGGAGAATCCAAAATTTCCATTTCTGAAGTCAGTTTGTGCACATGTATTCACCGGTTCATGCTATAGGCTAGTTTGTGTTTCCTAGGGCATTGGCGGTAGAACAAGCAAGTTTGATCATTGAGCATCATAGTTATTTAGAGAGTGGGTTTGAAAATTTTTTTAAGCCTGATTGTGGTAAAAGTAAGTCGGATAAGATTATCTTGCATTCTAAAGGCTAGTAAACTGATTTTTAATTTTTAGTTTGAGTTCAATTTGATATAAAAAATCAGTTATCTTTTCTAACAAATATCTAAGATTCTTTATGCCTCTGAGGCCAAATGATGGGAATTTGATAGGTAGTTACAGAGAGAAGGTAGAGAGAGCCTTTTTCATCTTCTTGGGAAGGAATTATGAAGGGACACTTGTCAATTGCTGAGTCAATCTGAGAATTTCTTCTTTTCTATATTTTTCTTCCTTCTTCTCTTTTGCAGGTTGTTGGTAGTTTTCTCTAGGTAACACCAGCAGGGTTCTAGTGTTTTACTATGAAACCATTTTCTTTAGCATATGCTCTCTTGAGTGAATAGCATTAGGAAGGATAAGACAGATAGTTTAGATCTGTTAGGTGTTTTCTATGTTTTCATTTCATGCATAGGAATGTATAATTTGAAGAAAATTAATACAAAGAACAGCAAGTTGAGTGTGTTTTGGCAAAGCATAACATAACTATTCAAAATATTCAAGAATAGAGTTGAGAAAGAATCATGCATGAAGATTAAATTTTTAAGATTGGATAGAGGGGGGTAGTTTACTTCAAATGAGTTTAACATGTTTTGTGAAGAAGATAAAATCAAAAGACAATTATCAACTCCAAGAACCCCTGAATAGAATGGTATCAAGTCAGTAATAGAAGGTGCAAGTGCTATGTTAGATGAGAATGAAGCATTCAAGATGTCTTGAAGAGAAGATATGAAAACAAAAATCTACACTCTAAACATAGTATAGTTCTAGAAAGACACAAACAAGACCCCTTATGAACTATGGTTTGGCCACTCACCTATAGTGAAGTATTTCAAAATGTTTGGTAATAAGTGTTATATCGAAAGAGATGTTGATATTGGTAAGTTTGATGCTAGACGTGATGAAGTTATGTTTTTTTTTAATTCAATGAATAAAAAGACTTAAATTTTTTTTAATTAGAGAACTAGGACTATTATGGAGAGTGCAAATGCAAGAGTTGACAAGAAATTCAGGATACAAGAAAGAATAGTTGATTACAATTCAGATGATGATGTTATTACTAAACCAATTCATGATGAAGTATTATTTGAAACTAAAAATGATTTTCAAAATGAAGGAGAGTTAAGGTAGGAAAAAATCTTGAAACCTTCAACATAGCTAAGAGTTGAGATAACAATCCCACTTCAGGTAAGAATATGAAAAAGAATTATCCACCTGAACAGATCATCAGAAGCATAGATAAAGGTGTGATGAAAAAAAGTAGAGTCAATGAAGAACTATGTTTGATATCTCAAGTTTAACCTAAGAATGTAGATGAAGCATGTAAAGATGATCATTGGAAATAAGCTATGAAAGAGGAGTTGGATCAGATAGTAAAGAATGAGACATGGGAATAGGTCCCTAGACTAGTAGACAAGAATGTGATAGGAACTAAATGGGTATTCAGGAACAAGATGAATGAACAAGGAGAAGTTGTAAGGAAAAAAACAAAATTGGTATGTAAAGGTTACTTACAATAAGATAGAATAGACTATGATGAGACCTATGCTCTTATGGCTAGAATAAAAGCAATAAGATTATTATTAGCGTACGCAAGATATAAGAAATTCAAAGTATATCAGATGGATATCAAGTAAACATTTTTGAATGGAGAACTTGAAAAAGATGTATACATTGAATTTCCTGAAGGTTGTCCTTTGACAGATGACAAGGACATAGTATGCAAATTAAAGAAAGCATTGTATGGCTTGAAGCAAGCACCCAAAACCTAGTATGCAAGGTTGGACATGCATTTGACAAAAAATGCATACAACAAAGGTATGACAAATAGTAATCTCTATTAGAAGGAAATTGATGATGGACTAATGATTTTGGTAATATTTGTTGATGATATCATATTTGGAGTAAATGATAAGGAAAGTGAAAAGTTACCAGAAGAAATGAAGAAAGAATTTGAAATGAGTATGATAGGAGAAATGAAATTTTTTCTAGGATTGCAATTTGTATAGAATAAAGTGTAAGGAAACTTGCGACAAAGAATATAACTATTTCCACATAACCCATAATAGATCTAAAATTAATATATAATTTAAATCCACATGTAGGAGAATAGACAACATACCCACAATAAATTGTGACACAAGATATACCGTGGGAAATTCTCATTGAGGGATAAACTCAGCCTCCAAAAGCATCCATCACCATGTATTATTCAGAAAAAAATACCATTGCAATATACCCATGGAAGCCTTTAAAGCCATAGCCACAACCAAGCAATCTATGTGAGCAAGCATGAATCCACAAATCCCATGCCATGCTTCTAACCTTCACAAATCTCCCTTGGCTAACCTATGAAACCTTCTCCCACTTGACACTTTTTCCTATTCCCTTCTATCTTCTCACTCACCAACAACTACCCTTGTGGCTGCTTACATAGTAGCAAGTTCCATAAAACTACCAAGTGATATTACTTAAACCATATGCTAAAACCATGTGCTACCTAACCCACTGACCCCAAATTTAATATTAGATCAAGTTTCCTATGGCATCATAAAATCCATCTCCTATAGGAAGATCCTCTAAGTCTAGAAACACACAACCAAAGTGTCAATACCAAGTCAAACGAGGATCTCCAAAACCAAGAAGATATAAATCAAACTAAGAACTAATCCTGCATTGTCACCGCATCACTATTACAAGCTCCCACTAAACCATGTATCCAAGCTATCCATGCCATCATGATGAAAAATATCCTCTAATCATGAGAATCAACTGAAGCATCAAACCATCAAAGAACTCAAAGTGCACATGTTGAGCTCTTTAAAAGAAACCAAACAACCATGATCCTCAATGAAGAAGATATACCACCATAACCAAATTAGGAATTGATGCTAATGAGCATCAAGGATGGACCTGTATATCCAATCATCTCATGCCAAAATCCATGGCACAATGGTCAGATATGAACTAAGAATTTGGTTCTCAATTTGTCCAACCTATCAGCATAAAATAGTCAATCACAATCCTGTACTATGACTTTACCTAGTAACAACATCTCATCCCTTCTACATGAAGAAAAATTAGTAAATAATGTGATTTAGGGAAAAGACAAACAAAATCCAAGCCACTAATCTAAATATGCATCAATAATGAAATATCAATGGGCAAAGACAACCCATATCCAAGCCATAAATATAACCTGTAAGTATTGACTACTTACAACACTACACAACTTGTAGACCCAATAAGTCATCATACATATCCAAATCAAGCACTGATAATCAAATCATCATGAAACTGATGTAAAATATAATCTGAGTATACAATGAAATAAAATCTTAAATTGCCAAACATACAATGTCATAAACTCACAATGTTACCATAGTTAATATATATAATAAACTATTCAGATCAATATATCACCAAATAAATCATGCCAATCCTACACCAAATATGAACCAATGTGTAGAGCTCTCTAAGAGCTTTATGTTGCCTACTTGAAGTCCAAAATTTGACTCCATATGCACAAGTTATGGCTATTTTACTAAGATAGTCTTTTTACCATTTTCATTATGATTTTTTTTGTTTTTTATTTTGTGACAAAACACTGAGGAGGTCATTTTTGCAAACTCCCCCTAAAAATCCTCATTTAAATAAAACATCTAAAAAATTCTTTTGTCCAAAAATTTCACATGCCCAAAATATGCCAATATCCCATCATAACAACAAACCTAAAAACCCTTAGATCTTCAATAAACAACTCATATATCTTTCCCTTTCTTTTATCCTCTCATGCATTCCCATGGATTCAATCTAGGTTTACAATAATAAAACCATAGCTCTATTACCACTTCTAAGAAAAATTGCAACAAAGAATATAATTGTTTCCACATAACCCATAATAGATATGAAATAAATATTTAATTGAGATCTACATGCAAAAGAATAGACAACATGCCCACAAAATTTTTTGACACAAGATATACCCCAGGAAACCCTCATTGAATGAAAAAGCTAGCCTCCAAAAGAATCCATTCCCATGTATTACTCAACAAAAAATACCATTACAATAAAACCATGGAAGCCTTCAAAGCCATAGCCACAACCAAGCAATCTGTGTGAACAAGCTTGAATCCACACATCCCATGCCATACTTCTAACCTTCACAAATGCTCCCTTGGCTAACCTTTTAATCCTTCTCCCACTTGACTCTTTTCCTTTTTCCCTTGTGTCTTCTAACTCACCAACAACTACCCTTGTGGCTTCTTATATAGTAGAAAGTCCCACAAAACCACCAAGTGGTATTACATAAACCATATGCTACCTAACCCACTGACCCCACATTTAATATTCGAAATTGAATTCTTTTCCCACTATTAAATAATTACATAAAATATTATCACAATGTTACAATACAACTCATCAAGTATATCCCATGAGAATCTTTACATGTTGCATGTCCATCTAGGTGCAACATTACATAACAAAATAAAATAATACAATATAGAAATATTATGCAATGTGTGCAACACTGATAATCTCAACATAAAGAAGGAATCTTTATTTCTTAGACTAAGTACTTGAAAGATTTAGTAAAAAGGTTTGGTTTGGAAACATGTAAGCCTATTGGAAAATCTATGGAAACTAGATACAAGTTCTCTACAAAGGATAAGCCACCTACTATTGAGAAGAAGAAATAAAAATCTATGATTAGAGGTTTGCAATATCTGATTCATACAAGGTTGGATATAGAAAATGTAGTTGCAATTGTTCAAGATGATCCTAGAGAAGCATATTATGCCTCGGTTAAAAGGATTTTTAGATATTTGAAAGGAACACCTAAGTTCAGACTATCGTATGATAGATCTAATGATTTTACTCTAAGTGCTTATAGTAATGTTGATTGGGATGGTAGTATGGATGACAAAAAGAGTACTAGTGGTGGAGCCTTCTTTGTTGGAGGAAGATTGGTTTCTTGGCTTAGAAAGAAGAAAGATTGTACCTCAAAAAGTACAATAGAAGGAGAATATATTGCAGTACCAAACAATTGTAATCATGTTATTTGGATGAAGTATATGTTGAATGATATTAGGATAGAATTTAGTGTACCTACTATAATAAATTGTGATAATACAAGCACAATAAATATGTCTAAGAATCCAGTGTTGCATTCTAAGATCAAGCACATTTCTATCAAGTATCACATGTTGAGAGAGAAAGTTGTAGAAAAGAAAATTAGATTGGAGTATGTGAGCACTAAAGAGAATATTGTAGATATATTCACTAAGCCTCTTCACAAAGAGACTTTTGAGTATTTGCAAGATATGTTAGTGGTTATGCCCCTTTCTACATTAGAGTACAAGATGCAAGGATGCATCAGTCCAATGTAACCGAGAACTATTGTTTTTCTGGACTAAATGCTGATGCTTCCTATATGGGGGAGCATATGTGATGGACAAAGTCATCAAGGACTCTTGTTGGATGTTGTTTTTGAACAATGTCTTTGAACACTTGAGCTAGTAAGAATCAGTTGTTGTAGAGTTTGATGGTTGCTAAAACCTTTGACATTGATGTCAATAGGAGATAATTACTACATGAAAAACATCATGGGGGAGAAGCAAGAACAAGTACAAAATGTTCGGGAGAAGAAAACAACTGGTTAGAATGATAGATGAAGATGATTTGAAAAGAAAGTTTAACAGTCTTTATTTGTTGGTATTCTTGAAACTAGATGTTTTTCATCTATGTTGCCATCAATGCCAAAGGGGGAGATTGTTGAGAGCATGAATTCTAATGATATTTGTATGGGGGATTATTGTAGATACACGGTTAGATCATTATCATGATGATATGTTACATTCATGACTGAGTTTTTCATTGATGTAAACATAGCAATTTTTTGTGGTATTTCATAGAAGAACAACAAAAAGATCAAGTTGGTATGGATGACTAGTTGAGTATTCTCAATATCCAAGGTTACCAGAGATACTTCTGAGTATCTTGTATCCACATTTAACATTGGGTGAAGAAATGTTAAGTCTGGGAGAAGTAATGTAAGTTTTGGTGATGTTTGTTCTAAGATAGAGTTTATAGAGGTATGTTTTGGTAAAATTCTTATATCTCTTAGCAGAATTAATATTCTAAGAATTGAGGTTGAGGATGTAAAGAAGAAATGTTGATAATGATGTGGTTAAGCTTGCTTGTCATAATACTATATGTGCAAAAAGTTATTTAAGTTGCAAGGTGTAATAGTCATCTTAGGGAATTGTTTTATGGATTTTGTATAAAGGAAGGACATTTTCCTTTATCAAGTATGACATGGAGAAGTGATTTTAAGCAACGCAAAGAGTAGAATGAAAATTTGAGTAGAGTAGAGTGGAAGTGAAGGAAACTTCATTACTGAGGTTTTATTGTGTGACCTAAGGTTTGATATTTAGATCTAAGGTTTGTGACTTGGTCTAGAAGGTCTAATAGTGATTAGTTTAGCTAATAGAATAGAGGAAAGAGGAAGTTAATAGTAGATTTTTTTTTTGGCAGTGACCTCTTCTTGTAATTAAAGTTGCATTTTTGGATAGTGGGCTCTTCTTGCATACATTTTACTACAACTCCTAATAGGGTTGGAATCTCCTAACACGGATTCAAAGTCTCCTAATAAGGATTCTATGTACTAAATGTTTTAATAGACCCATAATAGGGTCCATCCTCTAACAAGGAATATTTATATTAGTACATCATCTTGTGGGCATCATTCCCATTGGGGTTTTCCCTCTAATCAAGGATTTCCCTAGTTAACATATCTGGTGTAATTGTTTATGTGCATCTTGTTGTGGTTTTGATTTACTTTTGTTGAATGGATAAGATTTTTTAAGGATACTAAATTTTTTTAATATTGGATAACTTATCCACACCCTGATCAGTTATCTTGGTGGACTATTGTTTCTAATAGGTAACTCAACAACCTCTTGTTTTGAAGTCTCAAAACTATTATTAGCTCCATGTGTCCACTTGAATTTATTTTTATCTCCTCTCATTGTCTTAGTCATAATATTACAAATAGAACTTGAATTTTCTATAAACTTTCCATCAAAACTAGCCAAACCATGAAATGATCTTACCTCATCCACATTCTCTTGTGTAGGCCACTTCAAAATTGCTTTAAGCTTCTCAGGATCCATTCTCAAACCATCAACTGAAATCACAAATCACAAATACATGATCTCCTTTTGCATAAAACAACACTTCTTCAAATTAATCATCAACTTCTCCACCTTCAATTTATGCAATACTTGTCTAACATATTCAAGATGTTCTTCCTTAGTCTAATTGAATATTAGAATATTATAAAGATAAAAAATAAATTTATTATCCAAGAATCTTTTGAGAACTTTATTCATCAACCTCATGAAAGTACTCTAGGTGTGTTATTTAAACCAAAAGGCATTAATAACCATTCATATAAACCATCTTTTGTCTTGAAAGTAGTGTTTAATTCATCAACTTCTTAGATTCTAATATGATGATAACCACTCTTCAAATCAATGGTGGTAAAATACTTTTCTCTACTCAAACAATCCATTATGTCATGCATCCTCAGCATTGGAAACCTATATTTTACTGTGATCTTGTTAATAGCTCTAGAATAATTACACATTCTCCATTCTCCATTATTCTTAGGTGCTAATACAATAGGTACATAACATGGACTAAAAATTTCTTTGATCAAACCTTTCTACACCAACTCATGCACTTCTCTATTAAGTTTTTCATTTTTAGTAGGTGTCAATCTATATGGTGCTTTATTCAAAAAATTAGCTCTAGGAATTAGATCCATGCAATGAATTATACTTCTCACTGGAGGTAAACCATGAGGTATATCCTCTAAAATAATATCTTTATCCTCATTTAACAACTTTTTAATTTCCACTAGCACTCGATCAATACTATAAGTTTTAGTTGTCACTTGGTTACCACTACCTCCTGTCACTCGATGAATACTGACTAACACTTAGTTAATACTATTTTATGATACTTAGGTGCTACTGGTACAACTTGGTCTCTTGGGAATTATGGAAAAATAGATTTTCTTCTTCTTCATTTCCATTTCAAATTTCTTTCCATTAATCATGCATATTTTCACAGTAGTACAATTAACCTTATGTGGTGTATTGATTTGAAATTTGATAGTAGCACAATTAACCCATTCACCTAAAGAGTGATTGATTCAATCTTCCATCATGCATAAGATATCTATCATATTTCCCAAGTCTACCCAGAAAAATATGACAACAATCCATAGGCATAATATTACACATAAATTCATCAAAACAATGTCCAATCTTGAACTTCACAATACATTGTTCACTTACCAATGTCTTATGCTGATATTTGATCCATGAAACATGATAGGGTTTAGGATGCTCCAACCTCCACAACTGTAACTTTTTAACCAATTCTTCTGATGCCAAATTTTTAGAACATCCATTATCAATGATCACCTTGTAACATTTTCTAGCCATCTTATGTCTGGTCTTGAAAAGACTTCTCCTTAAGACAATTTCCTCATCTCTTCCCTTATTACATAAGGTTCTCCTTATGATCATATTTTCTCTAGCCTTAGGTCTAGTTGGTGAACCCTTAGTGTCTCCTTGAGCCACAACATTTCTATTACCTTGCTCACTTTTAAATGATCTACATTCAAATGACCTATACCCTTCTTTACCACATTTAAAAGAATTACCATGAAAACCACCTCTTGAATAAGAATTACCTCTTTCTCAGTAAGAACTAGTACCTCCTTGGTAAGAATCACCACATTTCCACTCGGTCCTACCTTTATCATCATTCTTCCATTTAGATCTTACACCTTCTCCATAAGATCTACCTCTGCCTCTATAGAATCTACCACCTTTACCTCTTTGTGTTTTCTCATGCTTCTTTGTCAAGATTTCCTTAGCTTTCAAGGAATATTGATATGCTTCTTCCACACTTTCCAATTTCACTAAACTTATCTCATCTTGGATCCCAAACATCAATCTATTTATGTACCTCGCAATTTTCTCAACATTATCATCCACATGTCCAGATATGATATCCAATCTATAGAATTCCTTAGTATACTCTTTCATAGTCATGTCCCTTTCTCTCAAATTGTTCAGCTTTCTTAGCAAGCTAACTTGGTAATCAATAGGAAGGAACTTGTTCTTTACCTTGATCACTATTTTTGGCCAAGTCCTAATCTTCTATTTTCCTCTCCTTTGTCTATCAGTTTGAAAATAATCCCACCACAGCGAGGCACGACCTATCAACCTAGTAACTACAATTTTCACCTTCCTATGATCAGGCATATTTTCATACTCAAATAACTTCTCCATTTTAGAGATCCAATCCAATACAACATTGGTTACTTATTTTCCATCATAAGGAACAATTTCTACAATAGGTTTTGAATTTTCCCTAGATAATACTCAACAATCTTGGCTCATCCTGATCTTCTTTAGGTTGTAGATTAGGGTTTGGTGCTACTACTTCATCATCACATACATGATCAAGATGTGCTCCTCTCCTTTGGGATATCTCTACAACATATAATTTGGCTGCAATTTGTCTTAATGTATCCAATATGAAATTCTCAACATTTCCTTTACCTCAAACCATCTTTACAATCACGTTCCAACAAGATTGTAACTCTCTTCAAGTTATAGGTCAAATCTATAGATCTACAACCCTAAAACCAAATTCACTTAGGTTTGTTCATGATTTGATCTCCATAAGGATGAAACTTAGGCTTTGATACTACATAATATAGGGGAAACATGATATAACTAGGGCCAATGGTACACCCAGCTATCCAAGCCACTTGTGAGAGTAAACATAGTGGAAAATAACACAAATACAACAACCAAATGAGATAGAAGAGAAATATTCTTTATAGATTTATCAATACACATGCCCTACTATAAGGTCTTCTAGGTTATGACCAACATTAAAATTTAAATTTGATCCACAATGATAAGCTTCACATTCCAACTTTTCTTTTTCTCTCCATACACTACTATTCTCCCTAAAAATCTACTCAATGCCCCTTTAAATACATGCACAACCACAAGTTGGCCTACTAAAAATACCAACTAAATAAGCCCTTACATTAAATGAAAAGCAATCCCTAGGTCAGCCCTTAAAAAATATTAACTAGCAAACACAAATTGACTTGCAAGGTCGACCCAAACTAGAACTAGACACAAATAACTTGGTTAATGAAGGACCCAAACAAAATGTTGTGACCTGAAAAACTCGACAACCGTAGGAACTCAACAACCAAAGGAAGTTGGAATCCAAAGGAACTTGAAAACTAAAGGAACTTGACAAAAGCTGTGAACTTGATAACCAAAGAGAATTTAGAAATGTAAGGCATTACAACTCAAAAACAACTAAGGAATGGAAAAACATGTAGGATAGCTACGCGACCTAGGATGCTCTTGCATCAGAAGCACTTTTAAGAAATTTAATCAATGAAAATATTTGAATTGAGTCATCCTAATAGATCTATGTAAATCTACTAATAGAGTGCTTACTTGATTGTAAGTGATAAATTGGTGCAAGGAGGGATTGAATATCTAGGGCAAAATGTACACCTTGCTATCCAACTACCTTGCTAAGTAAACAGAATGGAATAAAACACATGAAGAACAACACCAAGGAGAGAGAGAATAGAACACTCTTATTATTTCAACAAATTATCAACATACATGCCTAGTTGCATGACCTTCTAGGTTATGGCCAGATACAAAGTATAACTTTAAAATCTATGATCCAACTTCAAATTTGCAATTTTGGAAACATCTTCTCTAACTCTTTAAGTCCTAATCCCAACTAAATGAAATATCTCTACTTATACTTTCCAAAATGGCTTACAAAAGATTCTATAATAGTACAAAATAGAAAAGCTGACCTCAAAATAGTCTACACTCATCCCAAGACAATATCCTATCATTAAATTCATGATCCAAATTAAGTACATGATTCAGCTTAAACTAGAGTCAATAATAGATAACTTGGTCAAAGAGGTTACTAACCAACTCAACATTTGAGGATAGTCAACCAATGAAAGAAAATTAGTCAAAACTAAGCTCAACAATACTATCACTTGACATCAATTGTAACTCAATAATACTAGAACCTGGTCAACACTTTAGGCTTGGTAGAAACAAAGAAAATATGTAGGATAGTAGAGGAAATTTAGGACACTCCTGGAACAGATAACTAGGGTTGAAAGAAATGATTCTCCTAAATCAAGAAAATGTCACATCTTGAGATGAATCCAAATTAGATTAAGAAATCCATTAATCATCTTCAACTAATCTATTCTTCCACTTCACCAAGTACTCATAGTAATCTTTTCCTCTTGTGCTTTTACAAACTCTCTGATCTGATACCTATTCAACCTTTTCAATCTACTTCTTAGGATAATCATTTGATACAAAAAATTCATTATCTAACTCATGATACTTATGCAAATCAACAACATTTAATATATGAGATATATCAATGTCATTAGGTAACTCAATTTCATAGGAATTACCACTATAAAACTTCCTCAAGATCTTGCAATGCACAAACTTCTTCATCTTCATCTTATTGTATGTTCCAATAGGAAATCTACCTCTCTTCAAATGAATAATTACCTCATTACCAACTTCAAAAATATGTTTTGTTCTAGACTTATTAGAATTCTCCTTATACTTCTAATTATGTTTTTCCAACTTCAACTTTACTTCCTCATGCAAAGACTTCATAAAAATAGAAAATTATTCCCCTTTAGCACTTCTCTTCTCTTCACCAACAACATCCCTCAAATCTGATATTCCTGTAGGCTACATTATAGTAACAATCTTAAAAGGTGTTTTTTCTATACTCCTATTCATAGAATTATTATATGCAAACTCAACTTGTGCCAATACAATCTCACAATTACTTGGTTTATCTCCAATAAAACATCTCAACAAATTACGCAAGCTTCTATTCACAACCTCTATTTGTCCATCTATCTATGGATGGAATGTAGAACTAAATCTCAACTTGGTACGCATCTTCTTCCACAAAGTCCTCCAAAAAAAACTAAGAAACTTACCGTGTCTATAAGAAATAATAATTTTTACTAATCCATGCAATCTAACCATATGTTTTAAGAAAATACCAACAACATGCACATCATTTGGTGTCTTCTTATGTGGTAAAAAATGTGCCATTTTAGAAAATCTATCGACAACAACAATATGGAATCATACCCTCTTGCCGTCTTAGGTAACCCAAGAACAAAATCCATAATAATGTCACCCCAAGGTTTCTCATAAATAGTTGTATACAAACTTATATTCTAACTTACTCCTTTGCAACTTGAAAAATTCCATAACTCACAAACTTCTGAACATCCTTCTACATCCATGGCCATTAATACTTATTGTTGAACAAAATCAATGTCTTATCAATTCCAAAATGTCTAGCCAATCCACCATAATGCTTTTCCTCAATAAAATTAACTCTCATATAACTTCTTGGTATACATAACTTAATTCCTTTGAAAAAATAACCTTTTTGAATGAAATACTCATCACATTTATGTGATTTGATAAATTTGGTGCTCTTCTTTCTCTCCATGCCTCAAAAGAATCAGGGTCAGTATCATACAACTCTTTCATTTCATCAAAACCAAGAACTTGAACCTTCATCTTGGTCAAAATAGAATGTCTTCACCTCAATGCATCAGCAACTTAGTTAGTAACTCCACTCTCATTATTGATCATATATGTGAAACTCTTCAAGTACTTAACCCACTTCATATGTCTCTGATTCAACTTATTTTGACTTCCCAAATATTGTAAAGCTTTATGATCATTATATAATACAAACTCCCTATGAATCAAATAATGTCTCCTCTTCTTCAAAGCTTTAACAATAGCATAATACTCTTGATCATAAATAGAATAATTCATTTTTGCATCATTCAACTTCTCACTAAAGAAATCAACATGTTTACCTTCTTGACTCAATACAACTCCTATTGCATTGCCACTTGCATCACATTCAACTTTAAATACCTTATTGAAATTAGGCAAAGAAAATATAGGTAACTCATCAACCTTTCATTTCAAAGTCTCAAAAATCTTATTAGCTCCATGTGTCCACTTAAAATCCTTTTTATATCCTCTCATTATATCATTCATAGCATTAGAAATAGAACTAAAATTCTTTATGAACTTCCTATAGAAACTAGTCAAACCATGAAATGATCTTATGTCACCCACATTCTTAGTTTTAGGCCATTTGAAAATTTCTTTAACCTTCTCAAGATCCATTCTCAAACCACCAACTAAAATCATAAATCCCAAATACACAATCTCCTCTTGCATCAAAAAACACTTTTTCCAAGTTAATCATCAACTTCTCCTCATTCAATCTCTGTAATACTTGTATAACATACTCAAGATGTTCTTCCTTAGTCTTATAGAATATCTAAATATCATCCAAATAAACAATCACAAACTTACCCAAAATCTCTTGATAACTCCATTCATCAACCTCATGAAAGTACTAGGTGTATTAGTCGAACCAAAAGGCATTACCAACCATCCATACAAACCATCTTTTGTGTTGAAAGCAATGTTCCTTTCATCACCTTCTCTAAATTTGATATGATGATAATGACTCTTCAAATCACTCTTGGTAAAATAATTTTCTCCACTCAAAATATCCATTATGTCATCAATCCTTGGTATAGGAAACCTATATTTCATTGTAACCTTGTCAATAGCTCTATAATCAATACACATTCACCATTATCCATTCTTCTTAGGTGCTAGTACAATAGGTACACCACATGGAATTAAACTTTCTTTGGTCAAACCTTTCTACAAAAACTCATGCACTTGTCTATTGAGTTATTTATTTTTTATAGGTGTCAATCTATATGGTGCTTTATTCAGTAAACTATTTCTAGGAATTAGGTCCATACAATTAATTATACTTCTTACTGGTGGTAAACCATTAGTGATATCATCTACATCAATTTCTTTATGCACCTTCAACAATCTCTCAATTTCTAGTACCACTCAATCAATATTACTACTTCTATTGTCACTCGATAATTACTGTCTGCCACTCAGTCATCACTGGTTTTTGTCACCCAATTATGACTAGCATAACTTAGTCTCCTAGGAATTATGAAAAATAATATTTGGTACTTCTTCATTTCCTTTTCAAATGTCTTTCCATTAACCATTCAAATTCAAATACTAGTACAATTAACCTCATTTGGACATTCTATTATATCCCTATTTTAAGATATAATTTTAATAATAATTAGATAATAAAATGTTATTAAATAAATAATGATAATAAATTTATATCTGTAAAACTAGGAAATAATAATAATTTAATCTATATTATTAATGAAATAATATTAAGTATGATATTTTAAATAAATAAAAAATAACAATTTTTTAAAGAGTAGATAAAGAAATAAAATTAAATACAAGAGACAATATTGTAGAAAGTATGTTAACTTTCTAAATAGAATTTTATAATAAATAATAATAAACACAAATAAGTAAGTAAATAAATAATATACCATAGAATATTATAAATTAACTAAATCTAATGAAAAGTCAAGAGAGATTTAACAAATAGACATGACTCCTTAGAATTAAGATATAAAAGGGAGGAGATTTTATTTTAGAGAGGAAAAAAGAGGAAGAGGAGAAGAGAGGAGTTCAAAAAGGAAAAATGGAAGGGAAAAGTAATATCATGAAAAAAATAAGGAAGTGACTTTTTGAAAAGGTATGAATGATATTGAAAGGATGTAAACCTTCAAAAGGGTCATAATTATGAATAGTTGTGACTCTTAAAAAATATTGTGATTATAAAGTATTGGGATTTTTCCAAAGGATTTTAGTTATGAAGTGTTGAACCTCTTCAAAAGGATTATAACTATGAAGTGTTGTGACTTTTCAAAGGATTTGTATTATGAAAGGTTGTGACTGGAAAAAAAAGAGAGGTAATAAGGTAAAAATTTGTTATTTTAAATTTTGTTTAATATTAATTATGATAATAAGAGGTAACACAATTATATGGAAATAACAAGGCAATAAGAATGAATATTTTATTTCTTTTGACATAATAAAATAAAAGAAATAAACATCTAATTGATGTAATTAATTACAAAGAGATAATGATTCAAGAAAGATCTCAAGATTATGATAAACAATAAGAACTAGGTGGATAAGAGGGTAGGGTTGAGTCCTAAGGCAAGAGAGGAATATACCGACTCTTGGGCTTAGATTTATTGAGATATGGGACCCCACAACAATGTTCAAGGACTAAGGTATGGTATAGCATTTAGACATGGCAAGGGATGGAAAACACTCATTTGAAAGGCAGGGACCAAGGTCCTGTCAAGCCTTTAACGTGGTCTCCTTGTCCAATCCTTAGATGACCTAGCCTATACATACAATGTAGTAGATAAGACATGAACATATATAAAGAATTATCTTTGGTTAAATAATGCAATGATAATATTTTAAATTTATTCCTTGGAAAATATAGGACAATATTATTAGCCCTTGCAACTAGGGATATTACACATTCAATCAAAGGCAACAATACTTGCTTTCTCTCATTCACCCAAAGAGTATGTTGATTCAATCTTCCATCATGTATAGCATATCTATTATATTGCCAAGGTCTACCCAATAGAATATGACAACAATCCATAGACATAACATAACATAGAACTTCATCAAAGTAATTGATAATCATGAACTTCATAACACATTCTTCACTTACCAATATCTTATGCTCATCCTTGATCCATGAAACATGACAGGGTTTAGGATGCTTCAACCTCTACAACTACAACTTTGTAACTAACTCCTTTGATGCCAATTTTTTTGAACTTCCACTGTTACATTTTCTAGCCATCTTACATTTGGTCTTGAAAAGAATTCTCCTTAGGATAGGGTCCTCATCAATTCCCTTATTACACAAAGTTCTTGTCACCATCAAATTTTCTCCATCGTTAGGTCCACTTGGTTAACCCTCAATGTCCCCTTGAATCATAGCTTCTCTATTATCTTGTTCATTCTCACCAAAAGATATACACTTAAATGATATATTCCCTTCCTTACCACATCTTAAATAATTACCTTGAAAAGCACCTCTAGAATAGGAATTACCTCTTCCTTGGTAAGAACTAGTACCTCCTTGATAAGATTTATGACCTTTCCATTCAGTCTTTCCTTTGTAATCTATTTTCTATACATATTTTCCCTTATCTTACACATAGTTGTTATATCTACCATCCTCTCCATAAGATCTACTTCTACCTCTCTATAATCTACTATCTCTACCACTTTGTCTTTGTTCATGCTTCTTTATCAAGATCTCCTCAACTTTCAAGGCATATTGGCATGCTTCTTCAAAACTTTCTAGTTTCACACAACTTATCTCATCTTGAATTCCAAATCTCAATCCATTTAGATACATCGCAACTTTCTCAATCTCATCATCTACATGCCCATATCTAATGTCCAATCTATAAATTTCCTCAGTATATTCCTTTATAGTCATGTGCCTTTGCCTCAAATTTTGTATCTTTCTCAACAAGCTAACTTGGTAATTAGAAGGAAGGAACTTCTTCTTCACCTTTTTCATCATTTTTAACCAAGTCATGATCCTTTCCTTTCCTCTAATTTTTCTATTAATTTGCAAATGCTCCCACCATATTGAGGCATGACCCTTCAACCTAGTGACTCTAATTTTCACATTCCTATGCTTTGAAAACTTTTGGAAACCTAGGGCATGGGTAAACCCTTTCTCAACAATAATCTTATGCTCCTCTTTTAATATTCCATTACCACACAACATTTTATAAGCCACTCTCAGCTCGAAATCTCCAACTTCTTTGATTTTGTACATGTAATAGGTTTGTACATCATGATTCACCAAAACCTTTGGTAGAATTAATGATAGAGAGCCAATTTTGTCTTGTTTTTCTTCAACATCTAAATGATTCCTAAAATTTTTTGGGGGACACTGATCATTCCTCACAATTTGTTTGTTGTTGTCCTTCAATATTTCACTAGCAGTTTTAGACAATGCTATTTCAAACTAGGGTTTTTGAAAACAATTTTTTTTTAGATAACCTTTGAAAACAACTCACTCAAAGGTAAAATTTTCACTTATTGAATTCTAAAAAATCACTAATGGAATACAATGATTCTCTTTCTTTGTCACTAAATTCACCTTGATCACCTCTTAATCATTTATGCACTAGAGTTCATTTGGTAAAGTGAAAATAGTTGCTCAAATTTGATATATAGGTTTAGTTTTACCAATTAGGTCTACAATAAATACATTTATACTCTAGTAAGTGCACAAAATTTGTCTTAGGCTTTCGCACCTATTTTTAAATACTTGATAACTATTAGCTTACTCAAGCAATAATAATTTTCTCAACCAATGCATCAACTCAATTGTCATAATGGCTCTGTCTATATTTCAATGCTGAGTTAATATAGACTATAATACTAATGCTTGACACTTGAGAGTAAATCATATTTCATTACCCAGTACTACTTTTTGATTTGTCCTAATGCATCTTGATTCATGTTGATATAGAATTTTAGCCATTACACTTTAGGAAATGTTGTATGATATTACATTAAGTATATAGTCCCTAAATATCTTCTCTTGCTTAGTTAGATGAGGTGTGATCATTCAATTCATTGGATTGAATGATCTCAACTTTCCTTTGTCCACTGCTTCCAGCTTGAACTATCTCTTTCCATGTTTTCTTTAGCACAAATTTCCGTTTTTCTTTGTTATTTGCATTGTTTGGTGCTAGTTCTCAGGTCCTAAAGTTCTTACTAACATTTAAAACTTTAAGAAAACTAAAACAAAATAGGTTTCAATTCAACCATTTCTTATAGTTAAATTTGAAATGTGTCTTTATGGAATTCTCTAGAATGTACCTATACTCTCAATTGTAAGAGTTACCCTGCTTAGGTGCACATATTTTCTTTTTAGATGTCTAGATAGATTTTTTCATAGATCTACATTCATGAGCTCTATGTCCATATTTTTAATAGTTATAACAATGCCCTTCAAAACTAGGTGATGTGGGTGTATCACTTTTCTTTGATTATAATTCATGTGCTTGGTGTCCTTCCTTCTTGTAATTAAAATAATAATCAATAAACTTAGGTTTAGGGTTTTTCATACTTTTTTTGCTCTTGCATATATTGGTAGTGTGTCCAAGTTTACCACAATGATGACAAGTGGGCTAGTCTTTGGATTTTGCATTTCTTTTCTCTCCACTCTTCAATGACTCTCCTACCCTAGTAGATGAAGAGTGCTTGTCATGTCCAAGACATGAAGTGTAACTGGATGACCTTGATGATCTCATTAGTTCTTCAAAATATTTAATCTATAGCTTTAGTTGGTTTGTTCATTCTTTCCTATATTTCTTTCTCAGATCTTAACTCATTTATTAATTGGTCACTTTGTAATCTCAGATTTGTGATCTCCATGTCCTTTCTGTTCAAATCCTAATTTACAATTAGCGATTGGTTCATCATGTCCAATTGATTGTTTGTGAGCTTCCACACCTAAAATGATTTTTCTTCAAGTCTGACATTCATTCTTCTTTTGTCTTCCTCAGTCATGGTTTTGTTTTCTTCTACTTCTTTTGTTCACTCACTTCACATAATCTTCTTAATTGAATTTCTTGTTCCCTCTTGAGTTCTTTGACTTCTTTACTCATAATATTGTTCTTTTCTAGTAGGTCTACTATTGTTGCATCACTATCATCAATGTTCCCATAATTTTTTAGAAATCCTTGCATATTAAATTCCTTGTATTGTGTATCATTTATTGAATGACCATTTCTTTCCTTTTCTTTAAGGATTTTTTTAACTCTTCTTTTTCTCCTTCAACTTGTTGCAATATGATCTAGATTTCAACCATCTAATTCATAATTATTTTTCCCATTTAATATTCCTCCATCTTCAAGATATTAGCATTTTTCAAGAGAACTGAGCTCTGATACCAATTATTAGAAATCTTAATTTGGGAAACAAGGTATTGAGAGGGGGTGGGGGTGAGTCACAATCTATAATACTTTTTACTTCATAAAATAATTCACACCTCATATCTCAAATCTTATACCATATAAACATAAATATGTAATGCTGAAATGAAATCTATGTAAGAATAACGTTCATGAAAATCATCAACACATAACAAAATGGTTTTGGTTACATAGAAACACTTCAGTATGAATGTAAAACTGGGGTGGAGATGAAACCCAGAAATCTTCATTTTCGCAACAAAAAATTTAACCTGTTAGGGTTATAATTTGATCATATCAGATGATCTACCCTATGAGGGGTCTACTCTATTAAAAGTATTTAAGACTGTTAGGTCTTACCTTGTGAAAGGATTTATACTAATAATTAATTAAGGAGTCTATCAGGATATTTGATATAGGTAGATGTTAGAACCAATCTTTCAAGATATTTTCCTTGAC
>CM053786.1:102284765-102539765 GCA_028749045.1 Cupressus sempervirens
CACTTAATACAATTTGATTAATTTTATTTTATCTACCTATCATTCTATCTCAAAATATGGAGTGCATAGAGAGCTGCACATTCATACAAGCATAGAACTTGGGATTTAAAGAATTTATTGAGTTGCACTATCAAGGAAATAAGTCATTATTAAAAAAATAAAAACTTAGAGCTTATAAAGAAGCTAAGTTGTCATATCATTACTCTACTTTATTGTCATATAGCATCTCAATTGAATATAACTGATAATAGAATGTCGTACTATGTTCTTGTTATAATGCCTCTTCAAAAATGTGAATAAGATGATAAATCAGATATACTAAAAATATTTGTAGGAACACAAGAGATTTTTATGTGACAATGCCATCAATTTTCTAAAAAATTTCAACTAAGACATCCTTCAATATAAGTTAATACTTAATTTTACATATGTGATTCTTTAATGATACCAGTTCTAGATTAGTTATATACCAACAATATTTACGGAAACTTGAGAGATTCTTATGTGGCAAAACCATCAATTTTCTTACAAATTTCAACTAAGACATCCTTCCATATAAATTAATATATAATTTTGCATCTGTGAATTTTTATAATAACACCTCTAAATTAGATATACTACCAATATTTGTAGGAACTTGAAAGATTCTTATGTGACAAAACTATCAATTTTCTTACAAATTTTAACCAAGATATCTTTCAATCTTAACTAATTTGACATATTTAAATTTTTATAATATTCATTTAACTAAGACATCTTTCAATATTAATTAATTTGAAATATTTGAATTTTTATAATATTTATTATTAAATCTGATATATTGACAATATTTGTAAAAATTGAAGAGATTCTTATGCGACAAAAGCATCAATTTTCTTACTAATTTCAACTAAAAAGTTTTTTATTATAAATTAAATACTTATAAGAACTTTTAATGATACCACTCGTGCCCAAAGAAGAGATTGTCTTATGTTATTTCCATTGTTTTGGATTATAAGAAGATATCATGTACTGCAAAGAAGTAGTGGGTTGTCAATGTCCCTTTCTAGCATTCTTGAATCTACGTTATTTCCAACTAATGCCTACACGTACATTCCTCCATTTTTTCTCTGAATGCAATCCAATGCTTACTCGCTCATTACTGTGTACTTTTTGATTCATTAATGCTGTCATTTGCCCTTGAGATATCATATGCGCCCATTGCCTATTAGCCTGAGAATCTAGTCAGCATCGATTTCTTTGAATTTTTTTTTGGCTTTACATTATTTTGTCATTATTTTAAGCATGAGGTTGTACTGTGATGGTGTTATTGTATTGCTTAGTTATGAGACAATGCACACCGAAAATACCAACCGACCATTTGTACAGTTTGATTAGTTCTATCTCATAATATCAAGTGCATACAAAGCTCCATACAAACATAGTACTTGAATAATTCATCGGATTGCAATGCCAAGGAAACATTTCATTATTGAAAAAAAGGAACATAAGAGTTTACATGAAGCTCCCCAAGTAGTCAACTCTCTCTACATTTTTCCCTCTCCAACAGGTACTGGTTGGTTCAATTATCAGATACCCGTCTTCTTCCTCTTTTAGCTGTTAATGCTGATTCTCATGCAATTTAGCAGAGTCTGACTGTGAGGAATCTGAGGCTGTAGATCAATGAGAACGAGATCAAACTTGATCTGCAATAGCAACATTCAATGCAGACATTTTGAGAATATTTGAGGCGTCTAGTTCCAAAATATGGATAGGCAAATCAAATACATCATCTTTCTTTTTGGTCTCAGGAACTTTCTGAAGTTCAGAAGACACAGTTAAAACAGGCTTATATCTTCTGTAAACAAGGTAAACAACGAGCTGAGTTATTCGTAAACAGAAACCAAGTCCATTGGGCACCTGCAAAAAAATGAATAATTCGTTTAAAAAAATGTCATAAATCTTGCCAAAACATACATAAAAACTATAGTTAACAACAACACTGGGAGAAGAGATGAGCTTAAAGCTATAAAGATATCTCTAGCCATTACAAAGTACTCAGACCAGACTAGTGCATTTAGAGTGCCGAATACTTTCTCGAAGATGTTCAAAGACATTCTTTGCAAGAGGCTTTGTGAAAATGTCTGCCAGTTGTTCTTTCGACCTACAAAACTTAAGACATATGTCACCATTGTTCACTAATTCACGAATATAATGATATCTTATATCTATATGTTTACTATGTTGATGAAAGACATGATTTTTTGATAAAGCAATTGCAGAATTATTATCACAATATATTCTTGTAGGTTCTTCTTGTGGATGCTTCAAGTCTGAAAGTACTCTTCTCATCCATATTGCTTGATAGGCTGCTGATGTTGCTGCAACATATTCTGCTTCAACTGATGATAATGTCACAATTGGTTGCTTCTTTGATGCCCAAGAAATAGCTTCTGACCCTAGGTGAAAGATATGTCCTGGAGTGCTTCTTTTATCATCAAAGCTACCTGCCCAGTCACTGTCTATATAACCAATCAGCTTGTAATGATCTGAATGTGCATATAAGATCCCAAAGTTCTTTGTTCCAGCTATATACCTCAGAATCCTCTTTCTAGCTTTCCAATGAGTTTCTTTTGGTTTATCCATGAATCTTGAAATGAGACTAACCCCATGCATTATATCTAGTCTTGTAGCTGTCAAATATAAAAGGCTGCTAACTAATCTTTTGAATAAAGTTGAGTCTACATTAGGACTTTCATCATTCTTGCTAAGTTTTATACCCAACGCAACTGGTGTAGGGGCTAAATTCACATTTGTCATTTTAAATCTTTTCAACAAACCAGTAGCATACTTACTTTGACAAATGAAAATGCCTTGATCATTTTGATTTACTTGTATCCCAAGAAAATATCTCATGAGTCCCAAATCAGTCATATCAAATTCATTTTTCATGACTGCCTTGAAATTGTTAATTGACATATTACTTGTGAATATCAAATCATCTACATATAAGAAAACTATTAATATTTCTCCTTCATTGTTCACTTTGACATACAAAGTTGGTTCATAGCCACACTTACTAAAACCATTATTCATAAAATAAGAGTCTATTCTGCTATACCAAGCTCTGGGAGCTTGCTTCAAGCCATATAGTACCTTCTTCAGCTTGTATACCTTATGTTCTTCTCCCAAAATTTCATATCCCGGTGGTTGTTTTATATACACTTCTTCTTCTAAAATGTCATTCAAGAATGCTGATTTCACATCCATTTGATAAACCTTCCAATGATTTTGAGTTGCAATGGATAAAATCATTCTAATAGTGTCTAATGTTGCCACAGGTGCAAATGTCTCATTGTAGTCTATACCTGGTTGTTGTGTGAAGCCTTTGGCTACTAGCCTTGCCTTGTGTTTCTCTACTTTTCCATCAGCATTATATTTTGTTTTATATAGCCACTTAACTCCAATCACATCCTTGCCTTTAGGAAGATCTACTAAGTCCCAAGTATCATTCTTTTCTATTGACTGAATTTCTTCATCCATGGCTAAAATCCATTTGTCATCTTTAATAGCTTCTTCAAAATAAATTGGATCAGCATGTGCTAAGAGTGCAAAATTAATGCTTAAGTCATCATTTTCAGCCTCTTGTAATTCATCATATATATCTCTAAGACTTCATGTCTTCCTTGAAGTATTTATAGTTCTTGATCTTAATGAAGGAAGTGTTGGATTAGATGATTCACTTCTATTAGTGCTTGCTGGAGTAGTAGTGTTTTGAGTGGTAGGTGCCCTTGTAGGTGTTTTAGGAACATTTGTTTGTGTTGTAGAATGCACATCTTGAGCTTCATTTTCTTCATTTTCTTGTGGAACACTATCTGCAATTGTAGTTGACTTATCCAAGCTACCATCCCATGCTTCTTCTTCTACAAACTCAACATCACGACTTATTATTAACTTCTTTGTGATAGGATTGTATAGCCTATATGCCTTGGATTGTTCACTATATCCCACAAATATGCACTTCTCTCCTCTATCATCTAATTTTTGTCTCACTTCTTGAGGTACCAATGAGTATGCCACACAACCAAACACTCTCAAATGTGCTATATTGTGCTTCCTTCTGCTCCAAGATTCTTCAGGTGTTTTATTTATTACTGTTTTTGTTGGACATCTATTTAGTATGTATGCTAAACATACAACTGCTTCAGCCCAATACTCATTTGGCAAGTGTTTTTTCTTTAATATACTCCTTGTCATCTCCATAATTGTTCAATTTTTTCTTTCTGCTACTCCATTTTGTTGTGGAGTGTACCTTGCTATAAATTGTTTCCATATGCCATTTTCTTTGCAAAAAATCAGAAAATCATTTGATATGTATTCTCCACCTTGATCAGTTCTTAATGTTTTAATAGAGTATCCACTTTCTTTCTCAACTTTTGCCTTGAATTTAAAGACTGCAAATACATCTGATTTATACTTCACAAAATAAACCCAAACTTTTCTGCTGAAATCATCAATAAATGTCAAGAAATAAAGTTTTCCACTTAAGGATGGTGTTTGCATTGGTCTACAAAGATCTAAATGGGCTATCTCAAGTGGATGTTTTGCTCTATAAGACTTTCCAACTGAAATTTTTTCTCTATGTTGCTTTGCCAAAATACAACTCTCACATGTTGCCTTAAGTGGCTCTATTGGTGGCAACCCATAGACCATTTGTTTCTTATATAAGAGTTGTAACCCTTTAAAGTTTTAATGACCAAACCTTAAATGCCATAGCCAAGATTCATTTTTGTGGAAAGCTTTGAATGCAGATTCAACTACTTTTGCAGTTCATTTGGCTCTAAGAATAATTCAGTTTGGATTTTAAGTAGGAACATTCTATTTTGAGTCATTTCAACTTTTTCAATCAACCTATTGCTTGGTCTTTTATCTAGAATCACACATTCACCATTTTCAAAATGTATTCTATATCCCTTTTGTACTAGTTGTCCAATGCTTATGAGATTGTGTTGCAATCTAGGAACATAATATACATCAAGAATTTCCTTTTCTTCACCTTTCTTAGTTCTTATGCTAATTGACCATTTTCCCATGACTGAGATTTGATGATCATTCCCCAAATTAACCTCTGATTTTACTGATTCATCTATTGTCGATTATATCTCCTTAGACCCACTCATATGGTTACTACAACCACTATCTAAGAACCATACTTCTTTAGAACTCTCTTGTGCAACATTGCATGTTATCAAGATGGTGTTTTGCTCACTAGTGTTGGGCTAACTTTCATTTGTAAATTTTCAAAATCTCTTCTAAGATTTTGTAACTTTGAAGTTTTTACCTTTCCTGTGCCCTAGTATGTTGATTGCAAGTTGTCCCATGCTTGCTTCGAGCTTGTGGCAGCAGCTACCTTTGGAAATATTGCTTCCTCCACTGCCTGCTAGTCTATTGGTTCGAGGAACCCACTTTCAACTAAATCCCAAACATCCTGAGAATGAAAAAGTGTTTTCATTTTGATGCTCCAATAATCATAATTTTTGCCATTAAAGGTAAGAATTTGTGGCTGTGAAATACTTCCACTGGTTCCTGCCATGATTTAACAGTAAAAATTTCTGACTTGTAACCACTACAAACCCTTTCTCTTCCTTCCTCACTTAGAAACTATGATATCCTCCTTAGATCTTTTTGCTCTCATTTGCCCTTCACCCACAATGACATCTGCCCATAAGAATAATGCCCAGAATTTCTATGGCTTTGATACCAATCTAATGGATAGGTAGAGGACAAAAAATAAATGCACAGAACAATACGATGTGTTGTGGCACAATAAAATATGTTATATTTCATTCCACCGTAATATCAAATGAGTACATACAACCTTTTATAAGAAAACATACAATATTCTAGAGAAATCTACTATTAGCTAAAAAGACGAAACATCTACAAACTTCTAGAAAAATATTATAGCTGACTCTTTGAAAAAAACCCTAAACCTAAACCTAACAATCTAGAAGCATAGTTTAAAATGAGTGATCTAGAACTCTCGATGAGAAGAAGAAATAAATGAAGTAGTTGGAGTACGTAAGGGTAGGGAAGATTAAACCAACAGCTGGAAGCCTACATCACCAACAAAAATGCTATGCACTTTAACAAATGGGGCTCCATAAAGTAGCCAAAGACAACAGTTGAACATGGTACACACATATGGAAGTCCTGAGTACTCTTGTGTAGACTTTAGCTTGTATATCCCCCAGAATGTTTTCCTACAATTTCCAAATATAATCATAATTATAATTAAGCTTGTTATCTTGATCAATAGTAAAAGCTCGCATTTTAGTCATACTGATTTACAATAAATATGTTTTGGACTCAGAGAAATATGATGTAAATGGTACTTACATAGGTGAAAGGTAAAGTGTCAGTGAAGTGATATTTCTTGCAACAAATAACACCATGAAACATTAATTATGATGAACCGATTATGTTTCATATTAATTTACAGTCTTATATAAACCCAACTATACACAAAACTCTTGCCCACCCAAACAAATCAAAATGAGCATCAGGGCATAACAAACCAAAATCTAGGAGCCCACATGTTAATCGAGATACTGTGAGAAATATAAATTAAATTTAAACTCACAACCCTAAACCAATTTTTTTTTTTAGTTTGGCACTTAAAAAATTGCTCGACACATGAAGGTGCCAAGTGCCACTTTTGCTCGGCACTTGCTCGGCACTTGAAGGTGCTGAGTCATATATTGCTTGATACTTGATGGTGCCGAGTGAAAGTCAACAGGTGCCAAGTGAGCTCGGCACACAAAGAAAAAATTTCTTGGCAACAATGGATGCCGAGTAAGCTCGGCTCCAACTGAGAAAGAGAAGAAGATGTTGAGAGTTCTATTCAAACTGAAAAAATATTATAACTTATAAAATTTCAACGTGAATGCTTTCACCATTAAAATTAAAAGACCCAATACTTGAAACTTCCAAAAAAACTTGTCAAATGCAATAAACAAGGGAAGAGCAATGGATTCAAGTATGCCTATTTGCTTTACTATTCAACTGAGATTAAACTATTACAAAATCTGGGAGCATTCGGCTTCAACCAGAAAATTCTAAAAATAACCCTAAACCAGTAAATCTTCAAACTTCAATAAACTTTAAACTTGCAACACTAATGGCTGCATACAATGGTGCACTACTTCAATAGGACAAAAAAAAACAACAACCGACTCACAAAATGAATAGAGGAGTCACGCGCAACTGGAGACATTGGACATACTTCCTTCTGTCTCTACAAAAAATGGATTTGCTGAACTAAATCTCTTCTTCTTCTTCCTTTTCTCTGCTCTACTGAACTAAATCTCTGAATAATCTGAAAATGAATAAATATGAATGAAGAAACATTTTGTTTTGTCACATTCTATTTTCCACCTCTTTTCTGATTTCAAAAAATCTCACCCACCGTATTTATGTTTCTATTTGTTCTGGGTGTCAGAGGTGGTAGGTGAGCGTTTGGCTCAAGGGGCAAACGTATGCTTCATTTAATATTCCAACAGATACAAATTCTTAGAATGCAAAGGTAATAAAATGGATTAAGGAGAATTTTCGTTTGTTATTGAGAAACACCATTTAATACATGGGTGCTTTAGTTCATGTAAAATTCAAAATACAAACATTAAATGGAGTGTTGTGGCCATTATAAACTGATTATTCTAAGAGAAAAATCTTGATTTTAAAGATCACTAATTCACTACTCCTCAAGAATGAAACAGTATTTATCTAAAATCCAACAGCTTCCATTATTCTTCTCTGACTAATATATAAATTAGAAGTCATATGTGTCCTATATATTGAACCTATCTATCTTCACCATGCTTCATCCTAGCCATGATCATCCAATTTGAGGCCAACCAAAGAAGATTACAAATTCTATTCTTGCTGAACAAAGGCCTCTATCTCCTACTATAGCCCTTAAAAATTTTTAGATCGAATAAATGCAGAATTTTCTCCCATATTACATTTATATTTCAGTGAAGCAGTTTCTAATTCATGTTTTGTCAAATATGTCTAAACTAGTGGTCTAAATGGCATACCAATAATTCCCACCACAAGATGTAGAGGAAAAGCCATTGAATAAAAGAAGTAACTGCCTTTGTAGCACTCAAAGAGTGTTGAAATATTTAATGTGGTGTTTGTCTTGCCCCTGGAGCCAAATGCCCACCTACCACCTGACGACCAACAGAACAGCCAAAAAAATAAAATTAATACGGGTAGGTGAGATTTTTCAAATTTAGAAATGAGAGGGAAAAATTTTTTAGGTCAAGAAGACAAAGGAATGTTTCATTCATTCATTCAAATTATTTAGAGATTTAGTTCAACAGAGCAGAGAAAAGGAAGAAGAAGAAAGTGGTCAGCAGATCCACTTGTTGCAGAGACAAAAATAAGTATCTTCAGTGTCTCCAGTTACACGTGACTCCTTTGTTCATTCTGTGAGTTGGTTGTTGTTTTGTTTTGTCCTGTTTAAGTAGTGATTGCTCTAGGCACCATTGTATGCAACCATTAGTGTTGCAAGTTTAAAGTTTATTGAAGTTTTAAGATTCACCAGTTTAGGGTTATCCATTGCTCTTCCCTTGTTTATTGCATTTGACAAGTTAATTTATAAAGCATTCACGTTGAAATTTTATAAGTTATAATATTTTTAATTTGGAAAGAACACTTGGCATCCTCTTCTCTTTCTCAATTGGAGCCAAGCTTACTTGGCATCCATTGTTGTCGAGCAATTTTTTTTTGTGTGCCGAGCTCACTCGGCACCTTCAAGTGCTGAGCATTCTGTGACTTGGCACCTTCAAGTGCCAAGCAAGTGCCAAGCAAAACTAGTACGCAGCACCTTCAAGTGCCAAGCAAAACTTTTAGGTTTGGGGTTGTGAGTATAGATTTTAAATATCATGGTATCAGAGCATTGAGGCCCCACATCCATAGTGATTTAGGGCATTTGTTTTCTTGGTATATTTGACATGGCAGGAGATGCAGGAAAGATATGGCAGCAGCCACCATCCTTTAATGGGCAAAATTATGATACATGGGCAAAGAAGATGAAGACCATAATGGTTGCAAATGATTTGTAGGAGTTTGTAGTTAATGGATTCAATGATGTGACTAATCTAACTCAGTATGTTGCCCTCACAAATGCACAGAAGACTCATTTGAAAGAGTCAAGGAGGAAAGATGCAAAGGCGTTAAGTCTTATTGAAGTAGCAATGACAAAGACAATATTCCTAAAGATTGCAGCAACAAATTATGCAAAGGAAGCATGGGATATCCTTGAGACAAACTTCAAGGGGACTGATAAAGTCCATACAGTAAAGCTACAGAATATAAGGAGGGAGTTTGAGAACCTTCAAATGAAAGAAAATGAATCAGTTGCAAGTTTTCAATTCAAGGAACTCCAATGTGTTTAACCAACTGAAGTCAAATGGAGAAGACTATCAAGAGCAGAGGATAGTGAAAAATATATTGAGGATTTTACCTTATAAATATGATAATTTGATCATGACCATAGAAGAGGTAAAATACCTCACTATTTTGACAATGGATGAGTTAATGAGTACACTTCAAAACCATGAGCATAGGATCGATAGACCTACATCTTCTTCTTCCTAAGAGAAAACATTCAAGGCACAATCAAATCAAAGAGGAAGAGGGAGAGGAAGAAATGGCTCAGGCAAAAACTTCAGAGGAAGAGGGCGAGGAAATGGAGGACAAAGAAATGCTGCAACAGAAATCTCAAGAAGAGAAGATGGAGCAAGTAGCTCACAAAATACTTCAAGAGGAGGTAAGAAAAACTACAACTCAAATAAGAGTAATGTAGAATGCTACTACTATCATAAATATGGGCATTATGCAAATGAATGCTGGAAGAAGTAAAATGATTAGTCAGGACAAGAAAATGTGGCTGATATAAATATGGGAAGTGGAAATAATGCCACTACCTTCATCATGTGTAATGTTGGTGAAGAAGGAAGCCTTGAGGTTTGGAACCTTGACAGTGGATGTAGCAACCACATGAGTGGTAATGAAACCTTGTTTTTATTCATTGGCAAGAGTTTCAAATCAAAAATTAAGATGAGTAACAATGGAACCTTACTAGTTGTGGGCAAAGGATCTATTATGGTCCACACCAAGAAAGGTGAGAATAAGAAAATACAAAATGTGTATTTTGCCCCTGGTATGAAGTACAATTTGATGAGCATTGGCCAGCTCATTCAAAATGGATACAAAGTGCTGACGGAGAATGACATGTGTGTCATTCATGAAAAGGATGGGAGCAAGAACCTACTTGCAGCAGTTCAAATGACAAATAACAAAATATTTTCCTTGAGGATAGAGACATGTTTCTCATCTCAAGTTGGTACTACACCTCACACACAATTAGCTCTAAGGAGTGTGATTGAAGACCCCTCACGGCTATGGCACCTCAGGTATGGTCATCTAGGCTATGTTGGTTTAAATTTGTTGTCAAATAAAAGAATGGTAGAAGGTTTTCCACGTATAAGAAATTCATGTGACAAGTGTGAGGCTTGTATTTTGGGTAAGCAACATAGGCTTCCTTTTAATTCTGAAAATTCTAGGAGGGTTAGATATCCATTAGAGTTAGTGCATACCTACCTAGTCGGTCCACGCAAATTATTTCTAGTGGGGGGAGTACTTATTTTATGACATTCATAGATGATTTTAGTTGTAGGACATGGGTGTATTTCTTAAAGAATAAATCTGAAGCATTTGATAAATTTATACAATTTAAAGCCCAGGATGAAAGAGAATGTGGACACTATATCAAGGTCCTAAGATCAGATAGAGGAGGGGAGTATACCTCCAATTTTTTTGTAAATTTTTGCAAGAAACACGACTTTAAGAAAGAGCTCACAGCCAGTTATACACCACAGCAAAATGGAGTGGTTGAAAGAAAGAATAGGACCATTGTTGAAATGGCAAGAAGTATGATGAAAGAGAAAAGTCTCCCAACTGAATTTTGGGGAGAGGCTATGGCAACATCAGTTTACCTAATTAATAGGTGTCCTACAAAGGCAGTCTGTGATTGAATTCCAATGGAAGCATGGTCACGAGGAAGATGGACAGTTGAACACCTAAGGGAGTTTGGATGTGTTGCATATGCACATGTGCCTGAAAAGAAAAGGCAGAAATTGGATGACAAAGGTGTGAAGTGCATCTTCACAGGGTATAGCTCAAAATCAATGACATACAAATTGTATTACCCATTGAACAACAAGATGACTCTTTCAAGAGATGTGGAATTTTTTGAAAATCAGTCTTGGTATGCTCCAACTAATGAGTCACCTAGAACTTCAAGTAAAGTGCCAATTATGAGTGAAGAAGACACTGATGAACAGCAAGAAGAAGGAAAAAATAGAAGAAAAGGCAAGCAGGTTCAGTCATTGCCGAGCTCCTCTAGGCATGATCAAGTGTCAGTGCCGAGTACCAGTGAAAATCGAGCTAGTCGACAATGCAGTAGTAGTGAAGATTCTGATCCCACACTCTCCTCCCTATTACCAAGAAAGACCAAGAGTCTTAGGGAGATATACCAAGATGAAAGGTATGAAGATTATGATGAGAGTGTTAATTTTGCGTTATTTTTTCATAGTGATCCAATATATTTTGAAGAAGCTATTAAGGAGAAGAAATAGTGTAAGGCCATGGATGAGGAAATAGATGCCATAGAAAGGAATGAGACATGCGAGCTAACTGAATTACCCCTAAAGAAGCAAGTGATTGGAGTGAAATGGGTCTATAAGACCAAATGCAATGCTGAAGGCAAGATTGATAGGCATAAGACAAGGCTGGTAGTCAAGGGCTACAAATAGTAGTATGGAAGAGACTATGATGACACATATGCCCTTGTTGCAAGAATGGAAACCATGCGTGCTGTCATAGCAATTGTAGCTTAGCACAAATGGAAGGTATTTCAAATGGATGTGAAGTCCACCTTCCTTAATGGTATATTGAAAGAAGAAGTATATGTGGAGCAGCCACCTAGTTATGAAGTTGCAGGTGAAGAACACAAAATATATAGATTGAAGAGAGCTCTTTATGAGCTCAAGCAAGCTCCACAGGCATGGTACAGTAGGATTGACTCATATTTGATGAACAATGGCTTTAGCAAAAGCAATGGTGAGCTCACTCTTTACATCAAGGCAACAGATGATAATGTATTGATTGTTGTCTTGTATGTAGATGACTTAATTTTTACTGGAAATGACAAGGCTCTAATTGGTGAGTTTAAAGAGGCCATGAAAAGTGAATTTGAAATGACAGACCTAGGTCTCTTAAAATACTTTCTAGGCATAGAAGCACAACAAATGCATTATGGCATCTTCATCTCTCAAGAAAAATATGCAAGGTAGATCTTGGAGAGATTTAAAATGCAGAATAGTAAGGTAGCCCCCACACCAACAACAGTAGGTCTGAAGTTGAGCAAGGAAGACTCTAGCAAGAGAGTGGATCCAACACTATACAAGAGTATGGTTGGAAATTTAATGTATTTGACTAGAACTCAGCCAGACTGAATGCATGCAGTAAGTCTGATTTTTAGATTTATGGAAACACCAAAGGATTCCCATTGGCAAGCGGGAAAGAGGATCCTAAGGTATGTGAAAGGTACCAAGAGATTTGAAATTTTGTATACTGCAAATGATAATCTTAAGTTGGTTGGTTACACGGATAGTGATTGGGGTGGAAGTATAGATGATAGAAAGAGCACTTCCAGATACATGTTTCATATGGGATCAGGTGCAATTTCATGGGCATCCAAGAAGCAACCTATTGTTGCTCAATTTACAGCAGAGGCTGAATACATAGCAGCAAATGCAGCAATATGTCAAGCAATTTGGCTAAGGAGGATCTTGACAGATTTGAATGAAAGGCAAGAGGATGGAACCACAATTTATTGTGACAACATCTCATCAATTGCATTGTCTAAGAATCTAGTCTTCCATGGGAGAAGTAAACACATAGAGATTAGATATCACTTCATCAGAGAGTTGGTGGAGAATGGGGATACCAAAATAAAATTTTGTAAGTCTGAGCAACAGCCAGCAAACATTTTTACCAAGCCATTAGGCATTGAGACTTTTGTACACCTAAGAGAGTGTCTCGGTGTCGTTGATGTGGATCAGTAATGATCTTTGCTAGTTTGGCTTAGGAAAAAGGGGGAGTGGTTGTCTTGCCCCTGGACCCAAATGCCCACCTACCACCTGACAACCAGCAGAATAGCCAAAAAAAAAATATGGATAGGTGAGATTTTTCAAATTTTGAAATGAGAGGGAAAAATGTTTTAGGTCAAGAGACAAAAGGAATGTTTCATTCATTCATTCAAATTATTCAGAGATTCAGTTTAGTAGAGTAGAGAAAAGCAGGAAGAAGAAAGTGGTTAGCAAATCCACTTGTTGCAGAGATAGAAGGAAGTATCTTCAGTGTCTCTAGTTACACATGACTCTATTGTTTATTTTGTGAGTTGGTTGTTGTTTTGTTTTGTCTTGTTGAAGCAGTGATTACTCCAGGCACCATTGTATGCAACCATTAGTGTTGCAAGTTTAAAGTTTATTGATGTTTGAAGATTCACCAGTTTAGGGTTATTTTAGGATTTTTTCTGGTTGAAGCCGAATGCTTCCAGATTTTGTAATAGTTTAATCTTAGTTGAATAGTAAAGCAAATAGGCATACTTGTATCCATTGCTCTTCTGTTGTTTATTGCATTTGACAAGTTTGTTTGGAAGTTTCAAGTATTGGGTCTTTTGGTTTTAATAGTGAAAGCATTCATGTTGAAATTTTATAAGTTATAATATTTTTTAGTTTTAATAGAACACTCAACATCCTCTTCTCTTTCTTAGTTGGAGCCGAGCTTACTCGGCATCCATTGTTGCCTAGCAATTTTTCTTTGTGTGCCGAGCTCACTCGGCACCTGTTGACTTTCACTCGACACTTTCAAGTGCCGAGCAAGTGCCGAGCAAAACTAGCACTTGACGCTTTCATGTGCCGAGCAGTTTTTAAGTGCCGAGCAAAATTTTTAGATTTAGGGTTGTGAATATTGATTTTAATTTATATTTCTCACAAAGAAGAAGGAAAATATCTAATGCTAATTGAGATCAGCACAAGAAGAGATGAAGTTGTGAAGAGCATGAAGACTTTAAAGTGCTTTTATAAGCCTTCATCTTGCACATGACCAACTTGATATCATCATATATAGTGGAATGTAAGAAATAAGAACTAGTGTTTTAACTTGATCAGGAGCAAAGCACTAACGAGTACAGTGGGTTCAACTTTACACATCAGAGTTAATGGGAACCAGCTAAATGCAATGCTTACACCCAACTTGTGATTTTTCCAATGTTCTGATCAGGTTATCATCTCTCTGTGTCCTTTTCTATAGCTGAGAATAGAAAAATGTACCACACCCAGAAAGGTAATTCATAAGATTTCAAGGATTCGTTCCCAACACGTACAGATTCCTTGGAAGAACAGTACAAAAACAGTAGAAAAGAGAGCATATTCTATAGTAGATACAATGTGTGGGATACAGATCACTCTGAATGATTATGAGGGAAAATTCATTTTTTTTTTTTGGATATGAATATATATACGCATGTCCATCATCTATGCAAACCTTATTACAAGTACCATCTTCACTCCCTTCCAAAGATAATTCACTCATATACACGTAGATTCCATGTCACTAACAGTGATTCTTACATACATGTAGATATTTTTGAATCCAAATTAAGAAAAAGAAGGAGGATCTGCCAACCCAATTTGCATTTTTATGCAAACAAGTTAACAATTTGCAGCTGGAATACTTTTAATCACTCAAACACTTGCACGAAAATATCCACCACGATCAGTCTTGCAGGTCTAAGCTGTAAATTTGTAGCCAGTATCGTTCTTTGGTTAAAAAATGACGGCGGCCAATATGATCAGTTGATATTTACCCTCTTATTATCTTTTATCTTTTTGCTCCTAATTGGGCTTATTTTGTTTTGCTATGTTTGCTTGCCTCATTCTATGCTAGTGTTTCAGGGGCAAGATTTCATTATAGCTACGATTCATTGAAGGAAAAGAAAAAGTTGGAAATCTTAGTTTTTCTTCCAAAGCCTAGATTTTTTTAATTTGTTAAGACATGCTTAGAAACCTTTGATTCAATTGCGTAACGAAATGTAAGATGATTGTGTTTAGCTATTCGTACTGGATTCTATGTCCGCAACTCCCGCATTAATTCAAGTGTGAAGCACATTTGCATGCTATCCAATGGTAATTTACAATCACATAGGACAGTGTTCATTGCAATTATTGCTATTGAATTTTCTAGATCGCATGTCCATTTTGTGTTATGAGATATTAAGGCTGTTTTTTTTTGTTCAACTAAATATTGTCTAGACTGTTTAGAACCGTTGAGGATATAATCAAACAAGTCTCATGTAGTGATCAGTATTTGTTGTGAATAGCAATAAAATTGTTGGAAATAATATATGTTAATTTATTAATATTGTAAACAAAAATATAAATATAAATATAAATATAAATATAAATATAAATATAAATAGTTATTAGTATTATAGGAATTGATATATATTTATATATGTTTAGATCAGTTAAAGGTCTAAGTTCTGATAATTTGTATATTAAAAGTTGCAACAAATTTTTTACAATAATGTCCTAAATCAGGGTACTTTAGCTTTTTACCGTGGTTGTTTCCTTTAGAAGTTTACAATTGAATAGGCCTTCCTTTTTTATTTGAATTTCAACTTCCATCATTGCTTTGAGTGTTTGGCCCATTTCAATGAGAGTGCCCTCCAAATATAATATCCTGCAAAATAAGTTGCTTGGCTAAGATTGCTGTTAGTATATTGAAAGGTTAAGGAATAAAAAACTTTTCCATAATTATTCTAAGAAATAATGTTCACTCCTATTGAGAGTTAATGTTATCCAAACTTTTTTCCTTATTTTGTCCTTTAGTATATAGTTTAAATGCAGTTTGAAATTACATGCAATTGGTTAGCCTTGGTGGATCATATTTCTTATGTTATCTTTGGATACCCCATTTGAAATTATGGTTTGTGAACATATCTTGCTTCATATTTAGATTCCTTGTCATTTTATTAGACTCAAAAAATCTAAAGATACTGCTTTAAAGAAGAATATTTTCTATCTATGGTTATCATAGTATACCTATTCAATTTGATTTTTAGCGCCAGACCGTATATAATTTATTCAAAAGAGAACTTGTACATACTCCAATTATTGAATATAACTGAATGACTCTTGATTAATTTTTTGTAACTAAATGATGTTTGAACTATAAGTCTTTTAAATGTTTAAATTATCTACTTATGTTTTAGTCATTGTATGTATTTTAAAAAATTTATCCACTTTGTTTAATATTTCTTAATAAGTATGTTGTCCCTATCATCTCCTTTATTTCCTAGAGCCTTAGTTGCTATATTCCGTTCCCTATATTTATGTTGAATTTGAGCTATTTGTAATTGATCAATTAATTCTATAGCCTATTCTAGTTTGGAGTTGAGCTGCCAATTTGGGGTTCCTTCTTTTCTAATTACATTTAAAATAACTTGAGTCTCCTTCAATGATCAACTTTTTGATTCCCAATTCCAAGCTCAAATTTAATCCTTCAATTAATGCATATATTGTTACGACATTATTGGTAACCTTACCTAAGTATTTTGCACATTTAGTTATCCACTCTTGATAATCATTGTGAATGATGCATCCTAAACCTATGTTCCCAGGATTACCTCTAGATGCTCCATCAAAATTTAATTTGGTCCATCACCTTAGCAGTGGAGTCCATTTACAATTATCTCTAGCTAGCTTATCCTCTTTAGGGAACATCATTGGAGGGTTGATAAGGTTTTGCTAATTTTCCTTCATTTCAACATCCCAAGCTGAAAATGACCCTTCTTCTTTAAATCAAGTTCCTGAGATTGTTATTGATATTTTCTATGATACTAGCCTCTACTTTGTTTAGGAGAGATGAAATTTCAACAACTCCTTGTTCATGAATATTCTACGGCTCCTTTCTTTCCAAATTTCCCATAATAAAATAGGTGGGGTAATCCTCGATAGATGATTGTATATTTTTGGGATCCTATCTTGGGCCAACATTTAAGATGGTACAAAAGACTACATTCTGGAAGGCTAACTGCCAATTAAGCTTGTTACATAATAAAGACCAACAAGTTTAATCAAAAGGAAGTTAAATAAAATATGTTTAGAAGTTTCAAAGTTATTATTACAAAGTTAAAATTTTGATGCACCTTCCAATCCCATCTTCACAAATCTATCTGCAGTAAGAATCTTATTTTGGATTGCAACCCATAAAATAATGTCAGCTTTTGGGAGACACGTTGAATCCCAACATAAGTCTAAAGGAATTTTAATTGAATCCCCTCAATGAGATTTAGCTATTAGTTCATATCCTAACTTGATTTTGTATTTCCCATCTTTGGATGCTTCCCAAATTCATTTATCATTTATGTCCTTATGATTTGCTATGCATTGTTGTATGTAGTGATTGAATTGCATCTTTTCATACTTTAATAAATTTGTTTGAGCAATTGATTTCCATTCACATTTGACTGAATTTTATGAGATAGTATTACTTTGATAATCTATCACTAATTTTTTCCATAGATTAGATAAGGCATTTTTGATATTATGGGGGAGATCTGGGAGCCCATTCCAAGACTCTTCCCAAAACAAGGCATTTCTCCCTTTCCCAATATCCCAAGTTAAATTCTAACAGTGTGTTTTGTAACCTTTAACAGGGTTGGCTCTAACATGGCTCACTTTAGAAGAGTGAAAAGTTGTAACTAGTTGCATTGACGATTTTTCCAAATTGGATTTCCACATTAAATCTTGGTGTCACATGTGTTCATGTTATTTTCTTACTACTTTATCATTATATAACTAAGTTATTAAAGATGAATGCATATTAATATATCATATTTCTTTGTTATTGAAGTTACAGTGATTATCTAGTTCTAATTGAGTTGTGAGTTTCAAGGAAGGTTTTGTATTGATGTCTAAGGGATTTGGACTTGTTTTAGTGGTAACTGATTTACCCCTCACATCTCAATTACTCATCTTATATTTCTAACAATTGGTATCAGAGCTATTGGTGCTTGTAGAAAAGTTTTCAAGGACCTAAGTTAAATATCAAGATTTCTTACAAAAGGTAGATTCCTAGGTTGAACAAAGATAACTTCAAAGCATGGCAAGATCTCATTAAGCTACATTTGGGAACCATTGGAGACATAGACCTTAATTTCCTAAACACCAAGTATGTGTCACCTCATGATCCTTTGACTATGGATCAAATGGTAGAAAAAAAGAATCATAATACAATAATGATTGTGTTAGAAATAGATAATATTGAGAGGGGTGAGGGTGGGGGGAAAATTAGTATTCTACAAACTTTTGGCCACAACTGAATATTGTTAATCACTTTATATCTCATATACATAAGTAAACCAACAATGTTAAACAATAAATATAACCATGCACATAGATAACTCATAACACCATTATTTGTTAACTAGGGAAACCTTGGCCAAGGGAAAAACCTAGTGGGGATGATACCCACTAGATGATTCACTAAACAATAGGATCCTATTAAGGATATTGACTATGTTAGGATTCTATTAAGCACATATAGTGTCTTGAGTTCTTGTTAGGAGGCTAGGCTTTGTTAGAAGCCTCAATCATGTGTAGAGTTGCTTCAACCCTATTAGGAGTTGGTAGAAAAAATACAATTTATGCAAGAAGATCCCACTACCCTATCATGAAATTATGCAATTTAGTTCTTCACAACAATATATATACACACAATACTACTTGTCTACTATACTTTACACTTGTTCTGATCATACATCAGAATTTGCATTACATAAGGCTTACAAATATTTAAAAATCTCTATACAATATTTTACATTAGTTAAAACTTGTTTTCTTATCATAGATAACACACTTATCTACACTAGATAAGATATTTACTTATACCTTGCATAATTACAAAACTTTGCTCAGTCAGCCTTTATGTGTTCACATGTTTGTCATAATACAAATATCTTATGGATTAATATCCACAAAGTTGGCTCATTATAACTTAGTAATTATTTTGTAACTAAAATAAATCCTAAGACTACACAATCCAATTCTTTTCTATGCTCTATTCTGCAATATTAGATACCCACACTGGTATTTTAATCATAACTCACATCAAACTGTCCATAGACATCAGCAAATTGGCACACATCATCATTATTTTGTTGATGAAGCTTTCCTCAATTGCGTATTAGCTAACTCTCAATGAGTTTCTTGTGCACTAAATATCTATTCTTTGTGTTGTTGTAAGTTGTCTAACACTTAGACAATTTTCTAACCTTAAATGTATAAATAAAATGTTGAATGTATGTTTCCATAAGTGAGAATCATCTAGACATCTATCTGACCATATTTCCAACAATTTATCCCTTTGGAATTAATGGGAACATTTGGAAAAATTGGCTAAGTCCCAAAATGATGTCATGCATAAAAAATAAATAAAAGTAACTACACACAATTACTTTTAAAACATAGCAATTTTATTCATGTTTTGATGGATCATTACATTCCTTATCACTCATTTACATTGATACATACATAAGCTCCCCCTTATATATACATAAACATCTATACAATTTTCGTTCTACATAATACTCGCCATTTGACATCAAGGGAAAAGGTGCCAAAAACTATATATAACAATTTAGGTGTTATATTGTTGATCAACTTGTTAATCTGGAAAAATAATCTGCATAAACAACCTTTAGTATTTCTATCTCTTTCTTCTAATTCTCCTTTATTGTCTCTAAGATAATGATTAATGCACAAAGTGCATAGGATGCCACTTCAACTGCACTCAAGTTAGTATAGGAAAACTTGTTATAGGAAGCCTTAGTTGTAAGACATTCCTCAATTTGCCTCTATAAAATGCTGATTTTTGACAAAAAAATTTCTTTGGGACTAGAGAATCTCCTTTCTACTTTCTATTTATTAGATTCCACGTCTCTAATAATACCATGTATCTTCTCCACTTCTGCTCCATAGTCTTCAATACTAGATTCTAGGAGTTGTAACTTAACAATGAGTATCACGATTATGTGATGAAGCTTTCCTCAACTATGCATGAGCTAACTCTCAATGAGTTTTCCATTAACTAAACATCTATTCTTTGTGTTGTTGTAAGCTGTCTAACACTTAGATAGTTTTCTAACTCTAAATGCATAAATAAAATGTTGAATGTATGTTTCCATAAATGAGAATCATCAAGACATCTATTAGACCATATTTCCAACAATCTCCCCTTTGGCATTAATGGGAACATTTGTGAAAATTGGCAAAGTTCCAAAATGATGTCATGCTTAAAATTTTAAAAAAATTTACTACACAAAATTTCCCTCAAAACATAACAATTTTATTCATGTTGTGATGGATCATTACAATCCTTATCACTCCTTTACATTGATACATACATAAGCTCCCCCTTGTATATACATATACATCTATAAAATTTTCCTTCTACATAATACTCCCCCTTTGACATGAATGGTAAAGGTGCCAAAAACTATATATAAAAATTTGGGTGTTCTACTGTTGATCAACTTGTTAATCTAGAAAAATAATTTTCATAAACAACCTTTAGTCTTTCTATCTCTTTCTTCCAATTCTCCTTTACTATCCTTGAGATACTAACTATTGCACAAATTACATAGGATACCACTTCAACTGCACTCAAGTCAATATAGACAAACTTGTTATAGGAAGCCTTAGCTATAAGACGTTCCTCAAGTTGCTTTTGTAAAATGCTAAGTTTTGATGATAAAATTTCTCTAAGACTAAAGAATGTCCTTTCTACATTCTATTTATCAGATTCCAAGTCTTTGATCATACCATGTATCTGTTGCAAGATTGTTGGAAGCATGAATGATTATGATATTCCTATGGGGGAGTATTGTAGATATGTTACTATGATAATATGTTACATTCAAGAATGAGTTTGTCATTTATGTCAACATAGCAATCTTTTGTGGTATCTAACAGAAGAACAATGGAAATATCAAGTTGGTATGAACAACTAATTGCGTATTCTAACTATCTGAGGTTATGGGAGATACTTTTCTATATTTATTATATGTAGTTAATGTCAGAAGAAGAAATGATAAGTCTAGAAGAAGTTATGTAAGTTTTAGTGATGTTTATTTTGAGATTGAGTTATAGAGGCATGTTATGGTAAACTTGTTATATGTCTTAGTAGAATTGTTATTTTGAGAATCAAGGTTAAGGATGTGTAGAAGACATATGGGTGATGACATGGCTAATATTAATCATCATAATATTACATGTACAGAAAGATATTCAAGTTGTAAGGTGAAAGATTAATGTTATGACTAAGTGTAATGTATTCTTAATGTTGTCTTGTAATGATTTATTGAGAAGGTCTAAAAGCTAACTCAGGGAATTATTTTATGGAATCAGTATGAAGGAAGGACATTTTCCTTTATCCTGGTAAGGATATGGTATGGTTTTGATTGGTGATAAGCAATAGTTAGAGTGGAATGTAAAGTTGAGCAGAGCAGTGTAGAAGTGAAGGAAACTTCATTGTTGAGGTTTTTCTGAGTGATCCAAGGTTTGATATTTGGATATGAGGTTTTTGACTTGGTCTACAAGGTCTAAAAGTGATTGGCTTGCTTGATAGAACAAAGGAAAGAAGAACACACTAGTAAACTACACATTTGAGCAGTGAGGTCTTCTTGTAGTTGAAATTGCATGTTTGGGAAGTGGGCTCTTCTTGCATACATTGTACTACAACTCCTTATAGGGTTGGAATCTCCTAATAGGGATTCAGATTCTCCTAATAGGGACTCTATGTACTAAATGTTTTTGTAAGAATTTGTCTTAGGGTAAGATTCACCCAAGATCATAGAACTTGAACACAAGAACCATTGTATACCAAAAAGGAGTATGATCAATATATCAGAGTATGTCCTCATACATTGCTTTGTATTGTATGTACAAACACACTAGGAGTGCCCATATATAAAGTCCTCTCAAGAAGCACCTAGAATGTCTCGAGAAAGAGCCAAGAGATAAGATAAGTATAACAACTAAGCACATGTTTTATCCACCATTCTAGATGATAGGATAAGAATGACAAGGTGTATCTCAAGTGGAGATGTTGTAGACACCATGTTCATAAAAAAGGTGTAAACTCCTATGTTGTCAACATGAAAACTCACAAGAATGCACATACTCCTAGGTGACTAATAAATAAATATTAAAATAATACATTAACCCAAGTAAACATAAGTAAGTGTAAATATTAAATATGTATTTACACCAACACCCCCGCTTAAGTGCAACTTAGGGGAATGCCCTTAATCTTATAAAAGCTAATATAAAATGCATGATGGGTTCCTCCTACTAAGCCATGTTAGGTACCCATAATGAAATGCAATCTCTCATAAAGCGGAGAAAGAGGGAAAACCTCATGGGAAAATCCCTCCCCCAAAAACAAAGATGAAAAATATAGATGCATGGATGGATGGAGTAATCAAGACCCCGCCATTACGACATACATCAAGTATATAAAATAGTGAAGAATGAGAAGAACAAGACCTCATAAGAGGAAATATTTCCCCCCCTCCCCTCACACACAAGGTAAGGTGCCAACCAGTGAGAAATGCTCCAAAGTAGAAGCTGATCCATGATCTTTGAATGATGTTCCTCCGCTTTGGAAGAAATAGTGGCAAAGGTACTAGTGAGATGCTTCTACTATGTGTGGAAATAATCTCAATGATGAATAATGTCTTTGAAACCTGCTCAAGTGTCCCTATGTTGATACTAATGGTGGCTCCTATTGGAATGTTCAAAATGGGAAGAGTACTTCTGAGAGGGGGTGTGAATAAGAAGTACCAAACTTTTAACCTTTTTCAATCCTTTAAACATATAACTGAAAAGTAAACTGCATGCATGTAGACATATAAATGAACATAAAGTAAACACATGCACATGACACACATAACACCAAATTTGGTAACCCAAAAACCCTATAGGAATAAGAAGGTAAAATTGGGGTGGGGATGATACCCACAAAAATTATTGCAGCAATAAATGTTTGATCACTTTTGATGGTCTGCCCTGTAAAAGGCCTGCCCTATTAAAGCCTTTACACTATGTCAATAGTGATTTGATTATAGGATTTATAAAAAAATTACATGGAGTTTCATCCTATTAAAGGATTTAAAATAGGCTTTTAAACCCACCTAATACAATAGGATTTTCAATCACCTTCTCCAAAGGTTCTCCTACCTAGCTGTTAAGCTAACCTGTCAATATAGGATTTCCAACTTCTAATACAATGGCAAGAAAGTATTAGAATAATGAACCTGATAGTATGCAATCTTTAATTGCTAGATTCAGGCACTTGATCTACTCTCTCTAATGTGGCCCTTACTTGATCTGATCTTTGTTCTTATCCCTTGTGCTATTCTGATCAATTGGATGTATAATTGCTGCTCTATTCCTCTAAGTCTTACACACTTCACACTAAATTTTGCTATAATCTCACCATACACTATTCTCATCTGCATATACAATGGGGTTTTCATCCTCCTTTTATATAAATAAGGACTTAGGGTTAGGTATGGATCTATGATCCATATTGAATCTTAAGTTCCCATTCATTTCTTGCATTTTCCTCATTGGTTGCATGCCTTCTCCATTTTTCTAATTGGCTACATGCTGATTGCATAGGAAATGTAAAAGATTCATCCTTATCCTTTTCCTCCTTTGAAATACTTCTATGTCGGCTCCAAAAATGGTTTACATCTAAGTTTGTGAAGGCACAAACTCATATTCAAATTTTGTGTTACTTAGCACATACTAGACTACTGGTGCTCAGCACATATACTATCCTAGATTGCTCGGCAACTATTACACTCTGTCTTGATTGGTACATGTAAGATCCTAGATTTCTTGGCATCAACTATGAGTCAACACCTATATATCACTCAACACTTATATACTACTGGGCACTTGAAGTCACTTGGCACCTATTGTAAATCTGTCTCGGCACACACTATGGCTCGACATACATAGTGTGCTTGGCTTCAATGTAGAAAGTGATTAAGTGTGTTGACACTCAAATGTCAAAACCATCTAAGGACCAACAATCTCCCCCTTTTTCGTGAGTGTCAAAACAACTTAACAAATCATTACTAATCTATCCTTGTGAGTACCTTATCCACAAAATTTCAAAATTTGTTCAAAATTTGTTCAAAATACCTAATAACTCCTCCTGAGCTGATTTGTACCTCGACATTCTTGCAACCAAAATTCTATGCTGAATGTGCTTGATATGCTTTGTCTTTGACCTATATCTGCAATCTATACCTATGTGTTGTTTTATTCATATCTCCCCCAATGAAAGGATGTAATCAAAATTTATAGTATTCTCCCCCTTAGTTATATCTTCATAAAAAAAACTATATATATCTTCTTTATATCTCCCCTAAAACATATATCTCCTCCTTTTTTACACTAATGTCAAAGGGTTCTAAGGAGTAATACCATACTTAGCCAAAAAATTACTATTTACCTCCATTATTATTTTTAGAGCTGCATCCCAATTCTCCAAGCAATATCAAGTGACTTGTGCTAGATGGTAGTCTCTGTAGCAAGGTGTACAAGTCCATCAAGTGTAGAAAGATTTGGATCTTTCTTTAAAACTATTTCAACATACACTTGCTCCTTGTGGAGTACTTCTAAATATGGGGTTATGGAGGATTGGATTTGCATCAATTTAGCCTTGATATTGGCCTCCTCTACTGTAAGGACAACTAACTTCCTTTGAGTGTGAAGTGATTGTGCAAAATGATTCTCACTTTGAGCTAGATCTTTTGGCAGTTGCATGTTAGAAAATTTAAAATTTCTTTCCAAGCTCATTATTCTTCAATTTGTTTCTTGTGTGAAATTGGGAGAATCACACAGCTTCCTGTACAATGAGAAAATGTTCTCAACTACAACTTTGACCTTGTCTATTTTATTGGCCAATTATACCTATTCAAGTGCTATTCCACTTGATATATTTTCATTCACTTTTCCTTGAAATTTTCTCTCTAACCATTCCATGCGTTTAACATTGGTATCCTGGTCTTCATTTGTCACCTAATCAACTATATCTGATAGTTGCTCTATTATTGGCTTTGCTTCATCTGGTAACTGCAAGTAGAAGGAATCTATAAAGATGTCCTTGATCTCATGAAGTGCTTTCTTATGTTTGAACTCTTTCCTAAGTATTTCCTACCTCATCTTTCTGTCTAATGCATTTTGCATTTCAGTCATTTCTGCCATTGTGATGGTCTTGGAATCATAGGAAGGTATAACAATATCTTCATCTAATTAAGGGTCTCCATAATGAAGTACCCTTGCCACTCTAGTTGAACTCAAGCTTGGAGTTGAGAATTGCAAAGGAATGGCTTCAGTGCTTAGCTTCTGAATGGTCTTTTTAGGAGTGCCAGTCTTTGGTAGTTCTACCAATGTCTGAATGGTGATCTGCTCCTTTTATTTTGAGGTATCCTCTTTTTCATCTAATTTCCTTTCCTCTACACTCGACATCTAAATAGTATCATTTTTTGCTCTTGGTGGAGGTGGTGGTGGTGGAAGAGTCAAAATCTTAGTACAAGTAGTTGTATATGTCAAAGGTGGTTCCTTTGGTTTCACCTTTTCTTTTTGTGGTGCTGCTATTGCCTTTTGTAGCCCATCAACACTCACCAATATAGGGCTTGTGCATAACTATGCCTCTAAAGTAGATTGGTGAAGGATCTTGGAGAGATCCTTTATAGTAGGGGGATTGATGTTCTGAGCTGACTCGTTAGGAACATCCTTGATGATTATTATCTTTGTAGGTGTAGTGCTTACATGAGGTGGACTAAGAGGTTGCAGTTGTGTGTCTTGCATACTCTATTAATCTTCTTGTTGCTGATTAACTATTGCCATAGTTTCTTCCTCCTATGTTTCTTCCTCCTCACCCTTTTCTTTATCCTCCTCAAATTTCTTATTTTCCTCTTCTTTCTTCTTTTCTTCTTCAGCCCTTGCTGATGTTTCCTTCTCCTCCTCTTGCTTCTCTTCCTCTCCTTTCTTCTCCTCTATTTTCTTTTCCTCTATCTTTTCTTTGGGTCTAGTTTCTGCCTTATTTGATTCCTCTGCCTTGTCATTAGTTATATTGTAAATATTTTTCCACAATTGTGTGGATTTATTCACCACATCCTCAATCTTGTTTTGAAGGATGCTGAAGGCTCTATACTTAGGTGCAAACTTGCCACCATGTTTCTTGTTTGCCTTTGATATTTGTCCCTTTCTCATATTAGGATTCACTTGAGCAAAGGTAGATTCTCTAATCTCCTTTTCCATTTTAAGACAATAATGCCATTTATTCTCAATTATCTCATACAGTTCCTTAGCCATAGTATTGTCAAGTTTTAGAGGTGTATTTTTAAATTCTGCCATCATGGCATACACAAATTCCTCTATTTTATTCTACTCTTCCCTAACGAGCTTATTGAAATTAAGAGACTTTAAATCATTCAAATCTATATTTTTAGTCTTATCACAAAATTTATCAATTGCATTCTTAGGAGGATGGCTTACCACTTTAAATTGGCTGATGTCCTCTAATTCTATTCTTTCTTCATCATTTGTATCTAGTTGTGCCACATACCTTCTTCTCTTCTTGGGCTCTTTAGTAGGTTGTTTAGTGTCTTTCTTCTTCTCTTTTGATGCCTCTTTGGCCTTTTGCGTGGATGCCCTTATAGTGGCCCTTGTTGCTGGAGCTGGCTTAGCGACCTTTTTAGGCTTGGGTTGAGTTGTAAGCTGTGTTTTTGCCTTTCTCTTCTTTTGCTTAGTAGGTATAGGTTCTTCCTTAGCTTATTCTCCCTTGGCACCTTCCTCCTTGTCTTCTCCTAAGCCTTGTGTTATCTCTACTGGGCCTTGCCCTTGCTCTTCTTCTTCACTATCTCCTTCTACTACTACTACTACTACTTCTTCTTCTTCACCTAATTCATCTTCAATGCTTGCTCCAAATTGCTTCTTTATCTTTTTCACTATTTTGTCTTTCTTCTTGATAACAAAAGTTGTCTTCAATTTAGTTTTAGCTTTGGACTTGACAACATCATATGTTCCAAAGTGACGAGCCTTCTTGTCTATCTCTTCTACTAGCAATGCTGTGATTTCTACTAAGGCTTCATCTACATCAAGCTCATATCCTAATGGCCTTAGCTATCTTACTCTTGGTATTGCTGCCTAGATGTAGGTGTAGTCAGTGTCAACCAAGAAGCATATGCCATTGACATGTTTTTCTACCAATGAAACTGGTGTTCTCATTCTTTGCTTCATGGACTTCTTAAAGTCTTCAAAATAACTAGTCATCTGAACCTCAAAGTTCCTATCTGATTAATGAATTCATTAATTTGTGTGATTACAGACTTGTTGGAATTCCAATTTACCTTCCCAATTGAAGGGAATTCTTCCATCACATAAAAGAATATGTAGACTAATATTCATCCAAATTTGCATTGTGCTCTCTTGGATCTTCTTATAGCTCCCAAATTTTCATTTATTTGCTGAAGCATTAATTCTACCAGATCATAGGTATGATCTTTCTTTACCAACTTGTAAGCTGCATCAATAGCTATGAAAGGTATGTTATTCAATCTACTTGATTGGTAGAATTTGTGTGAAATTATTCTCACAACAAAGTCAAGTAGGGGTTTAGTTACAGTGTCTATGGTCATTCCCCTATTGTTCCATTTGGCTCCTGTATTTTTCTCAATGACCTCCTTTCTATCACTTCTCAAGGTTGTTGGCTTATCTAGGGTTGGGATTCTTGTAACCCAATGCACTATCCTTTTTGTAGTCTTCACAAGTCCTACCTCCAACCATAGACAACCATCATGTATTCGACTCAAAATAATGCGAATCTATTTAGTCTTAAACACCATAGGAAAAACTAGGGTTTTGGTCAAACCCTTCTTCTCAAGAATCTAGAATTTGTCTTTCAATATCTTATTGTCACATAACTTGTCATAGGCATGAAAGATTTCAAGATCACCTATGGCACCAATTTTTTAGTTATAACATTTTCTCACATCTTGAACCATGACAACTTTAGGTGGAATGATAGATAAAGCACCAATTGGGTCATTTCTATAGGCAACTTTGGGGATTGGCCTAAATTTGGGTTGCTTTATGTCATTACTAACTAATTGAATCTCATGATCTTCCTTTGCTTTGGGGTTTCTTTATCTAGAGGCCATTTTATTGAACAAGGGTTTCAAATGTATTAAAAATTTAAGTTTTGTGTAGCTCAGCACTTTATAAATACCTTTGAATCGATGAACATGAGCTAAATTATTGTTAAAATTTGTGCAAATGGCTGTTAGGTTGCTGCTTGATCGCTTCTTCACTCTTCTCATCTTTGCTCTATATTCAAATGGCATGAAAATGAACAAAATTTGAGCTTATACCTGGCAAAGACCTATCATTAAATGTCTCGAGTATAAAGCTATAAAATCAGCATTTGAAGGATTCAATATGACTTGGCTCCCATTGCATTTCATTTACTCAGCTTCCACTAATTCATCAACTCCCTCAGCTTCCATTGGCATATCTCAACTAAGCATCAACCATCAACTTGGTTGCTATTAGAAACTCGACATCCAAGGGTAACTCAATAGCTTCATCAAAGTTTTGACTTGGCATCTTTGCTGATGCAGATTTCTTCCTTGTAGTACTCCTTTTTTCTTTGGAACTAATGTATGATATAACTTTTTATATTAGTCCCGTACACTCTTCTTTTGTAGTTGGATGAAGTGTGATCACTTGACCTCTTGGGTGAAGTGATCTGTCCATTTGATGTGCTACACTCATCTTTCTTTTTCCAAGTCTTGTTCATTTTCCCTCTTATTTGTTCAACATTAACTTTCTCTTTTCTTTTGTTGACTTCTGTCTTGGGTTCTTTTGACTTTGATGGTCAATTCTTGCTGATATGACCAGTTTTCAAGCAACTGAAACATGTAGTTTGGCTTAGCCATCTTCTATAACTCCCTCTAAAATGTGTCCTTATCAATTTTTAGGAATGTGTCCATACTCTTGACAATAGTGATAGCTATACCTAGTATTGTAATCCTAATTTTAGTGATGACCATGGTTGTTTCCTCTTGCAGGTTGATTAGGTGTCCACATAGGCTTTGATTTGCATTCAAATGCTCTATGTCTATAATTTTTTCAGTTGTAGCAATGAACAACCTTCAAATCTTGGTGTCCTCATGGTCTTGGTTCTACATTCATGTGCTTGATGCCCTTGTTTTTTGCACTTGTAACAAAAGCTTGCATTTGTAGGCTTATCATGCTGATGACTATTCTTGCTCCTAGACACATTAGAGGTATGTCCCTTTTTACCATAGAAATGAAAATTAGGTTTAGTGTTTTTACCTTTGTTACTCCTTTCTTCTGTAGTCTTGGATGATTCTCCTTGTTCAATATTGGTGTAACCAAGTCTTGAGCTGTCATTACTAGCCCTTGGTGATTTTAGTAGTTGCTCAAAATACTTGATAGCCTCATTAGGTTTATTAAAGCTTTCTACTATCTTCTTTTCTCTTTCAATTCATTCTGCAATTATTCATTTTGCATCTTCAAGGTGGAAATCTCAATGTCTTTCATGTTTAGCTCATGATGAGCATTCATCATTTGGCTTAAGGTGTCTAGCTACATGTTTGAGATCCTTTCAAATTCATTTGTCTTCTCCTCCATTCTATTGCTAAGATTTCTCTTGTCATCTTCTATCATGGCCTTGTCTTCAATGGCTCTCTTCTTTCGTTCACTCACTTCACACAGCATTATGGCTTGTGATTCTTGTTCAAGCTTGAGGAATCTAATTTATTTAGCTTGTGCTCTATTTTTGTCCATCAGTTTGGCTATTGCTGCATCAAATTCCTTGAAATCTCCATTGGAAAAAACTTGTATGGTATTAATCTCCTTGTAGTGTATATCATTTTTAGCTATGGCTATCTCCTTCCTTCTTTTTAAGGACTTTCTCAATTCTCCTCTAGCTTCTTCCACTTTGTATAGAGCTAGGTGCACATCAATCACCTGTTTGTCTATGATCTTCCCAAGTTTGAGGACTTCCATCTTTAGACCTTTTCTCTAAGCTGTTGGGCTTCTCCTTGTGAGAACCTCTACTCTAATACCAATTGTTGGAATGTTCAAACTGGGAAGAGTACTTTTGAGAGGGGGGGTGAATCAGAAGTACCACACTTTTAACCTTTTTCAATCCTTTCAACATATAACTGAAAAGTAAATTGCATACATGTAGACATATAAATGAACATAAAATAAAAACATGCACATGACACACATAACACCAAATTTGGTAACCCAAGAACCCTCTAGGAATAAGAAGGTAAAACTAGGGTGGGGATGATAACCACAAAAATCACTACAACAATAAATGTTTGACCACTTTTGATGGTCTACCCTATGAAAGGCCTGCGCTATTAAAGGCTTTACACTGTGTCAATAGTGACCTGATTAGAGGATTTACAAACACTTTACATGAAGTGTCACCCTATTAAAGGATTTACAATAGGCTATTAAACCCACCTAATACAATAAGATTTTCAATCACCTTCTCCAAAGGTTCTCCTACCTAGTTATTAAGCTAACCTATCAATATAGGATTTCTAACTTATAATACAATGAGAAGAAAGTATTAGAACAATGAACCTGATAGTATGCAATATTTAATTACTAGATTCAAGCACTTGATCTACTCTCTCTGATTTGACCTGTGCTTGGTCTAATCTTTGTTCTTATCCCTTGTGTTATTCAAATAAACTAGATGTATAATTACTGCTCTGTTCCTCTAAGTGTTTCTCACTTCACACTAAATTTTTCTATAATCTCCCCATACACTATTCTCATCCACATACACAATGGGGTTTTCATCCTCTATTTAAAGATTGTGAAGACTTTGGGTTGGGTATGGATCTATGATCCATATTGAATCTACAATCCATATTGAATCTTAAGTTCCCATTCATTTCTTACATTTTCCTCATTGGTTGCATGCCTTCTCCATTTTTCTAATTGGATACATGCTAATTGCATAGGAAATGTAAAAGTTTCATCCTTATCCTTTTTCTCCTTCAAAATCCTTCTATGTTGGCTCCAAAAATGGTTTACATTTGAGTTTGTGAAGGCACAAACTCATATGCTGATTCTATGTTACTTGACACATACTGGACTATTGGTGCTAGGCACATAAACTATCATGGATTGCTTGGCACCTATTACACTCTGTCTTGCTTGGCACATGTCAGATCCTAGATTGCTCGACATCAACTATGACTTGACACCTATATATCACTCGACACTATATACTACTCAAAACCTGAAGTCACTCTGCACCTATTGGAAATCTAACTTAGCATGCACTGTGGCTTGGCATATATAGTGTGGTCAGCTTTAATGTAGAAAGTGATTAAGTGTATTGACACTTAAATATCAAAACCATCTAAGGACCAAAAAATCCTTCCAAAACTGCTGAGAAGAAGTGCAAATCTAACAAGGATTACTATAGAACCTATTTCAAAGAACCAATAGTCTCCTCAAATGACAAAGAGACCTCTGATAATTGTCGTACATAAAGATCCAAAATCATGTCATCTTGTAAAGACTGATCATGTAGAGAAGTTAGAGTGAGCCCTCACAACAATTGTAGAAAGATTTTCCTTAGCAAAGAGAACTAGAATATCATCAAATAAGTTCTCCAAATCTACTTTGTGTGACTCCATGAATAGAGCTGAAATGTTTCACAAGAAGTCATCACTTGAGGCTAGAACTGGAAGACAAAGTGTACCCTACTTTGTTGAAGGACATGAATCAATCACTATGGAAGAAGAATTCACTTCAAAAAGAAGACAAATATCATCTAGGATGTCTCCCACATCTTCAATGTGAGATTCCACAAACAATGCTACAATGGCTAGAAGGAAGTCATCCCATGAAGCTGAAGTAGGAAGACATGAAGTGTCCTACTGCACTGAATCCAAAGCATTTGTGGTTGGAACAGGATCAATAGGAGCAATAGGAGCATTTGGAGGAGTGATCTTATTTGGAATTGAAGAAACCATAGTGGGCGTGACTAGATGTAGAATGTCCTCTAGAGATGGAGGAACACATGTATCTCCATATGCTTCCCAAGTAGACATCCAAATATCATAAGGAAAAATTGCCATTCTAAGAGGAGAAAAAGATTCCTTACTTATATTGTTATACAAAAATGATGAAGGTTCACAAGATGTGTCCAATTAAAATTTGGTGGCAATGAATAGAGATAAGGAAACAATTATTGATGGTCTCTTAGATGATCAAGTAGAAAAGCACTAAATTTGTGATAGTTCCTTGTTGTCAACTATGGTCTAATACCAGCTTAACAAATCTGACAAGACTCCATGAGATCAATCAATGAACCTTCCAAAGTGTAAAAGAAATCAAAGAACCCCACTTAATGTATGATTTAGGCACTTGGTAGCCACTTGCCAATTTAGGGCCTATTTTTGAAAATAGTATTTTTGTTCACAAAACCTATAATATGATTATAGATCTAGAAAGTAGACAAAAGAAATGCACTTTCAAAAAAAATGGAACCTGATTTGGATTCTAGATGTGCCCATACTAAGCATTTCAAGTGGCAAAAATCAGTATTTGCAAGTTGTAGAAAAACTTAGGAATGTAGATCTCAAACCACCTACACCAATGTTTATATAATGAAATTCTACACTAAAAAAAAAAAAAATATCTTGCAAAAAGGAATCTATATGAGGGAGATATCACTGTTTGAAAATCACTACTGCTGTTATTTTTTTCCGAATCACCACTGTTGCACCTCCAAAAATTAAATGCCTCTATATTTTGCCTTAGATGTTTGATTTGGATGAAACAAAATCTAATTTAGGGGTTTCTTGACCTTCTAAATGTGATGCAAATATCTGATTTGCACAAGCAAGCACCAATCTTCACTTGCAAAAAATCTCTCCTATAGCTCGATGGCCAAAAAATTTCTAGTAAATAATAAAAATCTGAAACAAATAGTAGAGATGTAGATGAAAAAATGTAGATCTAAAAATTAAATATACAGATATGAAATGATCATACCAATTCTACAAATTGTTCCTTCGGGTGTCGGTTTGTAAATTTTTTCTCCCTCACAATCAACTTTGGCCTAGGGTAGGAAACTATATAGCCAATTCATCAAATTGACATTTTACATGCAATGGTGAGGTCAAGTCTGACTCTAGACATTCCCAATTTATGTGATACTCTAGATTTGAGTCGAGGTGCTGAAGCAAGAAGATGGTCTTGAACGACTATGTGAAGATTCTCCAAGAGCTCTGATACCATGTAAGAATTTTTCTTAGGGCAAGATTCACCCAAGATCATAGAATTCAAACTCAAGCACAACTGTAGACCAAAAAGGAGTATGATCAATATATCAGAGTATGTCCTCATACATTTCTGTGTATTATATGTACAAACACACTAGGAGTGCTTGTATATAAAGGCCTCTTAAGAAGCACCTAGAATGTCTCTAGAAAGAGCTAGGAGATAAGATAATCATGAAAACTAAGCACACATCTTATCCACCATTCTAGATGATAGGATAAGAATGACAAGGTGCATCTCAAGTGGAGATGTTGTAGACACCATGTGCTTAATTAGTGTGCTAACTCCTATATTGTAAACACCATGTGCATAAAAGAAGTGTGAACTCCTATGTTGTCAACCTGACAACTCACAAGAGTGCACATACTCCTAGGTGACTAATAAATAAATATTAAAATAATGTATTAACCTAAGTAAACTTAAGTAAGTGTAAATAGTAAATATATGTATTTACACCAACAATTGTAATAGACTCCTAACTGGGTCCATCCTCTAACAAAGAATATTTATACTAGTACATCATCTTGTGGGCATCATTTTCATTGGGGTTTTCCCTCTGATCAAGGGTTTCCCTAGTCAACATATTTGGTGTAAATATCTATGTGCATCTTATTATGGTTGCTCTTTACTTTGGTTGAATGGTTAAGTTTGTTTAAAGAAGATAAATGTTTTAACTGTTGGATAACTGATTCACCCAATATCTTCTCCACTTCTGCTCCATAGAATTCAATTATGGATTTTGGGAGTTGGAACATGACAATGAGTATCATGATATTGTGATGAAGATTTCCTCTGCTACCCATGTGCTATCTCTCAACAGTTTTCTAACTCTAAATGCATAAACTAAATATATGTTTCCATAAATGAGAATCATCAAGACATTTATCAGACCATATTTCCAACAAGCTCCCTCTTTGGCATTAATGGGAACATTAGAAAAAGTTGGCTAAGTCCCAAAATGATGTCATGCTTAAAAAAGCAAGTAAAAGTAACTACACATAATTGCCTTCAAAACATAACAATTATATTCATGTTTTTATGGACCATTACATTCCTTATCACTCCTTTACATTGATATATACATATGATCCCCCTTATATATACATATACATCTATACAATTTTCCATCTACTTAATACTCCCCCTTTGACATCAATGGTAAAGGTGCCAAAAATTGTATACAAATATTTGGGTGTTCTACTCTTGATCAAATTGTTAATTTGGAAAAGCAATCTATATAAACAACTTTTAGTCTTTCTATCTCTTTCTTCCAATTCTCCTTTATTGTCTTTGAGATACTAATTAGTGTGCAAAGCACATAGGATTCCACTTCAATTGCACTCAAGTCAGTATAGGAAAACTTGTTATAGTAAGCCTTAGCTATAAGATGTTCCTCAAGTTGCCTTTGCAAAATGCTGATTTTTTATGAAAAAGTTTCTCTAAGAGTAGAGAATCCTTGCTACTTTCTATTTATTAGATTTTAAGTCTTTGATCATACGATGTATCTTCTCCACTTCTTCTTGATAGACTTCAATACTAGATTCTGGGAGTTATAACTTGACAATGAGTGTTTCAAGCTCACTTAAATTACCTTTTATCCGACTCTCAAAATCTACAAGGTACTTGTATGACTGTGAAAATTGTCCATACAATATTTTCCCTTCATCAATATGCTTTCTTAGTCCCTTGATATTTCCATCAAGTGCCTTCATATCATTTTTCACATTATTGTACACTATGTTAAATAGTGTTGCATCATATCTTACCTGAGGTTGCACTAAAGCTACTTCTGTTAAAGTTGTGAATTCCTTATTAAATGTTTTCACCAACTCCATGGCTTTCATTTACAAGTTTGGACTAGCTGTAGTTGTAGTAACTATCTTTTGCATTCTATCCAAGACTTTAGTTAATGTCTTCTCCAAAGTCTTTACTAATTTGTTCTTCTCAAATGACTTACTTAAAGTGCTCATTAATCCTTTCTGATCTTCATCATCTAATGTCACTACTACTACTACTTATGGATTGGTTTCTAATGCTACAAAAAATATAGTTTCTAGAGCTACATAAGGTATATCAACCTCATGTTGGAACACTACTTTTCCTATTTCTATCTCCACATGTTTTAGATTGGGCAAGAATACTGATTCCTACATTACAATCTTCTATTTTTTCTTGAGTTCAAAGTCTTCATTTGACTTCTTGCTTATCTCTTACTCTTTCTTTATCTTTTCCTCCTCTACTTTCTTCTTCTTTTCTTCTTCTTATGCTTTCTTCTTCCTTTCGTTTTCTACTTTCTTCTTTCTTTTCTTCTTCTTTTCTCTTCTTTTCTTCCGCTTCTTTTTTCCTCCTTTCATCTTCTTCATCATCAAAACTAGTGTATTCTATATGCATACTATCCACTTGCATGCATTTAGTACTCATAACAATATGTGGTGGCAAGAGTGCCTGTTGTATCTCCTTTGCTTCTTCCTCATCACTAGAAGGTGTACCTACTTGTACATACATTGGACTCTGAACTTTAGACTGTGAACTCACCTTAGGTACTAAGGTCATGTATTTTATTAGTGCCTCATCTATTTCTTGCCTAACATCCTCATAGTTTCCTGCCATTAGATGAATTTCTCTTCTTTTTTTCCTCAGGAATGGCTCAATACCCTTAAAAAAAATTTCTAGTTCCTCCTTAGAATCAACATCACATAGTTCATTTATCATTGTAATCCTAATATTCATATCTTCCTCTAATATTCTCCTTTTCCTATTTACAAGCCTATTATACATATCTTCTGGTATCTTATTTTGTATATTCTCAAACCTTTTGTTCCTCAAAATCATGTTCCTTATAATGAAATTTTTTGAACTACCTTTTATTCATATTACTATACAAATCATAATATTTATTCAACTATACAAAATTGCTTTCATTAATAATTTGCACGTTAAGATTTTCCACCTTTGGTTTCCATGCTTTCTTTCTAGCTTTTGTTCTTCCTTCTTGCACATTCTAGACTACTAGTCTATCTTCTATTTCATCCTCTAATTACTTAGAATCACTGACTTTAACTATTTTTCTTTTCTTTCTAGGTCCTCTAGTGAACTACTTGACCCTTTTCTTGGTTGCTAGTGAAGCTTCATGCTTCTCATTCACCAATGTCTTTGATTTCCTTTGCACAAAAGATGATTCAACTATTGCATATGGTGCAATTGGTGCTTGTGCACATGGTTGTGCTACTGTCACACCCTCTTAAGGTCTTGCAAGTACAATGGGAGTTTCAGTCAACACTTCAGTCTATCCACTAGCCTTCATCTCGAATTTAATACCTTTAATTTCATTGAACTCTTTCCTAGTCATGCTCGATTCGTTAAGAATAGAATCTATGTCTTTTTCTACCTTTTTCTTTCTTTCTTTTCTATATAGTTCAAATTGAACTATTCTTATTTTCTCCTCATATGTTCCCCATTTAGGGTACTCTGTATCCTTCTTAGATTCAAGGATAATCCATGCATACCCTTCTATGAGTTTTATGCTCATCTCATATCCCATAGGCTCTATAAATTTGTCTCTTGGTATTAGTTCTTCTATGCAAGTGTTGTATATTTCCACCATGAAGCATAGCTCTTCCTTGTACTTTTCTACCATAGAGGAAGGTATTCCATACCTTTGTTTCATCTCAGACTGGAAATTCTTCATTATTTTGTTGATGTTATCATCTCTAAAATTTTATGGTTTGGACCTATAGCATTGAGTCACCAATTTCATTGCACCCTCATTGCTATCCCAATTCATCAATCTAGGAAACTTCCTTGTAGTAAGGAAAAATATATTAGTTAAGAAAGCCTCAAATCTCAAAACTACATTCTTAGTTCTCTTAATATTTGCAATGTTATCCAATAGTTGCAATTTGATAATCTCAGACAAATAAACCTTTCTTCCTTGCATAGCCATTACATAAGCTGCATGTAGAAATCTAGTTGGTACAAAGTTAACCCTCGATCCATGGTTTAACTTGTACCCTAATATATCACTTAGTAATTTAACTCCTTTGTCCTAAACGAAGTCAACCTTCATGTTTCTTCTATCAAACCTTGTGTTTAGGTTTGTCTTAATCATCTTCCTAACATTCATCTCATTAATAGAATTGCAACCTTCATCACTCAATCTTGTGACCTTGTGAATAAGGTCATTATCAATAACAATTTGTGCATCACCTAGCCACAACATATCATCATGTACCCTACTCAAAATGATTTGGGTGCAATCATGACTGTCAAACTTTGTGTAAAACATATAGCTTACAAAATTCAAATCTTCTAGGTGTGCATACTCAAACTTCAAGGATAAGTCATTGTTGCACATGGTTCCTAGGTCTCGATGAATTTCATCCTTGCCTATACCCTCTATTTTATAGTAAATATCTCTTATATCCTCAATATACAACACATTTTCTAGAACTTGCAAAAATGTACCCAATGGATCATCCAATAACAAAACAAATAGATTCTTCTTAAACTCATATCATGGTCTATCACTCACATCATACACATTCTGACTACCCATTGACATTGTGACTAAAAATACTAAAATACTGGATTCAACCTTCCCAAAATACCTTTAAAACATGATTTAGGGCTTTTGTAACTTTTTGCTTTCCAATCTTCTCTTCACACTTCAATTCATTGGAAAATCTGTCTTCAATTCTCTCTTCTTGTAGTGTAAATTGCATGTTTGAGCAATGGGCTCTTCTTGCATACATTGTAGTACAACTCCTAACAGGTTTGGAAACTCCTAATAGGGATTCAAAGTCTTGTAATAGGAACTTTATGTACTAAATGTTTTAATAGACTCCTAATACGGCCCATCCTTTAACAAAGAATAATTATATTAGTATATCATCTTGTGGGCATCATTCCAACTAGGGCTTTCCATTTGATAAAGGGTTTCCCTACTCAACATATCTAGTGTAATTGTCTATGTGCATCTTATTACAGTTGTTTTTTAATTTGGTTGAATGGATAAGTTTGTTTAAAGAAGATAAATGTTTTAATTGTTGGGTAACTAATTCACCACCGCCGCCACCCCTAATTTTGGTGGACTATTATTTCTAACAATTGGTATTAGAGCATTAGGTCCTTGAAGATAAAGTTTAACAAATTTTTGAGATCCATGGAAAGCATGTTCAAGAAAGATAGTCCAAAGTTCGATGGAACAAATTATGACAGATGGAAAGAAAAGATGAAGACACATTTTTTATGTATGGGTCCTAGATATTGGATCTTGACAAAATCAGCAAAGATAATCATTGCTGAAAAGGATTTGGAAAATTGTACCGAGGATGAAAGAAATCTTTTTATGTGCAACATGAGAGCTAGAGAAGCAATATTTACTATCCGATAAAATCACTTGCCACTTCACATTTGATTTGGAAACCTTTGGAAACTACTTTTGAAGGTGATGCACATTCTAAGACTTTGAGGTTACAAAGTTGGATTTGTGCATTTCAAGATGCTAAGATGATGGAAGTTGAATATGTAAGAACATATGTAGATAGAATATTATAAATTACCATATGTATTAGATCTCAAAGAGGAACCAAAGGAGATGATGAGGTTATATGGAAGATATTGAAGACTCTAACACTACCACTTAAGATTGCAATTCAGATGATACAGTTGTTGATATCTTGTACCAAAGATTCCACAAAGGAGACATTGCTTGGAAGACTTGAAGTAGTTGAGAATGAGCTTAGATAGTCTAAAGAGTTGACCAGAACATAAACATCTTTTAATGCCCTAAATATTCAACCTAATTTATTAAGGAGCACAAGTGCTAGAGGAGATTTTCCTAGTAGCAACAGGTCTAAGGAAGATAAAAAAATATAAGGAGTAGCCCTTCTGGTAAGACGAGAAAAACTAGGTAAGAAAATCTTTAAATATTGAACTTGTGATGAATATGGTCATTATGCATCTACGTGTCCTAAAAGAGAGAAAAGGTATAAAGGAAATTACAAACCTAGAAAAGATAGAGAGTGTTTGTATGCAAATGAAGAAAATGATTTTGATGAACAAGCATTAAGTGCTAGTGATAATGAAATTGGATTTGTGGCAACTAAAGAAGAAAGTCCAAAGAAAGTAGCTTTGGTGTCACAAGTTTAGAAAAAATATAAATGGATAATTGATAGTGGTTGTTCACATCATGTGATAGGTGATATGAACAAGTTTGTTGACTTCAAAAGTCAAGCTAGAGGCATTGTCAGAATTGGAAATAATGTAGCATGCCAAGTAAAAGGTATCAGATCTATAACTCTTGATGGTAAAACTAACACTCAGGATGTATATTTTTTTTATGGTTTAAAGCACAATATTTTTTTGTAAGATTAAAAATTAGGCTATAATGAATCAAAAATGTTGTAAAGCCAGTTAAGATGAAATGCAAAGATATTGGCTTGATTTTGAGGGTTCACTTCATACACATCTATCTATCATATAAAACAACACAAATACAACAACCAAAGGAGATAGTAGAGAAAAATTCTTTATAAATTCATTGAATCATCAACATACATGCCCAACTATAAGGCCTTCTAGGTTACGACCAAAATTACAATTCAAACTTGATCCACAATGATAAGCTTCACAATCCAACTTTGCTTCTACTCTTGCTACTCTACTATTCTCCCTAAGATTGTACCTAGGACCCCTTTAAATGCATGCATGACCACAAGTCAGCCTATTAAAAATAAAAACTAAATAAACCCTTACATTAAATGAAAACCAAGCCATAAGTCAGCTCTCAACAAATATTAAATACCAAACATTAATTGACCTGCAAGGTTAGCCTAAACTGGAACTAGACACAAACATCTTGATTAATGATGGACCCAAACACAATTTTGTCACTTGGCCAACTTGGAAACCAAAGGAACTCAACAACAACTGCAAACTTGGCAACCAAACAGAACTCAATAATGTAAGGCATTGCAACTTAGTAGAAACTAAGGAACTCAACAAACATCTAGGATAGCCATGCAACCGAGGATGATCCTACATTAGGCAGCTAGGGTTGAAAGAAATCATTCTCCTAAATCATTGAGATGTCACAAGTTGTGCTAAATCCAACTTAGATTGAGAAATCCATGTAGCATCTTCAACAGGTTTGTTCAAGATTCCACTTTACCAAATACTCATAGTAATATTTTCCTCTTGTGCTCTTAACAATTTTCTAATATAGTACATGTTCAAACTCTACCATCTACCTCTTAGGATAATCATATAATACAAAAAATTCATCATCTAACTAATGATATTGATACAAATCAACAACATTGAATATAGGAGATATATCCATGTCATTAGGCAGCTTAACTTCATAAGCATTACCACTGTCAAACTTTCTCAAGATCTTACAAGGTCCAAACTTCTTCATCTTCAACTTACTATATGTTCCAATAGAAAATTCTCCTTTTTTCAAATGAACCATCACCTCATCACCAATGTCAAAAACATGATTACTTCTAGACTTATCATCATTATCCTTATACTTTAGATTACAATGTTCCAATGTCAATTTCACTTCCTCATGCAAAGAATTCATAAAATTAGAAAACTCTTCTCTTGCAACAATTCTCTTCTCTTCACAAACAATATCCCTTAAATCAAATATCATTTTAGGCTGCATTCTAATAACAATCAAAAAAAGTGTTTTTCCTATACTCCTATTCATAGATTTTTTATATGAAAACTTATCTTAGGCCAATACCAGCTCTCAATTACTTGGCTTATCTCTAACCAAACATCTCAGCAAATTACCCAAGCTTCTGTTAACAACCTTTGTCTTTCCATCTTTCTGTGGATGGAATGTAGAACTAAACTTCAACTCAGTACCCATCTTCTTCCACAAAGTCTTCCAAAAGTAACAAAACAAAATACTATCTCTATTAGAAATAATACTTCTTGATAATCAATGCAATATAATAATCTCTTTGAAGAAAAACTTAACAACATGCTCAACATCTAATGTCTTCTTACAAGGTATGGAATGAGCCAACTTAGAAAATGTATCCATAATAACAAATATAGAATCATACCCATTAACTATCTTAGGTAATCCAAGAACAAAATCTATACTAATCACTCCAAGATTTCTCAGGAGTAGAAATAGGTGTATACAATCTAGTATTTTGACTTACTCCTTTTGTAACCTGACAAACTCCACAACTCTTTAGAAAATTTTGAACATTCATATACTTCTATAAAAAATAATACTTATCCTTTAGCAAGTTTAGTGTCTTATAAATTCCAAAAGTATAGCCAATCCACCAATATTCTTTTCTTTAATCAAATACAACCTCATAGAACTCTTAGGAATACAAAAATTAATTCCCTTAAACAACATACTTTTAAAAATAAAATATTCATCAGACATAGTTGGTTGTTCTTGTTAGAATTAATAATCTTTCTTTGGTTGTATTTATTTATTTATTGGGATAAACCAAAGTATCCCTTATTTATTATTTATTTTTTCTCTAGTCCACATATAAAGGACATGCCATTCTTGTCCTATTGTCCACTTGTGAGGACAACTATTTTTTGTATTTCCTTTAATAAAGAAAATAGATATTCCTCCTTAAGAGGAACTTGACACTTTGCACACACCTTTTATGAATGTGGCATTCATAGAAATGAGAGTTACACATGCAAAGACATGCAACTCCTTTCTCATATCTTTAAAAGAGGTGTTTCTCTCTCTCATTTTCATCTAGTCTCCATTATTCACATCAAGTTTTTGATACTATTGTAAATGAGCTATTTTGCTCCATTTTTTCTCTCTTTCTCTCTTATTCTTAGGCATTTGCCTCATTCATAATACTCACAAGAGATTTTCTTTGCTTTCCCCTTATCAAATCCTTGTCTCTTGTGTTGCTTCCTCATTGGTATTGCTCCATTGATCTTGTATCATTTGTATGATAAAACTCTTCTTGCTCTCTTGGATTAAATCTATTATTTCATGCTATTTTATTTTATTATATTTTATCATTTCAATCACTTTTTCTTACATGGTATCAGAGCTACTAATCCTTGTTTTGAGTTTGTGTGAAGGGTTCATTAGAAAAGCTTGATATTGTGAAGATCTTGAAGTTTGAAATATTGAAAGTCTTATCTTATTCTTTTATAGATTTTTTTCTTTCTTATTCATTCTAACCCTCTTTGGAAGGCTTGCTGCCAAAGAGTTCTTCATTTTTTATTTTTTCTAACCTCCTTTGAAAGGCTTGCCGCCAAAGGATTCTTTACTTTTGATTTTTTTTATTGTATCTAACCCTATTTCTATTGCAAGTTTTTTAAGTTTTTGAAATTCAAGTTTTTTTTTTTTTTTTTTTTTTTTTTCTACTTTTTGTTTTAGAAAGGAAAGTACAGTAGTTCATATTTTTCTTATATCTCATAATATATGATCTGGGTTTGGTTGAAATTTTAACAACATTTAGAAGACATACAAACAAAAAAACACTTTAAATTTTATTTGTATCAGAATAGTATTGCAAAAGTTATTGTACTATATGTGCAATATTATTTGTTTTTTCAAGTTTTAGGATGGCAGATCGTATTTTTATGATATCTCTCAATCCGTGATCTGGGTTTGGTTGAAATTTGAATAGCATTTAGAAGACATAAAAATGGATTTTTAAATTTTTTTATATTGAAAATAGAGTTAAATTAAAAAATTTATTGTTCTCTGTGTGTACCACTTTTTTTTAGATTTTCAAATTTTTATTTTTCCTATTTCTTCAATCTGACCAGTAGCTTTGCAGGGAACATTTTAGTTTTTAATTTTGACTCTCTAAATCTTGTAATAATTATTTAACATTCTTGTGGATAATAAGTCTCACTTTTTTTATTTCAAATTTATTATTTAAATTTTAAAAATAATTTTTAAATCATGTCGACTTTAATTCCAGAAATCAAGTTAAATAACTCAAACTATCATGCTTGAAAAACACATCTTTCCTTTATTTTTTGATTTAAGCATATTTTTGATGTTGCTACTGACCCTTCTGTAGTTTCGGGCACCTCGGCTACGTAAGATAAAAAAAATGCATGGAATACTAAAAAGGAGGAAGCCCTTGGCCTCATTGGTATATCTCTTAACCTAGATTTATATGTTCTAATTTCTCATTGCACTAATGCCCACGAAGCTTGGGATATATTTTAAGGAGAACATATCATAGGCCATCTAAATCATGCAAGACAATTTGGAAGATTTAAGGTATATTGATTTCAAATTCATGGATGAATTTTTACTTAAATTTGATTATATTAAAAGTCAACTAATTGGATTAGGTATTACTCTCACTAATATTAGATTAATTACCATTATTTAAAAAAAAAGTCTTCTTAGACAACTTCAACAATTTATTACTAATGTTCATTCTCAACTTGCTATTCCTACTCTGTCTAATCAATTAACGTATAGTATTTTTCAAAATTTGTTGCATCAAGAGTAAGCTAAGTTATTGCAATTTGGTACTCTTAAATCTAATGAACATGCATTTACATCTAAAAATAAAAATAAAAATCTTAGTTCGTCTAATCATGCTCCCAATAATAATCAAAATCAAAATTTTAATACTCACAATTTCAATAATAATCATAACAATCATAACTTTAATAATTGTCACAATAATAGCAACCTATTTAATTTTAGACCTTTTAACAACAATAATAATCAAAATACAAATTGTAATAATAATCATCCTAATCAATATAATAGTCCTGATAAGAAAACTCATTCTACTTATTGTGGGAAAGATGGTCATTTGACTAACAATTATTTTAAAAAGCAAAATGATAAGCAACTTATCAATCAAATATCTAATGGTAATCAATCTCGTCATGCTTTTATTATTAGTTACAATGCCTCTAAATGATTAGAATAGATAGTTGATAGTGGTGCTTCTCAACATGTTACATCTCATAAAGAAGTTTTTGATTCTGTGCAACCCGATCCTTCGAATACTCCAATTCAAGTAGCTGATAATCATAGTTGCAAAGTTGAAGGATTTGGTGATGTTAATGTTTCAAATGGAAAGTTACGTGATGTTCTTTATGTTGCTGACTTGAAAACCAATCTCCTTTCAGTTGCTAAATTATGTCAAGATTATAAAGTTGAATTTAATAAGGACATGTGTTCTATTATTGATCCTAGCACTAATGCTAAGTTGGGTCATGATAACTTATTCAAATTTTATGAGTTTACCTCTTCAAGGTACTCTTTGCAAGAAAATATTGATTTTAATGTGTGGCATGAAAGGCTTGGTCATTTGAATTCTGATTATATATCATTGATGCTAAAATCTCATATGGTTAAAGGATTACCTCATATTGTTCCATCTAAGATTACATGCACTAGGTCCATGAGTGGCAAAATGCATCAGGAGCCCTTTCCCCATGGTTCATCATGGAGGGCATCTCATAAGTTACAATTGATTCCAAGTGATCTTTTAGGACCTATGGAAAATATCTCCATTCAAGGTTCAAGGTATGCTCTTACTCTCATTGTTGATTTTACTAGAAGAATTTGGATATATTTCTTACATAATAAAGATCAAGTACTTGATACATTTTTTGAATTTCATATGTTAGTAGAAAGGCAATTTGATTCTAAGATAAAGATTCTTCAAACTGATAATGGTACTGAATATGTTAATAATATCTTTCATTCTTACTTAAGATCATTTGGTATTAAACATCGGCTTACTATTCCTTATACACCACAACAAAATGGTGTAGTGGAAAGGAAGAATAGAACTATTATGGAAATGGCTAGATGCATGTTACATGCAAAAAATATGGATTATAAGTTTTGGGCTGAAGCTATGTCTTGTGCCACTTATATTCTTAATAGAACTCCTACTAAGGCTTTGAGGGATATAACTCTTGAAGAAGCTTGGTCAGGTACAAAGCCCAATTTACAACACTTAAGGATATTTGGATATATTACTTATGTTCATACACCCAAACAAAAAAGGCATAAATTAGATGTTAAATATTCTCCATTTATATTTGTTGGGTATGATGAAAATACTAAAGGTTATAGAGTCTATAATGCTCTTACTAGCAAAGTTTAAATTCCAAGAGATATTTGTATTGCAGAAAATGAAGTACATGATTGTTCCAAGGTTCAAGATGATGAATTTAGTGGATGTAATATTGTAGTAGTGGAGGACTAACCTCCTTCTCTAAACCCTACACCTTCTCTAAACCCTACTCCTCAAGTATCTTCTTGTATTCCTCCTATTTCTTCTAATTATAGTAATGATGTTGATACTAATGATACATTTATAGAGAATGACTCTTCTTATAGTGATGAATCTATTACTAATAAGAGAAGACCTAAATGGGTTCAAAGTTTACTTAATGAAAGAGATGACTATCTTACTAGATTTGGTGGACTTAAACCTAGGAGAATTAATTATAGTAATTGTAGTTTGATGACTTCTCTCATGAACTTTAATTATCCTTAAACTTTTGAATAAGCTAAGATTCAACCTCATTGGCAAAAAGCTATGCAAGAGGAATTTGATACTTTACTCTCTAATGAAACTTGGGATTTAGTCTTTTTGCCTCATGATAAGAATTTAGTTTCATGCAAGTGGTTATATAAAACCAAAATCAATGCAAATAATGAAATTAGTAAGTTTAAAGCTAGACTAGTAGTTAGAGGATTTTCCGAAATTGAAGGTTTAGATTACAATGAAACTTTTGCACCAGTTGCTAAAATGCCTACTATAAAAATTGTGCTTTCTTTAGCTTCAAAAATGAATTGGCCTATTCATCAAATGGATGTTAAAAGTGCCTTTTTAAATGGTGATTAACATGAATAATTTTATATGGTTCAACCACTAGATTTTATCAAAGAAGGTAATCAGCATTTAGTATGTAAACTAAAGAAATCTATTTATGGTTTAAAGTAATCTCCAAGAGAGTGGTATTCCAAAATTAATGCCTTCTTTATTTCTCAAAGTTTTTGATAGAAGTAAAATGATCCTAACTTATAAATTAAACATATTCAAGATGATATTATCATTATTATTCTATATGTTAATGATTTGATTCTTACTTCAAGTCCTAACACCTTAATTTCTGATATTAAGTTTCAACTCAATGAAAAATTTCAAATGACTGATTTAAGAATTTTACATTACTTTTTAGGAATGCAAATATGGAAAACACCTAAGGGCATTTTTCTTTCCCAAAAAAAGTATGCTCAAGATCTTTGGATAGGTTTCAAATGAATGATTGTAACCATGTTTCTATTCCATGTGAATTAGGAACTAAGTTAATGGTTGATACAAACACTCTTTTTGTTGATGCTACCTCCTATAGAAAACTTGTAGGAAGTTTAAATTATTTCACCCTTACTAGACCTGATATTGCATATAGTGTTGGTTTAGTTTCAAGATTTATGTCCAAAGTTCAACAAACACACTTTAAACTAGCTAAAAGAATATTAAGATATATCAAAGGAACTCTTAATCTAGGCATATTTTATGATGCCAATTCTACTTTTACTTTATAAGGATTTACTAATTCTGATTTAGGTAGAGATCCCAACGATGGAAAATCCACTTGTGGTTATTGTTTATTTGTTGGTTCAAGTGCTATATCTTGGAAAATTAAGAAAGACACCTCTATTTCTCTATGTTCTACCGAAGCTAAATATAAAAGTTGTACTTATGCATCTAAAGAAGCTCTATGGCTTAGAGGAATTCTTGAAGATTTGGGTCTACCTCAACAAGAACCTACAACCTTGTATTGTGACAATCAAAGTGCAATAGCCTTGGCAAAGAATCCTATTTACCATGCAAAGTCAAAGCATATTTCTCTCCACCACCACTTCATTAGAGAACACATTGAAGAAAAGAAAGTGTCCCTCATCTATTGCAAGGGTGAAGATCAAGTTGCTGATATTTTGACAAAACTTCTTTCTAGAGAGAAATTTGAATTTCATTGTAAGAACTTGGGTTTGACACCCTTTGATAAAATCTCCCAAAGTAAAGATTAAAGGGGGATGTTAGAATTAATAATCTTTCTTTGGTTGTATTTATTTATTTATTGGGATAAACCAAGGTATCCCTTATGTATTATTTATTTTTTCTCTAGTGCACATGTAAAGGACATGTCATTCTTGTCCTATTGTCCACTTGTGAGCACAACTCTTTTTTGTATTTCCTTTAATAAGGAAAATAGATATTCCTCCTTAAGAGGAACTTGACACTTTGCACACACCTTTTATGAATGTGGCATTCATAGAAATGAGAGTTACACATGCAACTCCTTTCTCGTCTTTTTAAAAGAGGTCCTTCTCTCTCTCTCATTTTCATCTAGTCTCCATTATTCACATCAAATTTTTGATGCTATTGTAAATGCGCTATTTCGCTCCATTTCCTCTCTCTCTCTCTCTCTCTCTCTCTCTCTCTCTCTCAGGCATTTGCCTCATTCATAATACTCACAAGGGGTTTTCTTTTCTTTCCCCTTATCAAATCCTTGTCTCTTATGTTGCTTCCTCATTGGTATTTCTCCATTGATCTTGTATTATTTGTATGGTTAAAATCTTCTTACTCTCTTGGATTAAATCTATTATTTCATGCTATTTCATTTTATTATATTTTATCATTTGAATCACTTTTTCTTACAATTCTGTCAAATTAGATGCTCTGGACTCTCTCCACATCTCAGAAAAATTAGGATCAGTATCATACAACTCCTTCATCTCATTAAAATGAAAAACTTCAAACTTCATCTCTATCAAAAAAGAATGTCTTCTACTCAATGCATCAACAAATAAGTTAGTTACTCCACTCTTATGCTTAACAAAAAATGTGAAACCCTACAAGTACTCAACCCACTTCATATGTCTTTGATTCAACTTATGTTGACTACCCAAGTATTGTAAAGATTTATCATCAGAATACACCACAAACTCCTTAGGAATAAAGTAATGTCTCCACTTCTTCAAGGCTTGAACTATAGCATAAAACTCTTGATCATACACACAATAATTGTTTTTAGCATCATTCAACTTCTCACTAAAAAAAGAAACATATTTACCTTCTTGACTCAATACAAATCCTATTGCACTACCACCTGCAACACATTCAACTTGAAATACCATATTGAAATTAGACAAAGACAATATAGGTAATGTTAGAAGCATGAATGCTGATGATATTTCTTGTCATGCCCAAACTACGAGGGCAAAAACACACAATTTTATTTTTGAATAATAATTAATAATTAAACATGCTCTAAGTTCAAATGATAGATAAAAGTTTTAGTATAGTTTCTCTACATTAACCTTCAACAATAAGAGACAATTATTTAAATGACAATGTAATGTATTCGAGTTTAGATTAATAGAAAGTATCTAATCAACATCAACTATAAATTTCTTAGATAATTATCGATTGACAATCTTAATCGATCTAGGAAAGTCACTCTAAGAAAACAATTAACTAAAATTAAAACTGAATATATATATATATATATATATATATATATATATATATATATAAACTTAAACATTCCGACTATTTTAACATAAAAATCAACTATCATAAACTTACTAATTTTAAATTTAATCAGATAAAAACTAAATAAAAATTCTAACTAATAATGAAATTTGAAGCTTTCTTAAAAAATTAAACAATTAAAACAAATCTAAAAAGAAACCTAAACTATCTAAATCTAATATCTATACTTAAATAAATTAAAACTGACTTCTCTTAAATTCATTCGAATTATCAAAACAAGAACTCGTTAAAAGGCATATCGCATCTATCCATACACCTATATAAACTATACTTAATTTAACTTCACTCTAATCTCCATTTTATTTAAATCTATAATGCTATTAAAATTAAGCATTTCTAAAATATTAACAATATAATTTACACTTAAATTGAATACCATTGAATAATTTGACTATCTTAAAATTTAAAACTTAACACAATAAAACATACTGACACTAATTATACTTAATAAAACTAAATACATTTATAAATTTAAGAATTATTATAAATTAATGATGACATTAATAATATAATGAAAATCGAATAAATTAAAATCTAAACTAAATTTCATTAGTAAAAACCTTACTAACCTAAACTAAACTACTAAACAAACTTAATTAATAACTAATTTTTAATCCAAAACTTTAAAATAATAAAACAAACTAACCTAAAAATGTAACTGACATTTCAACTTAAATCTAAAAATTAACTAAATTTAATAAAATCTAACTACAAAGAATATAAATTAACCACTCACTAATCTAAACTAAAACTAATCTTAACCTAAACTAATCTAAACTCATTAACATTTAATAACTAAAATGATATCTAAAATTAATTTAAATTCTACTTACAAAACTAAACTTTAAAAATGAACTAACTAGATTATTAACAAATAACAAAATTAATGATTAACTTTAAACTTTAATAAGTTAAACTAACCACTAATATAAACTAACTTTCTAACAAACCTATACTAACAAAATAAATTATATTTAAAACTAACTAATTAAAAATTAACTCACTACATACTAACTACCAATAATATTTAAAGCACCCTGATTTAAAATTAAAAAGAAGAAACTAAACAAAACACTAACAACTTAACTTCATCTAACTTCCTAAAAAAAAATCTAACCCAAACCCCCCCTCACGTGCTAATAAACCCCCGCTCCCCCCCCAACACGCTACCCCAAGCACATTAAAACTTGCACGACTGTCTACACACTGCCTACCAATCACTAGGCGAGCACAAGGAAGGAGGAAGGGAGAGATAAGGTGGGTTAAAAAAGACAAGTTAAGTTTATTTTAAAAGTTTTAAAAGTTTTAACTTTCCAAAATGACCCCCAACAAAACGTACACAGCCACCTATGAGATTTGTGTTCAGAATGACAACAAGGAGTGATGACATCATCCATACAATCAAAGGCTGACGTTGTCTCCAAAAGCTATGCCTAGATTAATAGGTTATGGGTAGAGTAGTTATGTTTTAAAGCTTACTTGGTAGGATATTTGTTTTAGTTGAAAATGCATATATGTTTGTTTTGTTTTTTATAATTAATTATATAATTTAACAAAAACAAAATACCAACAAAAGAATATTTAAGGAATATGCTCTATTGCAACAAGAAGGTAATAATTCTTTTTTCCTATACAAATTCCAGAGGCTATTTTGGCTCTAGGATAGATCTTTTTTTTGAAAGGTTTACATTTTTGCTAAGTATAGATTTCAAGTTGATATATTATCAAGAGGGAATATTTATTCATTTATTTATTAATATTATAGGGCTTCTTGCAACTAAATAAACCAAGAGATTTAATTGTCCATTTAAATCATAATGCAAGAATTGAATTAATTCCAACAATCACTAAAACTGAACCTTCATTCATAATAGGTTTTTTCGTTTCCAACATATAATACAACTTAAAATTTGCCTAATTGAAACATCATTTTCCATCCTATTTTGATGTGCATCCATCCTGATTAAAGTTTACAATTAAATCACATGGCAAGCAATTTATTCAAACACCAATTTTTTTATCGGCCAACCTGATTCAAAGGCTCAGATGGGAAAGAATCAGGAAGAAAACTCGGTTTCGTTGCCAATTACAACAAGGTTTAAAATACAATTTACAATGGGATCTCAATCCCAAATTTGAACAATTTAATCAAATTTTCTTCATGAACCTAATCAAGGGATTTATAATGTTTTCTGCAACTCATTTCTAGAACCATGGAGGAAACAGAATCTGATTAGGTGACCAAAAGCATGAACAAGAACAATTCAAAACATGCATATTTATGCAAGGTTTACACAATAGGATTCACAATGAATCAAAACTAGGGAAAGGTGGATTCTTTCAACTAGGAGAAATCAAACACAACACCAAACATATGCCCAATCGGGGCTATATACCAAGAACTTCCGTTCTTCCATTTCAACATACCAGAATCATACAAGGTTTGTGCTGACAGGTAGGGGCCCATAACACCCTACCCTTTCTCCCTCTTCTCATCCTGAGAAGAGACTCTACAGTGGATGGAGTCTGACTAAACAGACCTTTCCCAAAATTGGTCACTTCTGCCCTCTCCAAGGGTGAGTAATACCAAAACACCCATGTAAGAAAATCTCACAATTGCAAACATAAACATGAAAGGAAATCATCCAAAAATAACATGGTTTTCAAAGCTTCCCAACATACCCACAAACATACAAACATTGAAACAACAACAAGGTCGCATAAGCATGAAACAGGGATAAAATTTGAACAAGGGAGATGAGAAATCCAACCTTCACAAAGAGGTAATGGCAATGAACAAGTTTGAGTAGAGTTTCCTTCTCCTTTGCTTCAATCTTCAAGAACTCCTCTCTAAATGTAGAGATTGGGTAACCACCTTAACTAGTCCAATGAAGGCCTCTAAATAAGCCTCCAACTCAACCACCCAAAAGGAGCAATAACTACTTCCACCCACTAGCAATTCTAGAAACTCCTAACTCAACCTACACTATGGTTAAACCCTAAGTGGAGATGGGGTAATGAAACTCATTTTACCATGGTCAATTTTCGCACAAAGGCAAAAAGGGACTTTTTGAGTGATCTCCAAAGTCAAAAAAAGGGGCTTAGGGGTTGGAAAAGACCCCTAACCCATACCCATACCCCTTGGGTATAAATATTTCATGTTTTAAAGCCTTAAGAATAGGTTTAGAGCCACACAAAAGCTAGGAAATAATTGGGACCAACTAACGACTCTAAAATGCAAATTAAGCACTAATCCAGATTAAGGGTGACTAAACTCGATTAAGAACCCAATTAGAAAACTGACACTAACTTAAACCAACTTGGGTCCAAAGGTTGCACAACTAACCCTAATCAGCACACTAAAGAACATAACCAATTTATGAGTATCAAGCGACACTAAAATAACATAGTTATGAACATTAACATTCACTGAACATAGAAAGATACATACATACATCTCAAAATACAATACGTGAATTACGAACAACAAGGTTTCCAAAATTAACACATAGAGATCAGTTTTGTTCCTCCATCAGTTTTCTCGGCTAAAATTATTTGCACACTTATTGCACACATCAGTAGTCCCAAAAATCACATGTACATATATACGTATCAGAGATTCACATAAATTGAACCATACATCAATCAGGGTTTCTTCCATCCTACTTAATTCTTAACCATTTAAAATCTCTTAAATCAAAGTATCAATTGTACATTTACCAATTTCATCAACATACATATACATAAAACATTAAATGACAAACATCAATGTATCTGAAAGTAACATGAAATAATATAATATGTTCAAAGTATCAGATAATGTCTCGGCATCTCAAGTTGCGAGTGTCAAAATGATAAAATAACAACTAAGGCTACGAAGGGTCGGGGCGAGGCCTCACATTTCTATGGGGGAGTATTATAGATACATGGATAGATCATTATCATGATGATATGTTACATTCATGACTAAGTTGGTAATTGATGTCAACATAGCAGTTTTCTATGGTATCTAAAAAAAGAAAAATTGAAAGATCAAGTTGGTACAGATGACTAGTTGAGTATTCTCACTATCTGAAGTTATGGAAGATACTTCTGAGTATCTAGTATATGTAGTTAATGTTGGGTGAAAAATGTTAAGTTTGGAAGAAGATATGTAAGTTTTGGTGATGTATTTTTTGAGATAGAGTTTATAGAGGCATGCTCTAGTAAACTAGTTATATCTCTTAGCAGAGTTATTATTTTGGGAATCAAAGTTGAGGATGTGAAGAAGAAAGGATGATGATGATGTGGTTAAGCTCACTCATCATAATATTGCATGTATGGAAAGTTATTTAAATTGAAAGACAAAAGATTAATGTTATCACTAATTGTAACATGTTCTTAATGTGGTCCTATAATAATTAACTAAGAAGGTATAACAACTAACTTAGGGAACTATTTTATGAATTTGGTATAAAGGAAAGACGTTTTCTTTTATCAATTATGACATGGAGAAGTGATTATAAGTAGCATAAAGAGTGGAATGTGAAGTTCAATAGAGCAAAGTGGAAGTGAATGAAACTTCATTACTAAGGTTTTATTGTGTGATCTAAGGTTTAATATTTGGATTTGAGGTTCATGACCTAGTCTACAAGGTTTGACAGTGATTGGTTTGGCTGATAGAATAAAGGAAAGAGAAACTTAACAATAGATTAGTTGTTTGGGAAACGAGTGTTGAGATAACTGGTGTTGCACGCATTGCATAACATTTTATCTTATTATGTAATGTTGCACCTAGATGGATGTCCGACATGGAATGATTCCAATGGGGTATACTTGATGAGTTGTATTTTAACATTGTGATAATATTTAATGTAATTATTTAATAATGGAAAAAATAAAATAAAATTTCAATATTAAATATGGGGTTAGTGGGTTAGGTAGCACATGGTTTATGTGATATCACTTGGTGGTTTTGTGGGACTTGCTAATATATATGTAGCCACAAGGGTAGTTGTTATGTGAGAAGGAGAAAGAAGAAGGGAAAAAGGGAAAGAGTTGAGTAGGACAAGGCTTGACAAGTTAGCCAAGGGAGAATTTGTGAAGGTTGGAAGCATGGCATGGGATGTATGGATTCATGTTTGTTCACATGGATTACTTGGTTGTAGCTATGTCTTTGAAGGCTTCCATGGATGTATTGCAATGGTGTTTTTGCTAAATAATACATGGTGATGACTGCTTTTGGAGCCTTGGTTTTTTCCCTTAATGGGGGTTTCCCAAGGTATATCTTGTGTCACATTTTTTGTGGGTATGTTGTCTATTCTCTTGCATGTGGATTTCAATTGCATGTTTATTTCAGATCTATTATGGGTTATGTGGAAATGGTTGTATTCTTTGTTGGAAGTTTCCTTACAAGTGGTATTAGAGCTATAGTTTTAGTATTGTAACACTAGATTGAATCCATGGGAATGCATGATGGGATAAAAGAAAGGGCAAGATATATGAGTTGTTTATTGTAGATCTGAGAGTTTTGGGTTTTCTATTATAATGGGATATTGGTAAATTTTGAGCATGTGAAATTTTTGGTTAAAAAGATTTTTTTGAATGTTTCATTTAAATGAGGTTTTTAGGGGTTATCTTGCAAAAATGACCTCCTAGGTAAAAACAAACCTCACCATTGGATCTAGGTCGATATTTTCATAGAATTTGATATATAATATGCCCCAGTTTGGCCATGTTTAGAGGAAATGAAAGATATTTTTAGTTTTACTCCATGATGGCCATCAAATTTAATCCTGTTATAATTTTTTTCACAAAAAAATAAATTCACTGTGAAAATGTTAAAATGTTAGTCTTAGTAAAATAACCATAACTTTCTCTCAGAATATTAGATTTCAGACTTATAGGTGTTGAAAAGGTAATTTAGAGCACTGAAACATGGTGTAGGTTTGATTCTATGATTTTGACATTTTCTTAGGTTTTAAGAGCCCGAAAGTCATATTTCTATATTTGAGCATAGATTAGGACATAACTTGGGCATACGAAGTCAAATTTTTGACTTTGAATAGTCAATGAAAATCTCTTAGAGAGCTCCACACATTAGTTCAGATTTGGTGTAGGTTTGGCATGACTTATTCAGTGATATATTGATATGAACAATTTATGATATATATTGACTATGGTAGCATTGTGAGTTTATGACATTGTATGTTTGGAGATTTAAGATTTGATGTCATTGTATTTCTCACTTCATAGTTGTCATGCCCATAATTTTACATGGTGAACACGGTATTTAAAAAAAAAAAAATGCTTATTATTGTGATGATTTAATTGTTCTTACTATTATTACTTAATGATCACTTGTGCCTATCATTCATACTAGGATTCTCTTACTTTATTTACTAACATTGTTAGTGAAAATTTTAGTTTTAAATTGCCTTAATCGTTAATAATCTTTATAGAATAAATCCACCATCCATACTCTATACTATCCCTTTCAAATGATTATACTTCTAGACTATTCATAATAAATATACTATAAATAAATTATCTTAAATTAAGGTACATCTATTACCCCTTAAAATTATCCAATTATCCACAATGAATATAGAGAAAATATAGCACAATCGTGATTGCACAATTCGTACAACTAAAATTGTAAAATATCATCGAAACAACTAACATAGAAATATACTTATTATGATGCTATACATAACTTCTTTAATTAAATAAATATAATACTAAACATCCTTAGTTATGCTTATTATAATACCAACTGAACTTTCCTCCCCCTCTAATCCAAGTCTATCCATTATCACCTACTTATTTAATTATCTAATAAATATCCATAATACCACTTTTTTTAAAAACAAAATCCCCTCATAAACTCTTTCTATGATTTACCTTGTGATTTTTAATTTTTATTTAGTCCCCTAACATAATCTAATCTATAAAATTAACACTAATAAATGCTTATATCAAAATGGCTACATAAATTCCTAAATGATAATAATGTTTATACATTTTAGCTACTATGCTCAGCCCCTAATTTCCTTTCTGCACATGTATCCTTCCTCAAGTAGGCGTGAGAGTGGAGGATCCAATATAATCTCTTTTATTATGCTCAAGGATAGGTTCCTAGGTGAAAAGTGACCATGTCATTTCAATCATGAAATTTATTCTAAAACCCCCACTTGCTGTCCACATGGTTGCCTACTCTTTTTCCTTGCTGCCCACGTAATTACTATGGCATGGTAGTATGAGAAATGGGAGGGTGGTTGACAAGATTTCCATCTAGCTTATTTGGTATGCCTCCCTAGTTTGAGGTGCCTAAGAGAAGATGAAGTCCTATTTAGGACATAAGAAAATGACTATTTAAGTTGACTTTAAATAAAACCCATGTCCCCTTTCTTCTCCATGTGTGGGTAGGTGAACTACTTGAGGTTGCTTAGTAAATTTTATTCCTTTTCCACATTTCCCAACTAGGCATGCAAGGAGGAATGTCTGAAATGTCAGAATCCACTTAAAGCATAAATCTTGTTTTTGTTTCATAAGTCATCATCACCATGATTGACTAGAGTGGGGAAGAATCCCATCAACGATACCTTAATTGAATTTATATATTTTATTTCCTATGCTTGGTTTGGAGAGGTGGCACGTATAGCTAGGATCAGTTTTGAATTATGAAACATTTCTTTCTTCTTTGTTTGTGTTATTTTTTTTCAATTTTTAGTAAATATACATATATTTTGTTTTTGTCAGATCACCTCACAAGTCAAGGACCCCTCCTTCCAATTCTAACATCTATTTAATAGGATAGTTTGATATGCATCTACTACCATTTATTCTATTTTATGTTATTTTTCCTCTTCTTTTTGTGTTCCCAAGTTAAATTTATTTTATTCAAGACCCATTATTTTATTGACTACAATAGCAAGAGGAGATAATTTAAGTTTCTCATAGATTTTCCAAAGAATGGAATTGTAACCTTCAACACTTGGTTTTTAATGGATTTTAATGTTCATTTTCTCACAAGTTTCCTACATATTTACTGAGTTCAAGCTCTTATAGTTTAAGCTTCTATTTAATTCCTAATTTCATATATGACATCTATGTTTGAGGAGAACGTTGCCTCGTCACTATTAACTTTTATTTCCAGAAGATTATTCCCTAGACAATACATTGCAAGTTAATTCATAACCTCAGATCTCCAAATCCATAGATTAATAACTGTAAGTTTATAAGTTAATTTTCAAATGAAACAAAACATAACAATCTACATTGAATTGGTATAGTCTATCAAAACATTTTTTACTGTCATTTTCTTTTCTTCAAAACAAATTATTATGCAACAATCATCATGCTACTGACCAAATGTAATTACAAGATAAATTTCATGTAGTCTTGAAAACTAAAATTACTTTGCATCAAATATACATAACTTCAACTATTTAACAGTATATTTCTATCAAATTTTATAACTACAATCATTTTGATTCCAACACTAACATCAACAATTTAAATTGTCTCGGGTAATTGAGAAAATATAGATACCCAAGAGATACTATCCAATCCATTCTTAAAGATCTATCTTAGCTCAAAACACTTATCTTCTACACATCAAAATTTTCCTTCAAGTTTTTGTTTTTTTAGATTTACTTCCAACACAATATCTAGCATGAAAAGGTTGGTGGAATGACCAATCTAGTTACACAAAATGGAATGTCTTGTTGAAACCTACATTATTCAAATCTCCTCCTTTCTATGGTCATATGAATTGGTACAATCACTACACTCTTACAATACAAATTACTCAACATAACATGTGGAGATCATCTTTCCATTTTCAACACAACAACAATAAATCTCCTCTTGTGCAAGGGATAATCTACATAAAACTAAGCTTCCGAGTTCTTCAAATGAATACCTACATAAGAGAGACAAATGGGAACCATGGAGGCTCACCTTCCAATCTAGGCCTTGAGAAGGCCACCCCTGTGCTAGGGGAAACAAGGCTCAATCAGGATACAATCAAATAATATCACAATAACAAGAACCAACATGAATACCATAGTTTAACAATGCATTACAATTCCCAACCAAGGCTTGCACAATGATTCACAGATGGAATCATAAACATTGGGTGAAGGTGGGCTTTCAATTAGGAGACTTGCCATTACATACCAAATCTATAACAATAATTTTCATGCCCTTTTGGGGCTTTCACAAAGCAACAAATTTCATGCCCTTTCGGGGCTTTCACAAACATCCTCCAATCATACTACCATCAAAAAAAGAATCCTTGGATTTACATACTTCATCAACCTTCTTACCACACCATCATTCTCCTTATTGTCCATAACAAGTTATTAATGAGCATGGCACACAATGGAGCCCATACTCCAAAGTTCTCAACTATATTTCAAGCCCAACTAACCCCTTCACCCAAGGCTTTCTCTTCCCTCCCAAGGGTGAGTGAAGCCTTCACACCCATGAACAGATTTCAACATCCAAACAGAATGAGAAAACCAACCAAGAATCCCCAAGAGAATTCATGAAACAATAAACACCACCACAACACCACAACACAAAGATTTCAATGACAATGCAAAATTCCATATCACACACATAGATCCTACAAGAACACTCTTATAATTTCCAACTTCAACTTCATAAGATGAAGAAAACATGGCATAAAGCACTAACCTCCTTCCAAGCTATGGTTATCACATGGTGATCAAGATCATTCCTTCCTTGGCTTCGAAGCTTCCTCTTCCAAAACCTACCTGTCTCCCCATGAGAGAGAGTGGATGAATGATTACTAAGTTTGACACAAGCTCCCTAAAAGGGCCTCCACTTCCATCCTCACCTACCCCTCTTACCCCCTTGTCCCTTTCTACCAATAGGAACTTATCCAAGTGGTGGGATGAGGAAAGAAGTCATGTGGTGCTCTAATTTCCGAATTGGCTTGGAAATGACTATTTTTGAGGGTCTCCTAGGTCCCCTATACCAACTTATCATTATATTTAAACCCCCAACCCATACTATTACCATGTGTGTAACTTATTCTCATAAAATTAACACTTGGGAATCACTTTAGGCTCTCTAAAGTTCCTATCAAATTATAACTTGAATTCCATCAAGAAGGTGGCTCTTCCTAACACTCTCCAAGGTGGGTTAATTGATTTCATAATAAGGATTAGGCTTAGGTTAAGTGACTTCATGCCAAATAATCCTATTTGACATGTCATTTACACATAGACAATACAAGTGTCAAATGACACACACACACATGTAAAACACTTTACACATCACAATGAGATCTCTCTAATTAATCATGCTTTCTGACTATAAAACTCATGCACAATCACATTATGAAATAAACATAATACAACGAGGTTTTGAATCTTCCAAAGATTCACCTTGGCTTTACTATGTTCACAGAAGATTGAACCTTGTTTCCCCCAATTATCTCCATGGTTCAACTTTCCTGCACACTCAACTTAAACATTAGCAACCCAATAAAATCATATACAACTACATATAGATAAGTGCAGAATAAATCCAATCTCTTATCATTCATGTTAATATATACATTTAACTTCATCTAATCATTTCCATTCTAGATACTATAAAAGGATGCATTGCAATGTCATATTCATTCAACTTTCATCTAAGTACATATATAATTAACTTTCATTTGATTCATATTCAAAACATTGAAATATCAACATTTACCTTTCTTATCATAATGAAATTATCGTTCTCAGTACTATCAACATTCTTATAATCATTAAATGATCAAAACATATGAAATGGATTTCAGTATATATGTCTTAAGTGAAAATCACTATTATGCAGACTTGTTAACTAGTATCCTTTCAATCAAGTTAAACATATCGACAATCCTAGCAATATACCTTTATCACATTACGAGGGGTTGGTGTGTGAATTTTGAGGGTAAATTCCTTAAATTGTTAAAATGTTTCCATAATGATGTCATCATAATTTAAAACCAAATTTTTTTTAATGTAATCATTGTCTTGTTGTCATCATAACCTACTTTCATTGGGTCTCATTTTCCATGTGGTCTAATCTTATTAACCTAGTACTATTGGATAAGGTATCAACCTTATGATAATCAAAATCTACCTTAGTCTCTAATAGGATCTCATAAATCATTGTTAGTAACACAAACATCAATCATAACCTAATTAACTCCTAATCATATTTATTTCATTAGGATCAAAAGTAGGGTACTAGTGTGGACCTTACAATATTTTAGATTTGTCTCATGATGATATGGTTATCAATATTTTGTTTGGATATGTATGATGACTTTATAGGTCTACAAGTTGTGTAGTATTATGAGCAAATTGTTGGTGCTCAAAATTGCAGCCCTAATTTTGAGTACCATTGAGAAAATCAAGCTCTATAAATGCTTTAAATGTGTATGTAGTTGGTTGTACCTTTGAGGCCCCTAAGATATTTAATTTTTCTAACACCTTCCATTTAGCCCATCCACATGTTCCATGATGATAAACTATCATTTTGAGTCATTTGGCGATGTCCTATTTTGAGCTATTTCCAAATCTACATTTTCACCTAAGTGTCAAACAATGACAAGAGGCCTTGTTTGCATCTGAATATCTTGCACCCAATTTTTTTTTGTGATTTTCCACTTTGGGAATATCTAGTGTCCATACCTGAGAACCTATGTTTTAGATTTTGAGTCATTTCAAGTTCATTTGATTAGGTTTTGAATCCTTCAAAGTTGGTCAGTTACTATTTCATGCTTTTGTGTAATTGTGCAAATTTTTGGAAAGCCCTGTTTGACGTGTTATAAATTTTGACCAGTTGACCAAAATGTTGAAATTCCTATTGAGTTGCATTAAAAATGTCAGATAATTTTTATGTTTCAATTTTTAGCTTGTGACAAATCTGTTTGATTAGTTTTCAAATGTGGTTCCAAATGTAATGTCTAAAGTTTTACTTGTGTCAGTATTTGCAGATTGTTTGGTACCCTTGTTCGAGATACCATAACTTGAGATCTGTGGTTGGTAAGATTGAATGAATTGTACCCCTATGTTGTCCTCTAAAAATACTCTAAGTGTGTTAGTTTTTAAGTCATGAAAAATCTATTTGCACATTTTTCTAGGTCAATTCCATTTGCAAAAAATGATTTCTTCTCATTCTTTCCAGTCAGCAAATCCAAGTAGCCTACTTTGATTGCTTGCCATTTGTGTCCTAATATTCATCATAAGCCCAAAATGAAGATCCATATTCTCCTCATGATAGTAGACCAATGCCTTAGTTTTTGTTTCTCCGTGTGCTTGTTTGCGTAGTTTTCAAAGCCAAATCCAAACCTAGTTTATTTCTTTTTGACATGTTTTCTTGCAGACAGTTATGAAAGGGTCACTTTGACAATGAATATCTCTTGACCCTAAATTTTTCATGAGATAAGATTCGATAGGGTAAAATAATGAAGAATAAATAATCAGTGGGTCAGATTCTAGAGCTCGATTAGTTGTCTAGGTCAGTTTTCAAAGCCAGTCAAAGGACCTCCTGATGCCAAATTGACAGTTTGCTAAAATGATAGAAAATGAGTATTTAATGATGGAGCAGTGGTTGAATTTGCTTCGAATCAGTATTAGGCAATCAGTGGATCAGTTTGAGACTTCAGTTATTTGAAAACAATAATTTTATTAGTCGGACCCATTTTGGGGCCCGACTAATTCTATTAGATTAATAAGGCATTGGGATTTTAAAATGTTTAGAAAAGAGGAAGAAGGGAAAGTGAAAATAGTTTCTATTTGTTTCAATTGAGGATAATAGGATGAAGGAGAGTAGTGCTTTCTTAAGTCCAAGTAAGGTCAATGCATGAGGGATTATTAGGGCATTGTCACAAGTTATGGTGAACTTAAGGTTTTGTAAGAAATGCATGAAAATCAAAGACGTAGTCAAGATGACTATTATGATAGAGGGAAACAAAAGATAGTAAATCAGAACAATCAAAAGGCAATGAAAAGTCTTAGAATAGTGAAGGTGGAGGGAAATATAAAACTTTCAAAAGGTTACATCTAGTTTGAACAAGCTTCATGGCTGAGAAGCAATGTTGGTAATGGGATAGTGCTACAAGAAAGTGGCAGTGTGGTTGACAATATTTGTTAGATGCTCGAAAAGATTTAAAGATTAGATAAAGCATCATAGAGAAAACTATCAAAATTTTTTGAAAATAAATGGAATACAATAAAACCTAATTTGAATCAGACATTAATAAAGCATCTTTTGATGCAATTTCAAAGTGTTTCAAACGCAGAAAAGAGAAATGAGTTAGAACTGCAAACCTCCTTATTCAATGAGAGCTTTATCCTCTGAAAGGGCATTATTCCCCATTTTCTTCTAGTGGTCCTTATTACAAGAGCCATATTTTAGATGATAAGATTAGGAAGGAAGCTTCAGACCAATGAAAACAAGAGCTACAACTGTCTAAAGTAGACGCCAACAAGATACCCCATGTTAGTGATAGAGAGGGAGCAACCACGTGGATGACAAGGGGAGCCATTTTGAAAGGAGATGTGCAGGTTGTGCTAGTGTTTTCTTTCATGCATACTTTGGGAGAACCTTTCCAAGTGGAAGGAATACCTGGCAGTCATTTTGGAAATTAGCTTCAAAGAATGGAGAAATTTCCTTGAAGGTAGAGTATGCAAGAGAGCACGGTATGGAGAAGGTTGAATATGAATTGATCGAAGATCAAGTTCAACCCATTCAATAGTGCCAACAAATGTTACCTCCAAATGCATTTTCTATAACTCAATCCATGACTCCTGATGCTTCTGCACTAGAAATAATATGAATCAGTTGCCATTGTTGCCCCATGTAATGGCAAGTCAAAACATGGTGGGTCCCGTTGCTGTGTATGGAATGCTGCCTCTAAAATCATTTTCATTGCTTCACTTAATGTATAAGCTATAGTATGAATGCCACCTCCAGAAAATGCTCTTAGTTGATAGCTATCTTCAAGCTTCTTGTAGAGTGGATTGCATATATCAAAGTCACTGCAACTTGATCCTACTTTTGAGCTTGTAGTAGTGCAACAATAAACGTAGCTTAAAAGAGTCAATTTTGAAAAGATGAAAGCCATGAATAGGAAAATGCCATCAGAGCGAAGGATCAAGAATAGTAGGATCCTTATCGAACACACGTTGTGTTGGAGAAATCTTTAGTGTTTAAATATAATCACACTCAAAATGCATTGTGTCTTATAACAAGTGCCTTTTAAAAGGCAACTCCTTGCGTAAGTGGGATCATGGTTAGCAAATAAGAGGTAAAATTTTGAAAGAGTATGCATAACAAAGTGATGAAATCAGCAAATTGAAGCTGCCTGAAAAGTCTCAACATCTGGCAGTTGCTACCTCCCTAGCCAAAAAATCCCAAGTTTTTCAACTAGTGACATAGGGAGTTGCCAAAAAAACCATGAAAATATGGCACATAGTCATGGGTCCTATGTGGCAATGATGTGGCAGTGTCAGTGAACCAAAAATTGACAAGTGGTAGTTGCATAGTGATGGGTCCCTATTGTGATGACATGGCATGTAAAATGGAGATGGAATGAGATCACGACAAGTGGAAATCAAGTGGTTCTCGATATGTCGCTAAAGAAAAGATGCAAGAAAGTTAGTATAGTGACATAGTGAGTGCCTATATGGCAGGACCAAATGGCGATGAGGTGGCAATGATGTATTGCCCAGTTGTAGAAGCCCGAGAAAATCACATGATGACACGTGGTAGGATGGTCAAACTATGTAACTGACATAGAATGAAACTTGTGAGGGAAAATTTCAAGAGTTTTAAAAGAAATAATTTTTAAAGATTTTTCCTCCAAATGTGTAGGTCAAAAATTTAAATAAAGTTTGAAACTTTATATAGTTAAAACCATATAAAAATTTACATTTTTGCAAAATATTATGTGCAAACCTGAGATAGAGGTTGGAACTTCAGAGGGCCATAACAGGGACATTTTTTAATCCAAAATAGGCATTCCAATATACCACCAAAACTGGGAGAATCCAAATTTTCTATTTCTGAAGCAAGTTTGTGCACAGGTATTCATTGGTTCATGTTGCAAACCAGTTTGTGTTTCCTAGGGCATTGGCAAAAGAACAAGAAAGTTTTATCATTGAGCATCAGAGTTTGTTAAAGAGCGAGTTTGAAAACTTTTTAAAGCCTGATTGTGGTAAAAGTAAGTTGGAAAAGATTATCTTGCATTTTGAAGGCCAGTTAACTAATTTTTACTTTTTACTTTGAGTTCAATTTGGTATTAGAAATTAGTTATCTTTTCTACCAAATATTTGAGATTCTTTATGCCTCTAAGGCCAAATGATGGGGATTTGATAAGCAGATATACAGAGAAGGTAGAGAGAGGCTTTTTCATCTTCTTGGGAAGAAATTCTAAAGGGATACTTGTTAGTTGCAGATTCAATCTGAGAATTTCTTCTTTTGTATATCTTTCTTCCTTCTTCTCTTTTGTAGGTTGTTGGTAGTTTTCTTTAGGTAATACCAGCAGGGTTCCAATGTTTTACTGTGAAACCATTTTCTTCAGCATATTTTCTCTTGTATGAACATCATTAGTAAGGATAATATAGATAGTTTAGATCTGTTAGGTGTTTTTTGTGTTTTTTTTTCATGCATATGAATGTATAATTTCAAGGAAATTAATCAAAAGAACAAGAAGTTGAGTTTCATCTTTAATCTTGTCTTATTTATCAATGATCTTCAATGTTTTATAATCTTTGACATAGAGCTTAGTTTGTAATTGTAGTCCCTTAAGGCTGTATGTTATTTCATTGTTGCATATAACTCAAGGGGTTATGTGAATGCTTCAGGGAAATCAATAGCGTTGCAAGTTTGCTGATGGGGATATCATGTAAGAATGAGGTTAAAATTGAGCATAGATGTCAATTTACAAGTTAAATGGATAGATCAGATATATGAAGATACAAATAGGTATCATATATCCATATGTGTGTTTTTGATTCATAGATTTTCCCAATGGTTAAGGCACTAATCAGTTTACAGGATCATTAGGTCTTACTACTGCATATCTGAGGTTTTGCTGAATTCAACATTATTAATCAAAAGTGTTTTCACCTTTCATGTTGAAGGACCTAAATGTAATGCCCTCACTTAGCTTCTGAGATTCATAGATTTGCATTTAGCTATTGTAGATATGTGTCATTTCATAAGACATTAGGAGATATAAGGGTTTTCATCAGTAGTAAATAGATTCATGGATATGTTTTTGCACTAGTATGGTATCAATTGAGTCTAAGGTCCACCCGCCTAGGTTTAGCAGAGCTTGAAGTGAAGGAGTTATGCCTTAAAGTTGGCCCAAGACTACAGTCAAGTGTATCTATCATATGAATTTTCTAGCCTTAGATGCATTGGTTCGATTTCATGGTTGTTTGTAAAACTGTTAAATCAGGAGCCAACACAAACTATACTTACTGGTTGCATTTATAGCTTGGTTATGGGTTATCTTTGCCCATTGATCTTTCATTATTGATGCATATTTATATTGGTGGCTTGGATTTGGGTTGTCTATGCAATAAGCCTCATGATTTGCTAATTTTTTTTCATTTAGAAGGGATGAGATGCTGCTATCAGGTATACTAATGGTGGATGATTATGGTTGACTATTTTATGTTGATAGGTTGGACACATTGAGAGTTAGTTACTCAATTCATGGATGTGATCATGGTGCCATGGATATTGGCATCACATGATTGGATATATAGGTACATCCTTGATGTTCATTGGTTTGGATTCCTAATTTGGTTATGGTGGTATATCTTCTTGGTTGAGGATCATGGTTATTTGGTTTCTTTTGAGGAGCTCATGATGTGTACTTTGAGTTCTTTGATGGTTTGATTACTTGATTGATTCTCATGGTTAGAGGATGGTTTTTTCATCATGATGTCATGGATAGATTGGATAGATGATTTAGTGGGAGCTTTTGACAGTATGAGGTGACAATGCAGGATTAGTTCCTGGTTTATTTAGTATCTTCTTGGTTTGGAGATCTTGGTTTCACTTGGCACTGACACTTTGGTTGTATGAGTGTAGACCTAGAGCATCTTCATGTAGGAGATGGATTTTATGATGCTATAAGTGACTTGGAACCATGGTTGAGTGGGAGTTTTTGGCATTGATATATTTATTAAGTGTTTGTAGATGTTGGAGGTTTTTTTTAGATCCTATTGCTGTAGAAGCATCTTTGACATTTGCATGGTGCTCTTTGTTATCTTCCTGGTGTTTGAAGATGGGTAGTTCATGAGGACTCGGGATGTTCTTGGTCATCTACATGGTGTGTGGAGATGGTACTTCATGATTTGTGGAGTTGATTGAATCTTGAGCACTCAAAGTGTTCTTGTAAAGGTGTGGTTTAGCCTTTCATTTGACATGTTATCCTTGGCATGAGGACGGTTTTATTATTATGCCATGTTATACTCTTCATATGTGTTTAAAGTTTTGACATGCTATAGTATGTTCATCAGGAGCATGTTATCTCTTTGGTAGAGATGGTTAGATCATTTTGTCCTCTTTATGTTCTTGAGGCCATGGTTGAAACTTTGATAATGATCTTGGTTTAGTTTCTTGGTATTGATTACATTAATCATAAGTTGGATACTTAATGATATTGCTATGTTGTATTTGGAGTTGGCCTGGATTGATTGATTACAAGTGCTCATGGATAATTGGAGACAATGGTGGTGTTGATTTCTCTCATATTAGAGAAATATTTGTTTGGATAGTTGATGGTTTCACTAGGAAGTTCGAGGGGCATTCACTTGATATGGACTTGAGAGGATACTATTCTTAGATGAGTCTTGGTTGGAGGCTTGGATATCTTGATGAGCATTCTCATTCCCCACTCTTGGTCTACTTAGTGGTTTGCTACTTGATAGGTATATCCCATTATTTCTCTTAGGTGTATTATGTTTATGCTTATCTTTTATGGATATGGTTCTTGAGCTATGGTACATTAGTTAGTTCTGGAGAGTTCATTTCAGAGATGGTTTAGCATTGGTTATCTCTATTTGCATATGTTTTTGTGTTGGTGGAGTTTAAGAGATGATTTTATATTGGTCATACTTCTTGGATTATGAATAGTTTATGAGTTTGATCTTCTTGTGAGAGGCTTACGTCCATGATTAGTTATATGGTATGGTTTGGGGGTTGTTGAGGTTTCTTGTTGGGGGTATTATGGAGGAGATCATACTTGCTAAGTTTAAATCTAGAAGTGTGTGTAGAAGTACATGATATAGGTTATGATTTTCATGGTTTCTCTTTGGTTTTGGTTATCTTTATGGATTTTTAGTTTCACTTACATTGAATTTGAGATTGGTTAGAGATTGTGATCACTAGTTTGTGTTCATGTATGTCATGTGAGAGATGACATGGTTATTCCTTTATTTCTTTCCTTTGTTGGTTGTGGAGAATTTAGGAGAGCATTGGAGATTGCTTATGAGAGTTGTTCTTTTAGGTTATTGGTTTATATGTTGTGGATGTCCTTAAGAATAAATGATTTCACTTCTTTGAGATGTTTTGAGTGGATTGGTTATAGATTTGAAATTATCTTTAGTACTGGGAGCTTCTTGGTACATATGTTGTAATTATTTCTCTTGAGGCTTCTAATTGCAGGTTATAGATTGGATTTGTTGATGTTGTGAGATTCACTTGGTATACCTTTGGAGGTATGGATAGTTGGATAAGTTTGGCACTTGTTGTGGGTGCTATTCTAGCTATAGATATTTGACAACTATGGATACATGTTATTTCCTTTGGATCAGGTTTTTTGTGCTTGGAATTTAAGTTAGTACATAATTTTATAATCTTCTAATGTGACAAACTAGGTGGTTTTCTCTTTGGGTGGCTTCTATGTATGTCTAGTTGCAGTGGCATAATAGGAGGTGAGATCATTCATGTTTGAGATGCTGGATACTTTTATTTTGTTGCAAGTACCAAGATGGTGCACATGTGTACTTTTATCCTTGGTGGTGGATGTGCTGAGAGGGATTGATCCCGAGTTTATTTGTGTGGCTACAGATTGACCCTATGTAATGTATACAACAAGTGGGAGATTGTTGAGATAATGGATGTTGCACACATTGCATAGCATTGTTACATTGTATTATTTTATTTTATTATGTAATATTACACCTAGATGGATGTGCAACATGGAAAGATTCCAATGGGATATACTTGGTGAGTTGTATTGTAACATCATGATAACATTTCATGTAATTATTTAATATTGGAGAAAAGAAATTAAAATTCTAATATTAAATCTAGGGTCAATGGGTTAGGTAGTACATGGTTTATGTAATACCACTTCGTGGTTTTGTGAGACTTGCTAATATAAATGCAGCCACAAGGGTCACTGTTGTGTGAGAAGGAGAATGAGTCAAGTAGGAAAAGGCTTGACAAGTTGGCCAAGGGAGCATTTGTGAAGGTTGACATGGGATGTATGGATTCATGTTTGTTCACATGGATTGCTTGATTTTAGCCATGGCTTTGAAGGTTTTCATCATTGCATTTCAATGGTGTTTTTGCTGAATAATACATGGCGATAGATGCTTTTGGAGGCTAGGTTTTTTCCCCCAATGAGGGTTTCCTAGGGTATATCTTGTGTCACATTTATGTGGGTATGTTGTCTATTCTTGCATGTGGATTTCAATTGTATGTTTATTTCAGATCTATTATGGGTTATGTGTAAATAGTTATATTCCTTTTTGGAAGTTTCCTTACAGTGAGCTCTTCTTGTAATTGAAATTGAATGTTTAGGTAGTGGGCTCTTTTTGCATACATTTTATTACAACTCCTAACAAGGTTGACAAAATTCCTAATAGGTTTGGAATCTCCTAATAGGGATTCAAGTTTTATGTTGTAATAGACTCTTTACAGGGTCCATCCTCTAACAAGGAATATTTATATTAGTATATCATCTTGTGGGTATCATTCCCACTAGGGTTTTCCCTCTGATCAAGGGTTTCCCTAGTTAACATAATTGGTGTAATTGTCTATGTGCATCTTGTTATGGTTGCTATTTACTTTGGTTGAATGGATAAGATTGTTTAAGGATAATAAATGTTTTAATTAGCCGATAATGGATTCACCACCCCCCAACCCCAATTATCATGGTGGACTATTGTTTCTAACAAATGGTATCATAGAATCAAGTCCTTAAAGATAAAGTTTAACAACTTTGGGAGATCCATGACAAGCATGTTCAGGAAAGATAGTTTGAAGTTTGGTTGAACAAATTATGATAGCTAGAAGAAAAATATTAAGACACATCTACTATGTATGGGTCTAAGATATTGGATCTTGGTAAAAACATCAAAGACAATGATTGTTGAGAAAGATTTGGAATCTTATACCAAGGAATAAAGAGATCTTTTTATGTGTGACATGAAAGCTAGAGAAGCACTATTGACTGCACTTCCTGAAATTGAATACAATCAGGTAAAGTCACTTGTTACTTCACATTTGATTTGGAAAGATTTGGAATCTTGTTTTGATATAGATGAACATTCTAAGAAATTGAAGCTAAAAAATTGGACTTGTCCATTTCAAGATGCTAAAATGATGGAAGATGAATCTATAAGATCTTATGTAGGTAGACTATCAGAAACAAATACAGGTATTAAATCTCAAGGAGGAACTAAAGAAGATGATGAGGTTATATGGAAGATATTGAAGACTTCAACACCACCATTTAAGTCAGCAGTTCAAATGATACAATTGTTGATATCTTGTAACAAAGATTTCACAAAGGAGACATTTCTTAGAAGACTTGAAGTAGTTGAGAATGAGCTTAGACAATCTGGTGAATTGACCAAAATAGAAACAACTTTTAATGCCTTGATTATTCGACCTAGTTTATCAAGGAGTACAAGTGCTAGAGGCAATTTTGCAAGAAGCAATATATCTAATGAGGAAAAAAATATTGGAGAAGGAGTCCCCCTTTTGGTGAGAAGAGAAAAATATTGTAAGAAAATATTTAAATGGTGCACTTGCAATAAATTTGGTCATTATGCATCTAAGTTTCTTAAAAAGAGAAAAGGTATAAAGAAAACAGAAAACCTAGAAGAGATAGAGAGTGTCTAAATGAAAATGAAGAAGATGAATCTAATGGAAAAGCATCAAGTGCCAGTGATGATCACATAAGATTTGTAGGAATTAAAGAAGAAATCCCATAGAAAGTAGCTTGGTATGATAGGTTGTAAAGTAATCTAATTAGATAATTGATAGTGGTTGTTCACATCAAATGACTAGTGATATGGAAAAGTTTGTTAACTTAAAAAGTCAAGATGGAGGCATTGTTAGAGTTGGAAAAAATGAAACATGCTAAGTTAAAGGTATTGGATCTATAACTCTTGATGGTAAAAATAACACTGAGGATGCATATTTTGTTGATGGTTTGAAGCACAACCTTCTAAGTGTTGGAAAACTAGTAGATAAAGGTTATTAGTTGTAGTTCATAGATAAGACATCCATGATTAGAGAAAAATATGGAAAGGTAATTGGAATAGGACCTAGATCTAGAGGTAAAGTATTTTAGTTGAGTTCTACTGAAATGACATGTTTGGTTGCAAAGGTAGATGCCACTTGGTTATGGCATAAGAGATTTTTTCATATAAACTTTGACAACACTATAAAGACTAGTAGTATGTTTGAAATTAGAGATTTTCTTAAGACTATAAAACCTTCTAGCACAATTTTCAAGGAGTGTGTTTTGGCAAAGCATAACAAAACATCTTTTCCCTACAAGAAGCTTACTACTATAGAAAAATTGGAGATTGTTCACACCAATCTTAGTGGTCCTACAGACTAAATGATTTTATGGTGAAAGGTATTTTATGATTTTAGTTTATGACTTTTCTAGAATGATGTGAGTTGTATTTCTTAAAGAAAAATATGAGCCATTTGACAAGTTCAAGATATTCAAGAATAGAGTTGAGAAAGAATCAGACATGAAGATTGAATGTTTAAGATTGGATAGAGGAGGGGAGTTTACTTCAAATTAATTTAACATGTTTTGTGGAAAAAATGGAATCAAAAGACAATTATAAACTCCAAGAACCCCTGAATAGAATGGTATAGTAGAGAGAAGAAACAAGTCACTAATAGAAGCTGAAAGAGCTATGTTAGCTGAGAATGAAGTATCCACGATGTTTTGAAGAGAATATATGAACACAAAAATCTACACTCTGAACATAGTATAGTTCTGGAAAGACACAAACAAGACCCCTTATGTACTATGGTTTGGTCACTCACCTATAGTTATGTATTTCAAAATTTTTGGTAGTAAGTGTTATATCAAAAGAGATGTTGATATTGGTAAGTTTGATGCTAGAAGTGATGAAGTTATGTTTTTTTTTTATTCAATGAACATCAAGACTTACAAATTTTGTAATTAGAGAACTAAGACTATTATGGAGAGTGCAAATGCAAGAGTTGACAAAAAATTTAGGATACAAGAAAGAATAGTTGATTACAATTTAGATGATGATGTTATTACTAAACCAATTCATGATGAAGTATTATTTGAGACTAAAAATGATTTGCAAAATGAAGGAGAGTTAAGGTAGGAAAAAATCTTGAAACCTTCAACAGAGCTAAGAGTTAAGATAACAACTCCCACTTCAAGTAAGAATATGAAAAAGAATTATCCACCCAAACAGATCATCAGAAGCATAGATAAAGGTGTGATGACAAAAAGAAGAGTCAATGAAGACCTATGTTTGATATCTCAAGTTGAACCTAAGAATGTAGATGAACTATGTAAAGATGATCATTAGAAACAAGCTATGAAAGAGGAATTGGATCAGATAGAAAAGAATGAGATGTGCGAATAGGTCTACAGACTAGTAGAAAAGAATGTGATAGGAACTAAATGGGTATTCAAGAACAAGATGAATGAACAAGGAGAAGTTGTAAGGAGAAAAAAAAGATTGGTATGTAAAGGTTACTTATAGTAAGACAAAATAGACTATGATGAGACCTATGCTCTTGTGGTAAGAATAAAAGTAGTAAGATTATTATTAGCATATGCAAGATATAAGAAATTCAAAGTATATTAGATGGATATAAAGTCAACATTTTTGAATGGAGAACTTGAAGAAGAGGTATACATTGAATTTCCTGAAGGTTGTCCTTTGATAGATGACAAGGACATAGTATGCAAATTAAAGAAAGCATTGTATGGCTTGAAGCAAGCACCAAAAACCTAGTATGAAAGGTTGGACAAGAATTTGACAAAAATTGGATACAACAAAGGTATGACAGATAATAATCTCTATTGGAAAGAAATTGATGATGGACTAATGATTTTGGTAATATTTGTTGATGATATCATATTTGTTGAAAAAAGAATTTGAAATTAGTATGCTAGGAGAAATGAAATATTTTCTAGGATTGTAGATTGTATAGAATAAAGTGTAAGAAAACTTGCAACAAAGAAAATAGCTATTTCCACATAACCCATAATAGATCTTAAATAAATATGTAATTTAAATCAACATGCAAGAGAATAGACAACATACCCACAATAAATTGTGACACAAGATATACCATAGGAAAACCTCATTGAGGGATAAGCTCAGCCTCCAAAAGCATCCATCACCATGTATTATTCAGCAAAAAATTCCATTGCAATATAACCATGGAAGCCTTCAAAGCCATAGCCACAACTAAGCAATCTATGTGAGCAAACATGAATCCACAAATCGCATGCCATGCTTCCAACCTTTACAAATCTCCCTTGGCCAACCTATGAAGCCTTCTCCCACTTGAATCTTTTCCTTTTTCCCTTCTATCTTCTCACTCACCAACAACTACCCTTGTGGTTGCTTATATAGTAGCAAGTCCCATAAAACTACCAAGTGGTATTACTTAAACCATGTGCTAAAACAAAATGCTACCTAATGCATTGACCCAACATTTAATATTAGATAAATTTTTCTATGGCATCATAAAATCCATCTCCTATAGGAAGATCCTCTAAGTCTAGACAGACACAACCAAAGTGTCAATACCAATTGAAACCAAGATCTCCAAAACCAAGAAGATATAAATCTAACTAGGAACTAATCCTACACTGCACTATCACCTCATCACTATTACAAGCTCCCACTAAACCATGTATCTAGCTATGCATGAGATCATGATGAAAAAATATCCTCTAATCATGAGAATCAACTAAAGCATCAAACCATCAAAGAACTCAAAGTGCACATGTTGAGCTCCTTGAAAGAAACCAAACAACCATGATCCTCAACCAAGAAGATATACCACCATAACCAAATTAGGAATTGATGCTAATGAACATGAAGGATGTACTTGTATGTCCAATCATCTCATGCCAAAATTCATGGCACAATGATTAGATATGAACTGAGTATTTGGCTCTCAATCTGTCCAACCTGTCAACATAAAATAGTCAATCACAATCCTCTACCATGACTTTACCTAGTAACAACATCTCATCCCTTCTACATAAAAAAAAAAAGTATATCATGTGATTTAGGGCATAGAAAAACAAAATCCAAGCCACTAATCTAAATATGCATCAATAATGAAATATCAATGGGCAAAGATAACCCATAAGCAAGCCATAAATATAACCTATAAGTATAGACTACTTACAACACTACACAACTTGTAGACCCAACAATTCATTATACATATCCAAATCGAGTACTAATAATCATATTATCATGAGACCAATCTGAAATATAATCTGAGTATACAATGACATAAAATCTTAAATTGTCAAACATATAATGTCATAAACTCATAATGTTACCATAGTTAATATATATCATAAACTGTTCAGATCAATATATCACCAAATAAATCATGCCAATCCTACACCAAATATGAACCAATGTGTAGATCTCTCCAAGAGCTTTATGTTGACTACTTGAAGTCCAAATTTTGACTCCATATGCACAAGTTATGGCCGTTTTACTAAGATAGTCCTTTTACCATTTTCATTATGATATTTTTATTTTTCATTTTGTGAAAAAACACCCAGGAGGTCATTTCTACAAACTCCCCCTAAAAATCCTCATTTAAATGAAACATTTGCAAAATCCTTTTGTCCAACAATTTCACATGCCCAAAATATGCCAATATCCCATCATAACAACAAACTAGAAAACCCTTAGATCTACAATAAATAACTCATATATCTTTCCCTTTCTTTTGTCCTCTCATGCATTCTCATGAATTCAGTCTAGATTTACAATAATAAAACCATAGCTCTAATACCACTTCTAAGGAAACTTGCAACAAAGAATATAATTGTTTCCACATAACCTATAATAGATCTAAAATAAATATGTAATTGAGATCTACATGCAAAAGAATAGACGACATGCCCACAAGATAATTGTGACACAAGATATACCCTAGGAAACCCTCATTAAGGGAAAAACCCAGCCTCCAAAAGAATCCATCACCATGTATTATTCAAAAAAAAAACCATTACAATAAAACCATGGAAGCCTTCAAAGCCATAGCCACAACCGAGCAATCTGTGTAAACAAGCGTGAATCCACACATCCCATGCCATGCTTCTAACCTTCAGAAATGTTGTCTTGGCTAACCTATCAATCCTTTTCCCAATTGACTCTTTTCCTTTTTCCTTTGTATCTTCTCACTCACCAACAACTACCCTTGTGACTACTTATATGGTAGCAAGTCCCACAACACCACCAAGTGGTTTTACGTAAACCATATGCTACCTAACTCACTAACCCCACATTTAATATTGGAAATTGAATTATTTTTTCAATATTAAATAATTACTTGAAATATTATCACAATGTTACAATACAACTCATCAAGTATATCCCATGAGAATCTTTACATGTTGCACGTCTATCTAGGTGAAACATTACATAACAAAATAAAATAATACAATATAGAAATATTATGCAATGTGTGCAACACCCATAATCTCAACATAAAGAAGGAATCTTTATTTCTCAGACTAAGTGCTTGAAGGATTTACTAAAAAGGTTTGGTTTGGAAACATGTAAGCCTGTTGGAAAATCTATGGCAATTGGATACAAGTTCTCTACAAAGGATAAGACAACTACTATTGAGAAGAAGAAGTACAAATCTATGATTAGAGGTTTGAAAAATTTGATTCATACAAGGCTAGATATAGCAAATGTAGTTGGAATTGTTCAAGATTATCCTAGAGAAGCACATTATGCATTGGTTAAAAGGATATTTAGATATTTGAAAGGAACACCTAAGTTCAGATTGTCGTATGACAGATCTAATGATTTCACTCTAAGTGCTTATACTAATGTTGATTGGGTAGGTAGTATGGATGACAAAAAGAGAACTAGTGGTGGATCCTTCTTTCTTGGAGGAAGATTGGTTTCTTGGCTTAGCAAGAAGCAAAATTGTACCTCACAAAGTACAATAGAAGGAGAATATATTGCAGTAGCAAACAATTGTAATCATGTTATTTGGATGAAGTAGATGTTGAATGATATAAGGATATAATTTAGTGAACCTACTATGATACATTGTGATAATACAAGCACAATAAATATTTCTAAGAATCCAGTGTTGCATTCTAAGATCAAGCACATTTCTATCAAGTATCACATGTTGAGAGAGAAAGTTGTAGAAAAGAAAACTAGATTGGAGTATGTGAGCACTAAAGAGAAGATTGTAGATATATTCAATAAGCCTCTTCCCAAAGAGACTTTTGAGTATTTGCAAGATATGTTAGGGGTTATGCCCTTTTCTACATCAGAGTACAAAATGCAAGGATGCATTAGTCTAATGTAATTGAGAACTATTGTTTGTCTAGACTAAATGCTGATGCTTCCTATATGGGGGAGTATTTTTGATGGACAAAGTCATCAAGGACTCTTGTTGGATGTTGTTTTTAAACAATGTCTTTGGACACTTGAGCTAGTAAGAATCAGTTGTTGTAGAGTTTAATGGTTGCTGAAACCTTTGACATTGATGTCAATGGGGGATAATTACTACATGAAAAAAATCATGAGAAAAAAAATCATGGGGGAGAAGCAAGAACAAGTAGAAAATGTTTGGGAGACGAAAATAATTGGTTAGAATGATTGATGAAGAGGATTTGAAAAGAAAGTTTAACAGTTTTTAACTGTTGGTAAATTCTTGAAACTAGATGTTTTTCATCTATGTTTCCATCAATGCCAAAGGGGGAGATTTTTGGGAGTATGAATGTTGATGATATTCCTATGGGGGATTATTGTAGATACATGGCTAGATCATTATCATGATGATATGTTACATTCATGACTGAGACTTTCATTGATGTAAACATAGCAATTTTTTGTGGTATCTGATAGAAGAACAAAAAAATATCAAGTTGGTATGGATGACTAGTTGAGTATTCTCACCATCCAAAGTTATGGGAGATACTTCTGAGTATCTTGTATCTGCATTTAATATTGGGTGAAGAAATGTTAAGTCTGGAAGAAGTAATGTAAGGTTTGGTGATGTTTGTTCTAAGATAGTGTTTATAGAGGTATGTTTTGGTAAAATTCTTATATCTCTTAGTAGAATTATTATTCTAAGAATTGAGGTTGAGGAGGTGAAGAAGACATGTTGATAATGATGTGGTTAAGCTTGCTTTTCATAATAGTATATGTGCAAAAAGTTATTTAATTTGCAAGGTGTAACAGTTCACTTAGGGAATTGTTTTATGGATTTTGTATAAAGGAAGGCCATTTTCCTTTATCAAGTATGACATGGAGAAGTGATTTTAAGAAAACCAAAGAGTACAATGCAAAGTTGAGTAGAGCAGAGTGGAAGTGAAGGAAACTTTATTACCAAGGTTTTATTGTGTGATTTGAGGTTTGATATTTGGATCTGAGGTTCGTGACTTTGCTTAAAAGGTATAATAGTGATTGGTTCAGTTTACAAAATAGAGGAAAGAGGAAGTTAATAGGAGACTTTTTTTTGGGCAGTGACTTCTTCTTGTAATTGAAGTTGCATTTTTGGGTAGTGGGCTCTTCTTGAATACATTTTACTACAACTCCTAATAGCGTTGGAATCTCCTAACAAGGATTCAAAGTCTCCTAATAAGGATTCTATGTACTAAATTTTGTAATAGACTCGTAACAGGGTCCATCCTCAAACAAGGAATATTTATATTAGTACATAATCTTGTGGGCATCATTCCAATTGGGGCTTTCCCTCTAATCAAGGGTTTCCCTAGTTAACATATCTAGTGTAATTGTCTATGTGCATCTTGTTGTGGTTTTAATCTACTTTGGTTGAATGGATAAGATTGTTTAATGATACTAAATTTTTTAATTATTGGATAACTGATCCACCCCCGCATTAGTTATCTTGGTGGACTATTGTTTCTAATAGGTAACTCAACAACCTCTTGTTTCAAAGTCTCAAAACTATTATTAGCTCCATGTGTCCACTTGAATTTATTTTTATCTCCTCTCATTGTCTTAGTCATAATATTACAAACAAAACTTGAATTTTCTATAAACTTTCTATGAAAACTAGCCAAACTATGAAATGATCTTACCTCACCCACATTCTTAGGTGCAGGCCCCTTCAAAATTTCTTTAAGCTTCTCAGGATCCATTCTCAAACCATCAACTAAAATCACACATCACAAATACATGATCTCCTTTTACATAAAACAACACTTCTCCAAATTAATCATCAACTTCTCCTCCTTCAATTTATGCAATACTTGTCTAACATATTCAATATGTTCTTCCTTAGTCTAATTGAATATTAGACTATTATAAAGATAAAAAATAAAATTTTTATTCAGGAATCTTTTGAGAACTTCATTCATCAACCTCATGAAAGTACTCTAGGTGTGTTATTTAAACCAAAACGCATTACTAACCATTCATATAAATCATCTTTTGTCTTGAAAGTAGTGTTTAATTCATCACCTTCTTAGATTCTAATATGATGATAACCACTCTTTAAATTGATGTTGGTAAAATACTTTTCTCTACTCAAACAATCCATTATGTCATCTATCCTTGGCATAGGAAAGCTATATTTTACTGTGATCTTGTTAATAGCTCTAGAATAATTACACATTCTCCATTCTCCATTATTCTTAGGTGCTAATACAATAGGTACATCACATGGACTCAAAATTTCTTTGATCAAACCTTTCTACACCAACTCATGCACTTCTCTATTAAGTTTTTCATTTTTAGTAGGTGTCAATCTATATGGTGCTTTATTCAGAAAATTAGCTCTAGGAATTAGATCCATGCAATGAATTATACTTCTCACTAGAGGTAAACCATGAGGTATATCCTCTAAAATAATATCTTTATACTCATTCAACAACATTTTAATTTCCACTAGCACTCAATCAATACTACCAGTTTCAATTGTCACTTGGTTACCACTACCTCCTGTCACTCGGTGACTAAAGACTAACACTCAATTAATATTATTTTATGATACTTAGGTGCTACTGGCACAACTTGGTCTCCTAGGAATTATGGAAACATAGATTTTCTTCTTCTTCATTTCCTTTTCAAATTTCTTTCCATTAATCATGCATATTTTCATAGTAGTACAATTAACCTCATCTGGTGTATTGATTTGAATTTTGATAGTAGTACAATTAACCCATTCACCTAAAGGGTGTATTGATTCAATATTCCATCATGTATAACATATCTATCATATTTCTCAGGTCTACCCAAAAAAATATGACAACAATCTCTAGGCATAATATTACACACTACTTCATCAAAACAATGTCCAATCTTGAACTTCACAATACGTTGTTCACTTATCAATATCTTATGCTCATATTTGATCCATGAAACATGATAGGGTTTAGGATTCTCCAACCTCCATAACTACAACTTTTTAACCAATTCTTTTGATGCCAAATTTGTAGAACTTCCATTGTCAATGATCACTTTGTAACATTTTCCAGCCATCTTATGTCTGGTCTTGAAAAGACTTCTCCTTATGAAAAGTTCCTCATCTCTTCCCTTATTACATAAGGTTCTCCTCACAATAAAATTTTCTCTAGCCTTAGGTCCACTTGGTGAACCCTTAGTGTCTCCTTCAACCACAACATTTCTATTACCTTGCTCACTTTTAAAAGATCTACATTCAAAGGATCTATACCCTTCTTTAGCACATCTAAAAGAATTACCATGAAAACCACATCTTGAATAAGAATTACCTCTTTCTTAGTAAGAACTAGTACCTCCTTGGTAAGAATCACCACTTTTCCACTCAGTCCTACCTTTGTCATCATTCTTCCATTCAGATCTTCCACCTTCTCCATAAGATCTACCTCCGCCTCTATGGAATCTACCACCTCTACCTCTTTGTGTTTTCTCATTCTTTTTTGTCAAGATTTCCTTAACTTTAAAGACATATTGATATGCTTCTTCCACACTTTCCAATTTCACTAAACTTATCTCATCTAGGATCCCAAACCTTAATTTGTTTATATACCTTGCAATTTTGTCAACATTATCATCCACATGTCTAGATTTGATGTCCAATCTATAGAATTCCTTAGTATACTCTTTCATAGTCATGTCCCTTTGTCACAAATTTTTTAGCGTTCTTAGCAAGCTAACTTGGTAATCAATAGGAAGGAACTTTTTCTTTACCTTGATCACTATATTTGGCCAAGTCCCAAACTTCTCTTTTTCTCTCCTTTGTCTATCAGTTTGAAAATTCTCCCACCATAGTGAGGCATGACCTATCAACCTAGTAACTACAATCTTCACCTTCCTATGATCAAGAGTATTTTCATACTCAAATAAATTCTCCATTTTAGAGATCCAATCCAATACAAAATTGGTTACTAATTTTCCATCATAAGAAACAATTTCTACAATAGGCTTTGAATTTTCCCTAGATAATACTCTCAAAAATCTTGGCTCATCCTGGTCTTCTTCAGGTTCTAGATTAGGGCTTGGTGCTACTACTTGATCATCACTTACATAATCAAGATGCGCTCCCCTACTTAGGGATATCTCTACAACATATAATCTGGCTGCAATTTGTCTTAATGTATCCAATATGAGATTCTCAACATTTCCTTTACCTCAAACCATCTTTACAATCATGTTCCAATAAGATCGTAACTCTCTACAAGTTATAGGTCAAATCTATAGATCTACAACCCTAAAACCAAATTCACTTAGGTTTTTACATGATCTGATCTCCTTAAGAATGAAACTCAAGCCTTGATATTGCTTGATATAGGGGAAACATGAGATAACTAGGGCCAATGGTACACTCAGCTATCCAAGCCACCTGTGAGAGTAAACATAGTGGAAAATAACATAAATACAACAACCAAATGAGATAGAAGAGAAAAATGCTTTATAGATTCATCAACACACATGCCCAACTATAAGGTTTTCTAGGTTATGACCAACATTAAAATTCAAATTTGATCCACAATGATAAGCTTCACATTCCAACTTTTCTTTTTCTCTTCATACACTACTATTCTCCCTAAAACTCTACTCAAGACCCCTTTAAATACATGCACAACCAAAAGTTGGCCTATTACAAATACCAACTAAATAAACCCTTACATTAAATGAAAACCAAACCCTAGGTCAGCCATAAAAAAGAATTAACTAGCAAACACAAATCGACACGCAAGGTTGACCCAAACTAGAACCAGACACAAGTAACTTGGTTAATGAAGGACCCAAATAAAATGTTGTGACCTAACAAACTCGACAACCATAGGAACTCAAAAACCAAAGGAAGTTGGAATCCAAAGGAACTTGAAAACTAAAGGAGCTTGACAAAAGCTATGAACTCGATAACCAAAGAGAACTTAGAAATGTAAGGCATTACAACTCAAAAGAAACTAAGGAATGTAACAAACATGTAGGATAGCCATGCAACCTAGGATGCTCCTGCATCAGAAGCACTTTTAAGAAATTTATTCAATAAAAATATTTTAACTAAGTTATCCTAATAGATCTATGTGAATATCCTAATAGAGTCCTTACTTGATTGTAAGTGTTAAATTGGTGCAAGAAGGGATAGAATATCTAGGGCAAAATGTACACCTTACTATCCAACTACCTTGTTGAGTAAACACAATGGAATAAAACACACAAATAACTACACCAAGGAGAGAGAGAACACAACACTCTTATTATTTCATCAAATTATCAACATACATGCCTAGTTGTATGACCTTCTGGGTTATGGCCAGATACAGAGTATAACTTTAAAATCTATGATCCAACTTCAAATTTGCAATTCCACAAACATCTTCTCTAACTCTCTAAGTCCTAATCCTCAACTAAATGAAATATCTCTACTTAAACTTTCCAAAATGGCTTACAAAAGATTCTAGAATAGTAGAAAATAGAAAAGCTAACCTCAAAATAGTCTACACTCATCCCAAGACAATATCCTATCATTAAATTCATGATCCAAATTAAGTACATGAGTCGGCTTAAACTAGAGTCAATAATAGACAACTTGGTCAAAGAGGCTACTAACCAACTCAACATTTGAGGACACTCGACCAATGATAGAAACTTAGTCAAAACTAATCTCAACAATACTAGCACTTGATATCAACTATAACTCAATAATACTGGAACCTGGTCAACACTTTAGGCTTGGTAGAAACAAAGAAAATATGCAAGATAGTAGAGGCAATTTAGGACACTCCTAGGACAGATAGCTAGGATTGAAAGAAATGATTCTCCTAAATCATGCAAATGTCACATCTTGAGATGAATCCAAATAAGATTAAGAAATCCATGTAGCATCTTCAACTAATCTATTCTTCCCCTTCACCAAGTACTCATTGTAATCTTTTCCTCTTGTGCTTTTACTAACTCTGTGATCCAATACCTATTCAACCTTTTCAATCTACTTCTTAGGATAATCATTTGATACAAAAAATTCATCATCTAACTCATGATACTTATGCATATCAAAAACATTGAATATATGAGATATATCCATGTCATTAGGTAACTCAACTTCATAAGAATTACCACTATCAAACTTCCTCAAGATCTTGCAAGGCACAAACTTCTTCAAATTCATCTTATTGTATGTTCCAATAGGAAATCTACCTCTCTTCAAATGAACCATTACCTCATTTCCAACTTCAAAAATATGTTTTGTTCTAGACTTATTAGAATTCTCCTTATACTTCTAATTATATTTTTCCAACTTCAACTTTACTTCCTCATGCAAAGATTTCATAAAAATAGAAAATTATTCCCCCTTAGCACTTCTCTTCTCTTCACCAACAAAATCCCTCAAATATGATATTCCTATAGGCTACATTATAGTAACAATCTTAAAAGGTGTTTTTTCTATACTCCTATTCATAAAATTATTATATGCAAACTTAGCTTGTGCCAATACAATCTCCCAATTACTTGGCTTATCTCTAATAAAAAATCTCAAAAAATCAACCAAGCTTCTATTCAAAACCTCTATTTGTCCATCTATCTATGGATGAAATGTAGAACTAAATCTCAACTCGATACCCATCTTCTTCCACAAAGTCCTCCAAAAAAAACCAAGAAACTTACCGTGTCTATCAGAAATAATAATTTTCACTAATCCATGCAATCTAACAATATCTTTCAAGAAAATACCAACAACATGCACATCATTTGGTGTCTTCTTATATCGTACAAAATGTGCCATTTTAGAAAATCTATTGACAACAACAATATGGAATCATACTCTCTTGTTGTCTTAGGTAACCCAAGAACAAAATCCATAATAATGTCACCCCAAGGTTTCTCAGAAATAGGTGTATGCAAACTTGTATTCTGACTTACTCCTTTTGCAACTTGACAAATTCCATATCTCCTTACAAACTTTTGAATATCCTTATACATCGATGGCCATTAATACTTATTGTTAGACAAAATCAATGTCTTATCAATTCCAAAATGTCTAGCCAATCCACCATAATGCTTTTCCTTAGTAAAATTAACTCTCATATAACTTCTTGGTATAAATAACTTAATTCCTTTGAAAAAATAACCTTTTTGAATGAAATACTCATCATACTTACTCATGTGATTTGATAAATTTGGTGCTCTTCTCTCTCTCCATGCCTCAAAAGAATTAGGGTCAGTATCATACAACTCTTCCATTTCATCAAAACCAAGAACTTGAACCTTCATCTTGGTCAAAATAGAATGTCTTCACCTCAATGCATTAGCAACTTAGTTAGTAACTCCACTCTCATTATTTATCATATATGTGAAACTCTTCAAGTAGTCAACCCACTTCATATGTCTCTGATTCAACTTATTTTGACTTCCCAAATATTGTAAAGCCTTATGATCATTATATAATACAAACTCCTTATGAATCAAATAATGTCTTCACTTCTTCAAAGCTTGAACAATAGCATAAAACTCTTGATTATACATAGAATAATTCATTTTGACATCATTCAACTTCTCACTAAAGAAAGAAACATGTTTACCTTCTTGACTCAATACAACTCCTATTGCATTGCTACTTGCATTACATTCAACTTGAAATACCTTATTGAAATTAGGCAAAGACAATATAGGTAAGTCATCAACCTTTTGTTTCAAAGTCTCAAAACTCTTATTAGATACATGTGTCCACTGAAAATCCTTTTTATATCCTCTCATTATATCATTGATAGCATTAGAAATAGAACTAAAATTCTTTATGAACTTCCTATAGAAACTATCCAAACCATGAAATGATCTTACGTCACCCACATTCTTAGGTGTAGGCCATTTGAGAATTGCTTTAACCTTCTTAGGATCCATTCTCAAACTACCAACTAATATCATAAACCCAAATACACAATCTCCTCTTGCATGAAAAAACACTTTTTCCAAGTTAATCATCAACTTCTCCTCATTCAATCTCTATAATACTTGTCTAACATACTCAATATGTTCTTCCTTAGTCTTATAGAATATCTAAATATCATCCAAATAAACAATCACAAACTTACCCAAAATCTCTTGATAACTCCATTCATCAACCTCATGAAAGTACTAGGTGTATTAGTCGAACCAAAAGGCATTACCAACCGTTCATACAAACCATCTTTTGTGTTAAAAGAAATCTTCCATTCATCACCTTCTCTAATTATGATATGATGATAATGACTCTTCAAATCACTCTTGGTAAAATAATTTTCTCCACTCAAAAAATCTATTATGTCATCCATCCTTGGTATAGGAAACTTATATTTCATTGTAACCTTGTTAATAGCTCTATAATCAATATACATTCACCATTCTCCATTATTCTTAGGTGCTAGTACAATAGGTACATCACATGGACTCAAACTTTCTTTGGTCAAACCTTTCTACAACAACTCATGCACCTGTCTATTCAGTTATTTATTTTGTATAGGTGTCAATCTATATGGTGCTTTATTCAATAAACTAGCTCTAGGAATTAGGTCCATATAATGAATTATACTTCTTACTAGTGGTAAACCATTAGGGATATCCTCTACATCAATTTCTTTATATGCCTTCAACAACCTCTCAATTTGTAGTAACACTTAGTCAATATTACTGCTTCTATTGTCACTTGGTAATTATTGTTTGCCACTCAATCATCATTGGTTTCTATCACCCAATTATGACTAGGATAACTCAGTCTCCTAGGAATTATGGAAAACAATATTTGGTACTTCTTCATTTCCTTTTCAAATGTCTTTCCATTAACCATGCAAATTTGAATAGTAGTACGATAAAACCTCATTTGGACATTCTATGATATCCCTAATCTTAATAATAATTAGATAATAAAATTTTATTAAATAAATAATGATAATAAAGTTATATTTGTAAAACTAGGAAATAATTATTATTTAATCTATATTATTAATGAAATAATATTTAGTATGATATTTTAAATAAATAAAATTAATAATTTTTCAAAAAGTAAATAAAGAAATAAAATTAAATACAAGAGACAATATTGTAGAAAGTATGTTAGCTTTCTAAATAGAATTTTATAATAAATAATAATAAACACAAATAAGTAAGTAAATAAATAATATACCATATAATATTATAAATTAACTAAATCTAATGAAAAGTCAAGAGAGATTTAACAAATAGACATGCCTCCTTAAAATTAAGATATAAAAGGGAGGAGATTTTATTTTAGAGAGGAAAAAAGAGGAAGAGGAGAAGAGAAGAGTTCAAAAAGGAAAAATAGAAGGGAAAAGTAATATCATGAAAAAAATAAGGAAGTGACCTTTTGAAAAGGTATGAATGATATTGAAAGGATGTGAACCTTTGAAAGGGTCATAATTATGAATAGTTGTGACTCTTCAAAAATATTGTGATTATAAAGTATTGAGATTTTTCCAAAAGATTTTATTTATGAAGTGTTGTGACTCTTCAAAAGGATTATAACTATGAAGTGTTGTGACTTTTCAAAGGATTTGTATTATGAAAGGTTGTGACTCTTGGAAAAGAAAAAGAGGTAATAAGGTAAACATTTATTATTTTAAATTTTGTTTAATATTAATTATGATAAAAAGAGGTAACATAATTATATGGAAATACCAAGGCAATAAGAATGAAAATTTTATTTCTGTTGACATAATTAAATAAAAGGAATAAACATCTAATTGATGTAATTAATTAAAAAGAGATAATGATTCAAGAAAGATCTCAAGATTATGATGAACAACAAGAACTAGGTGGATAAGAGGGTAGGGCCGAGTCCTAAGGCAAGAGGGGAATATATCAACTCCTGGGCTTAGGTTTATTGAGCTATGGGACCCCACCACAATGTTTAAGGACTGAGGTATGGTATAGCATTTAGACCTGGCAAGGGATGGAAAATACTCATTGAAAGGTAGGGACCAAGGTCCTGTCAATCCTTTAATGTGGTCTCCTTGTCCAATCCTCGGATGACCTAGCCTATACATAGAATGTAGTAGATAGGATATGAACATATATAAAGAATTATATTTGATTAAATAATGAAATGATAATATTTTAAATTCATTCCTTGGAAAAAATTAGGACAATATTATTAGCCCTTGCAACTAGGGACATTACACATTCAATCAAAGGAAACAATACTTTCTTTCTCCCATTCACCCAAAGAGTATGTTGATTCAATCTTCCATCATGTATAGCATATCTATTATATTGCCAAGGTCTACCCAATAGAATATGACAAAAATTGATAGACATAACATCATGTAGAACTTCATCAAAGTAATTGACAATCATGAATTTCACAACACATTGTTCACTTACCAATATATTATGCTCATCCTTGATCCATGAAACATGATAGGGTTTAGGATGCTTCAACCTCTACAACTACAACTTTGTAACTAACTCCTCTGATGCCAAATTTTTTGAACTTCCACTGTTAATGATCACCTTGCAACATTTTCTAGCCATCTTACATTTGGTCTTGAAAAGTCTTCTCCTTAGGACAGGGTCCTCATCAATTCCCTTATTACACAAAGTTGTTGTCACCATCAAATTTTCTCCATCATTACATCCACTTGGTTAATCCTCAATGTCCCCTTGAATCATAGCTTCTCTGTTATCTTGTTCATTCTCACTAGAAGATATACACTTAAATGATATATTCCCTTCCTTACCACATCTAAAATAATTACCATGAAAAGCACCTCTAGAATAGGAACTACCTCTTCCTCGGTAAGAACTAGTACCTCCTCGATAAGAATTATGACCTTTCCATTAAGTCTTTCCTTTGTCATTAATTTTCTATTAATATTTTCTCTTATCTTACACATAGTTGTTATATCTACCATCCTCTCCATAAGATCTACTTCTACCTCTCTAGAATCTACCATCTCTACCTCTTTGTCTTTGTTCATGCTTCTTTATCAAGATCTCCTCAACTTTGAAGGCATATTGGCATGCTTCTTCCAAACTTTCCAATTTCAAAAAACTTATCTCATCTTGAATTCCAAATCTCAATCCATTTAGATACATTGCAACTTTCTCAATCTCATCATCTACATTCCCATATCTAATGTCCAATCTATAAATCTCCTAAGTATACTCCTTTACATTCATGTGCCTTTCTCTCAAATTTTGCATCTTTCTCAACAAGCTAACTTGGTAATCAGAAGGAAGGAAATTTTTCTTTACCTTGTTCATCATTTTCAACCAAGTCATGATCCTTTCCTTTCCTCTCATTTTTATATTAATTTTCAAATTCTCCCACCATAGTCAGGCATGACCCTTCAACCTAGTGACTCTAATTTTTGCATTCCTATGCTTTGAAAAATTTTTGAAACCTAGGGCATGGGTAAGCACTTTCTCAACAATAATCTTATGCTCCTCTTTTAATATTCCATTATCACACAACTTTTTATAAGCCACTCTCAGCTTGAAATCTCCAACTTCTTTGGTTTTGTACATGTAATAGGTTTGTACATCATGAGTTACCAAAACCTTTGGTAGAATTAATGATAGAGAGCTAATTTCATCTTCTTTTTCTTCAACATCTAAATGATTCCTGAATTTTTTTGGGGGACACTGATCATTTCTCACAATTTATTTGTTGTTATCCTTCAATATTTCACTAGCAATTTTAGACAATGCCATTTGAAACTAGGGTTTTTGAAAACAATTTTTTTTTAGATAACCTCTGAAAAAAACTCACTCAAAGGTAAAATTTTCACTTATTGAATTCTAACCAATCACTAATGGAATACAATGATTCTCTTGCTTTGGCGCTAAATTCATCTTGATCACCTCTTAATCATTTATGCAGTAGAATTTGTTTGGTAGAGTGAAAATAAATGCTCAAATTTGATATATAGCTTTAGTTTTTCCAATTAGGTCTGCAATAAATACATTTATACTCTAGTAAGTGCACAACAACTGTCTCAGCCTTTCACACCTATTTTTAAATACTTGATCACTATTACCTTACTCAAGCAATACCAATTTGCTCAGTCAATGCATCAACTCAATTGTTATAATAGCTCAGTCTATATTTCAATGCTCAATTAATACAAACTATAATACTAATGCTTGACACTTGAGAGTAAAACATATTTCATTACCCAATACTATTTTTTGATTTGTCCTAATGCATCTTGATTCATGTTGATATTGAATTTTAGCCATTACTCTTTAGGAAATGTTGTATGATATTACATTAACTATATATAGTCCCTACATACCTTCTCTTTCTTAGTTAGATGAGGTGTGATTGCCCAATTCATTCGATTGAATGATCTCAACTTTCCTTTGTCCATTGCTTCCAGCTTAAATGATCTCTTTCCATGTTTTCTTTACCTCAAATTTCCCTTTTTCTTTGTTATTTGCATTGTTTGGTGCTAGTTCTCAGGTCCTAAAGTTCTTACTAACATGTCCAACTTTAAGACAACTACAAAAAAAAGGTTTCAATTCAACCATTTCTTATAGTTACCTTTGAAATGTGTCTTTATGGAATTCTCTAGAATGTACGTATACTCTCAATTGTAAGAGTTACCCTACTTAGGTGCACATGTTTTCTTTTCAGATGTCCAGATAGATTTCACCCTAGATCTACAATCATGAGCTCTATGTCCATATTTCTAATAATTATAAAAATGCCCTTCAAAACTAGGTGATGTGGGTGTATTACTTTTCTTTGATTAGAATTCACGTGCTTGGTGTCCTTTCTTCTTGTAATTAAAATGATAATCAATAAACTTAGGTTTAGGGTTTTGCATACTTTTTTTCTCTTGCATATGTTGGTAGTGTGGCCAAGTTTACCATAATGATGACAAGTGGGCTTGTCTTTGGATTTTGCATTTCTTTTCTCTCCACTCTTCAATGACTCTGCTACCCTAGTAGATGAAGAGTGCTTGTCATGTCCTAGACTAGAAGTCTCATTGGATGACCTTGGTGATCTCATTAGTTCTTCAAAATATTTGATCTATAGCTTTAGTTGGTTTGTTCATTCTTTCCTAAAATTCTTTCTCAAATCTTAACTCATTTCTTAATTGGTCACTTTGTAATTTTAGATTTGTGATCTCCATGTCCTTTTTGTTCAATTCCTAATTTACAATTAGCAATTGGTTCATCATGTCCAATTGATTGTTTGTGAGCTTCTACACCTAAAATGATTTTTCTTCAAGTCTAACATCCATTTTTCTTTTGTCTTCCTTAGTCATGGTTTTGTTTTCTTCTACTTCTTTTGTTCACTCACTTCACATAATCTTATTGATTGAATTTCTTGTTCTCTCTTGAGTTCTTTGACTTCTTTACTCATATTGTTGTTCATTTCTAGTAGGTTTGCTATTGTTGCATCACTATCATCAATGTTCCCATAGTTTTTTATGAATACTTTCTTATTAAATTCCTTGTATTGTGTATCATTTATTGAATGACCATTTGTTTCCTTTTCTTTAAGGATTTTCTGAACTCTTCTTTTTCTCCTTCAACTTGTTGCAATATGATCTAGATTTCAATCATCTAATTCACAATGATTTTTCCCATTTAATATTCCCCCATCTTAAAGATTTTAGAAATTTTTAAGAGAACTGAGCTCTAATACCAATTATTTGAAATCTTAATTGGGGAAATAAGGTATTGAGAGGGGGTGGGGGTGAATCATGGTCTATAATAATTTTTACTTCATAATTTAACAATTCACACCTCATATCTCAAATCTTATACCATATAAACATAAATACGTAATGCTGAAGTGAAATCTATGTAAGAATAACATTAATGATAACCATCAACACATAACACAATGGTTTTGGTTATCTAGAAACACTTCAGTATGAACGTAAAACTGGGGTGGAGATGAAACCTAGAAATCTTCACTTTTGCAACAAAACATTTAACCTATTAGGGTTACAATTTGATCATATCAGATGATCTACCCTATGAGGGGTCTACTCTATTAAAAGTATTTAATACTAACAATTAATTAAGGATTTATACTTAATTAAGGATTTAAGACTGTTAGGTCTTACCTTGTGAAAGGATTTATACTAACAATTAATTAAGGACTCTATCAGGATATTTGACATAGCTAGATGTTAGAACCACTCTTTCAAGATATTTACCTTGACTCAATATGCTAAAATTGATTCAGTACCTAACTCTTTGGTTTGCTCTAAAATTTGATTATAGGTCTCTCTTCAAAAATATGATCTTCTTATCTAATAATTTATCCTATCCTTGGCTACTTTGGTTGCACTATCTAAATTGCTCTACTTTGTAAAGCTTGTTTACTTCTTCACTTCACTTTTCTTCACATACATACTTTTGTATATGATTCACACTCTCTCTTTATTTTTTTTGTATGGTATAAACCATTTTTAAGTAGATAATCCTCAAAGGTTCTAGGTTAGGATCAATGATCCATATTTCATTATTTTCCCATTTTCCATTCTAATTTTCTAATTGGTTAATCTATTTTCCGAAGAATTAATACCTTCTGAAAAAATGTGTAATTCCCTCCTTAATTATCTCTTTGATCCTTAAATGTCATGTAGAGGTTGGATGGAATGATTTACATAAGTGTTTGTGCAATTACAAACTCATATGTAAATAAGTTGGTTTACTCGATAATTGATTATTTTGACACTATGTCATAACTAAAATTCATACTATCACTCAATCTCAACATATTTTGTTCACTTGGCTATAACTAACTTTCTACATGCTTGGTCTTAATTGAATTACTCGACTTGTATCCTTTTTTGGTCTCAACTGGGGTGTTCGGCAACCTTTGACTTGCCCAGCATGTGTAGATAAATAAACAGGTCCTTCCATAGCTTGGCCTTCTATGGATGGCTAGGTCACAATGAAGATCATGCAAAACTACCTTGGAAATGATTAAGTGTTTAACACTAATAGGAAACATAGGCTTAGAGATCAACATAGTACTCCAACTAACTCTAGTATACAATGAAGTTAGCATTTAATAAGTATTTTCTGTAAACGTAATAGACTAGGCTTGATTTGCTTAGAGTCCATATTTAGGTTTCTCATCTATTGGTTTCTTCACTTCTAATTTTTCCTCAGCTTGAATGTTAACTTGGTACCAGAGACAAAGTAAATATTGTCTTTTAATGGAATTTGCACAATTTAATCTCTAAAGTGTGAGTTATGTTTTGATCTATTATGGATTGAGTATCAATGAAGTGTGTTTTTTGGAGATTTGAAATTAAAATACTATTATAGTGATGTCCAAATTATTGTTGCATTGGGGCTACTAGAGGTAATTATGTTTAAGTTTGTAGATCAATGAAGAGTTAGTAGTTTGAGGGAGGAAATGTTAAGAGAGATGAAGTGTTGGAGCATTTACTTGTGAATAAATTGTGGTGTGCCAAATAAGTTGAGGTTGCCCAAGTATATAGTGTGCTGAGATTTCTAAAGATGACATAATCGCAAGGAGTATGAAAAACAAAGGAAAAATAGAGCACTCTATAAAGATGTCAATCATGGATTAGTAGTTTGATGAGCACCTCTGTGTAAGTAGGTATGTCAGAGAGTGCATTCACAGTTCTTATGATAAAAGAACATGAAAATTGTCTCATGGTAAGGAGGACATCAATCATGGAAAGTGCTTAAACAAAAAAGAATTTGATCAATTCAAGACAAGTTGATGGTTCTCAAAATGAGTTGATTATATTGGAAAGATTGCTTCAAGGAAATTTGAGAGAACATACCAACATAGAAAGGCATGGAAAAATATGTTTCACAAGTTCAAGTTGCTTCATGTTCTAATTGAGGTATATTATTTTTCTTTGTGAAACAATTGACTGAATATGTAGAGTTATAGATATTAGTTTTAAATGATAGTTGTAATTGTATGAAACGAAAATAGTTTGTATTCTTGGTTAGATGGTTGGATAAAGTTTGTTTATGATATAAGGGTCTATATGAGATACGTCTTTTGATTTGGTGTAAAAATTTTGTGTTTATTGCAAGAAAGTTTGTTGACTTAGTTGTGAAGGTTATTTCAGTATCAAAAGTGGTCATGTATTAGAAGATTATTGGATTGAAATCCCCCAACTCAGTGATGAAGATTGAATTAGATATGATTGTTAATGGATTATGTATTTTGGATAAACAATTTGAGTGCATGTCACCATTGATGAAAGGAAAATCTAGAAAATGTATTTTACCTAATCTATTCTATGGAGTGCATTATCAATTATTCTTGACACTTGAAAGCTATTTTTGGTTTAACATATTGATTAACCATGTACTAGAAAATGATTCCTATAGAACTGTTGAGTATTGGGTACCCATAATCTTGGTAGATGGATTTATTTTTATATGGACCCATTTATTAGCTTGATGTTGGTATAGAAGAAGAAAAACTGAAAGTGAAGATGGTTCCCCCATAGTGATGGTTTGTGCACAATATGTGCTTGGTTTATGGCGATATTGAAACCACTTGTGTGATATTTTTGGTGAACTTGAAACCACTTGATAATTGCATTGGTTAGGAATAAACCATGAAAATATAACATGATCATGATGGGGGAACACTATGAATGAGAGTCTTTTATATGTGATTGTAAATGGGTACCTAATATGGCTTTAGGCCAGGGCTCATGATTTCTAGATTATGAGAAGATATCTAAAAGAGTCTAAAAATTATTTTATGGGGGGATGTGAGAAAATAAAATTAACTATCAATAAATTATCGTCATAGACCAAACCATCAATACAAACCAAGTAGAATTTTGTGGACATGTTCAATATAGACCACCTTTCTTCCACCATCCATTCCAATTGTCTATAATCAATACTCAAGTACTAACTCTAGTCTATAGTGATTTAATATACATTTTTCTATAAGTGTAATAGGTTGGGCCTAAATTCCTAAGAGGCATATTTGGTTCTCATCTTCTAATTTTTCCTTTACTTCAATTTTAACTTATAGTATTTATTAATAATTTTTCCAAGAAAAAAAACTTGAAAAACTATAATGTCATTTGCTAGAAACATTTTGATAACATTCAAGGCATCCACTTAGAAGAAATCACAGTGAAGAAGATCTTATGTGTGCAATATAACAAGGATGGAAAGAAAAACTATAATAGTTAAAGAAAACTGGGAGAGAAAAAGATATAAGGATGGAGATAGTAATATATGATAATTAAATTGTTGCGAAAAAAAGGAAATATGGACTAGAGTATACAAATCTTTTGGTGATTTAAAGGCTGATATAAATGAAGAAGTGAAGGATGACTTCATGAAGGCCATTGTAGGTGAAAGATTGATGGATGAAGTTGTTGAAGAAAAAGGTGGAATATAAAGTGTAAATGTAATAGATAATGATGATATTGGAATATCAATAAATGGCAGTAGTGAAATCAAGTTTTCATGCAATCATATTATACATACATACATACATACATACATACATAGAGAGAGAGAGAGAGAGAGAGAGAGAGAGAGAGAGAGAGAGAGAGAGAGATGAGGATGATGTAAGTAATGAGGATAATATCTTGAGAGAAAAAAAGGCAAGGAGAAAAGTTGGAGGAATAGGATAGTTTAACCAAAGAGATCTTGGAGAAAGAGAAAGAATTTGATGAAAGAAAAAAGTATAGAGATGTAGAAGAACACATGTTCTTTTTGTTCCAAGGGAGTGTGAGGTAGGAGAATCTCTCCCTCTTCAAGATTTTATTTTCTTTTGTTTAGTTTTGGTAGATTTGTGTATGTTAATATAGAGTTCATGTCGATAAAGTAACAAGAATAGTAAGGGATTACATCATGTACAAAATCTATGTCACTAAGACAAGAAGAAGACATACTAACTATTGGAAGTTTAATAAGTTTTGTTGTTGTTTATTTGTTGCTAAAAGGTTAATAGTTTCTCAACAACTCCTTGGTGGATATAGGGAAGTTGATAGTTTTAAGAAAAGGGCTTGATTCATGATGAAGTTGAATTGTAAGATTATTTTAAATATTGAGATATTAAGTACAATGATTAAAGTGTCTAATAGTTTTGTTTTAGTAAACTGTCATATTCATGTCTTTTATATTCTTTTAATTTTTTTGTACATTTTCAACACTCTATTGTTAGGAGGGTTGAATGTTTGGTTTTTTGTTTGTGATTATGGAAAATGTTTCAATCAAGTGGATATTTTATCAATTTCTTGGTTGTTTACAATTTTGTTGACTCACTACAATACCTGTTGCATACACTTTATTATATGTTAAGTATCTAAAGAAAACCATTTCCTAGGTAGTTTCCAATCATTATTTTGGAAAATAGTCTTTAGAAATCTCTTAATATTTGATGGCATAATATGTGTAGATATGGGTGTGAAGCATTGGATTGGTATTGAATAATTGTTGTGTGTAGGGTTACTTCCATTAGTTATTAATATCCCTTTCTAGTACTCTTGAATCTACCAACCACTTACTTTGTTTCCACCTAATGAATACATCATTCCTTCATTTATACTTTTAATGAGATCCAATGCCTATTCATTCATTACTTTTGCTCATTCATATCATTGTTTTCATTGAGAATAGTTCATTAACTTACCATCTAGTCAACATTGACTTCCTTATTTATTTTGAATTCATCATCTACAAAATTATTAATAGATCATACAATATTATAGACAATAAAAAAACTTACTTTATTTCTTTCCTCCTTTCTCTATTTTGCAAATATTTATTTTCTTTCTAGATCTATAAATGCAAGATTGTACTATAATAATATTATCACTATAGTCTTTAGTTATGAAACAATGTACACCTACAACACGAACACTTAATACAGTTTGATTAATTTTATTTTATCTACCTACCATTCTATCTCAAATTATGGAGTGCATAGAGAGATGCACATTCATACAAGCATAGAACTTGGGATTTAAAGAATTTATTGAGTTGCACTATCAAGCAAATAAGTCATTATTAAAAAAATACAAACTTAGAGCTTATAAACAAGCTAAGTTGTCATATCATTACTCTACTTTATTGTCATATAGCATCTCAATGGAATATAACTAATAATAGAATGACGTATGATGTTCTTGTTATAATTCCTCTTCAAAAATGTGAATAAGATGATGAATCAGATATACTAAAAATATTTGTAGGAACACGAGAGATATTTATGTGACAATGCCATCAATTTTCTCAAAAATTTCAACTAAGACATCCTTCAATATAAGTTAATACTTAATTTTACATATGTGATTTTTTAATGATGTCAGTTCTAGAATAGTTATAGGGTATGTGCAGGATCATGGTGTGCCAAAAAGTGGCGATCTAAAAAATTTGTAGTTCTGAAATATATCAAACCATTTCAAAATCTATTCCAACTTTTTTCCCACCCACCCTAATACTAAATGAAAACAATTAATATCTTTATAAGGTCTACTATATTTTTTGATACCAAACCTATATGGTCAACTTTAAAAATTCCTAAAAATGTGCTTTTAGTCTATTTTTATGTGATTTTTACTTCAAACATGTAGCTGACGAATTTTTTTTTCACAAAAATTTGATGAAATAAAAAGAGTTTCTTAAGAATGATCTTATCTTTCTATAAATGTAAGGCTTATCAAATTATGAGTTTAGTAAGTAATTATTACTTATTTTCTAATAGAGTTACGTATAAAGTGCTGACTGACACACTACTTGAAAAACATCTATAACTTTCAAATGGTACAACATTTTTTAAATCCAAAAGATGCATAATATTCTACATCTCTTCTACTATAAAGAAAAAGAATGAAAAGTTGAATTTTGCAGAGTTTTGAATTAGTTAAGGTGGTCAGACACGAGAGTTTTTTTTTCAAAAAATACTAAAGTCAAAAATTAATTAATTATTATTTATTTAGAATACAAATACCCAAAAATATGTGTCACATCAGGCATGACTCTATTAGTTATATCTAGAATATTATTACAAAATATTATCATTTGATTTTGATTAAGATGGTTAGACATATGTCTACTTCTTATTTTTGTTCTAAATTTTTTGTAATATTGCATTAAAATTCAAAATTTTGACCAATCAATTTATTTTTTTTGAGATAAATCCTATTATTTTAAAAACTAGATTCAATTTGGTAGAGATTTTTTTCTCTCAACTTGTTGATATAAAGTTAATAACAAGTAGAAAATTGCACGTCAAGTTGACATAACCCTGATTTTTTGATTTTTTATTGCCACTTAAGAACATACTTTGGTTGACCATGATCCTGTACATGCCCTATACCAACAATATTTATGGGAACTTGAGAGATTCTTATGTGGCAAAACCATCAATTTTCTTACAAATTTCAACTAAGACATCCTTCCATATAAATTAATATATAATTTTGCATATGTGAATTTTTATAATAACACCTCTAAATTAGACATACTACCAATATTTGTAGGAACTTGAAAGATTCTTATGTGACAAAACTATCAATTTTCTTACAAATTTTAACCAAGACATCTTTCAATATTAATTAATTTGACATATTTAAATTTTTATAATATTCATTTAACTAAGACATCTTTCAATATTAATTAATTTGACATGTTTGAATTTTTCTAATATTTATTATTAAATCTGATATATTGACAATATTTGTAAAAATTGAAGAGATTCTTATGCGACAAAAGCATCAATTTTCTTACTAATTTCAACTAAAAAGTTTTTTAATATAAATTAAATACTTATAAGAACTTTTAATGATACCACTCGTGTCCAAAGAAGAGATTGTCTTATGTTATTTCCATTGTTTTGGATTATAAGAAGATATCATGTACTTCAAAGAAGTAGTGGGTTGTCAATGCCCCTTTCTAGCATTCTTGAATCTACGTTATTTCCAACTAATGCCTTCACGTCCAATTCCTCCATTTTTTCTTTGAATGCAATCCAATGCTTACTCGCTCATTATTGTGTACTTTTTGATTCATCAATGCTGTCATTTGCCCTTGAGATATCATATGCGCCCATTGCCTATTAGCCTGAGAATCTAGTCAGCATCGATTTCTTTGAAAAAAAAATTGGCTTTACATTATTTTGTCATTATTTTAAGCATGAGGTTGTACTGTGATGGTGTTATTGTATTGCTTAGTTATGAGACAATGCACACCTAAAATACCAACCGACCATTTGTACAGTTTGATTAGTTCTATCTCATAATATGAAGTGCATACAAAGCTCCATACAAACATAGTACTTGAATAATTCATCGGATTGCAATGCCAAGGAAAAATTTCATTATTGGAAAAACGGAACATAAGAGGTTACATGAAGCTCCCCAAGTAGTCAACTCTCTATACATTTTTCCCTCTCCAAGAGGTACTGGTTGGTTCAATTATCAGATACCCGTCTTCTTCCACTTTTAGCTGCTAATGCTGATTCTCATGCAATTTAGCAGACTCTGACTGTCTGAGGAATCTGAGGCTGTAGATCGTATAGAACTTGTTAATTGTTGATCAATGAGAACGAGATCAAACTTGATCAGCTATACCAACATTCAACGCAGACATTTTGAGAACATTTGAGGGGCCTAGTTCGACAATATCTCAGGAACTTTCTGAAGTTCAGAAGATTCAGGTAAATCGGGCTCATATCTTCTGTAAAAAAGGTAAACGACCAGTTGAGTTATTCCTAAACAGAAACCAAGTCCATTGGGAACTTGCAAAAAATTGAATAATTCGTTCAAAAAATAAAATCATAAAAACATACATAAAAACTGTACATACATAAAAACTATAGTTGCCAACAACACTAGGAGAAAAGATGAGCTTACAGCTATAAAGATATCTCTAGCCATTATAGAGTACCCAGACCAAACTAGTGCATTTAGAGTACCGAATAGTAAGACTAAAAATGGCATGTACTTCACACTTCTTGTTCTGACAACATCTCCCTGCAATAGAAAAACACAAACTCATCAACATTCATGAAAGCATGAATTCATTTGCTAATCAATTTATACTTTTTTTTAACTTTAGGGTAGAGATCCGTTGTTGGCTGGCAGTGGGTTAGGATCCTTGTAGATTCATGATCTGGCTTAACAGTTTTTTATATTATCTATAAGTCTAATATAAGTCTAGCGGTAGTATCTGGCATTATCAAATCAATCTTTTGATACAATAGAAATTCTAATTTATAACAATAGATCAATCTTTTGATACAATAGAAACCCTGACTTGTGACGAGTGATATTAGAACTTGATCCTAAGAAATCCTAAGAGAGATTGTTGACAATAAGACCACCTCCTATATTATTGATAGTCTATATTTTCTGAGTCCAGATCAATGTTTTGATGCAACAGCAATCCTAACTTATAACACCAAAGTTTTTCCTGTTATTTCTATTTAGAATAGAGACTGAAATATACACGTCTTTCTATAGTTTTCTAGTGGAGATTATGATATTGCTTGTGTACACTTTTCTTACTAATCGAAATCAAGAACAACATAAGTTTCAAAACTCACCACAACGGATAACGGGGAGGCATACATAATAATGGAAAGGATCACGCCCAAAGTGCCAGCCACTAACTGTCTGGCACTGTGTGTGTGCAGTGCATAAACCGTAACTGCAACAACAGTGACAAAAGCAACCATCATTGCTATGGCTAACCGCGCTGCTTTCACCTGCAAGACAGATTGAGGGAATCCATGTCAGAATAGTCACAACTATGTGTATTTAGCTTCTTGCATGGAATCTAGTCAAGCATGAGACTTGTATGAGGTAGTGGCGACCAAATGGCTTTCAGTTACAAACTTAAAGCTGGCATGATGAGTTACCTTCTCATGCTTTGGGGCAAATGTCAGAAAGGACACCAGATAAAATATTTCAAGAACAAATCCTGCACCATTGATCGTGAGGATCAAAGTACTGTGTGGTTTAACAAATGGGGCTCCATAGAGTAGCCAAAGCCCACAGTTGAACAAGGTACACACATATGGAAGTCCTGAATACTCTTGTGTAGACTTGAGCTTGTATATTCCCCAGAATGTTTTCCTGTGATTTCAAAATACAATAATAACTATAATTAAGCTCGTTATCTTGATCAGTAGTAAAAGCTCGCATGTTAGTCATGCTGATTTACAATAAACATGTTTTGGACTCAATCAAATATGGTGTAAACGGTACTTACATAGGTGAGAGGTAAAGTGCCAGTGAAGTGATATTTCCTGCAACAAATACGACCATGAAACATTAATTATGATGAACCGATTATGTTTCACATCAATTTGCAGTCTTACAAAAACACAACTATAAACAAAACTCTTGCCCACCCAAACAAATCAAAATGAGCATCAGGGCATAACAAACCAAAATCTAGCAGCCCACATGTTAAGCGAGGTACAAATTCTTAGAATGCAAAGCAGGCAAATAAAATCCATTGTGGATTAAGAAGAATGTGTGTTTGTTATTCAGAAACACCATTTAATTTATGGGAGCTTTAGTTCATGTAAACTTCAAAATTTGTATATTAAATGGAGTGTTGTGGACATTAAAAACTGACTATTTTAAAAGACAAATCTTGATTAGAAGATCACTAATTCATTATCCCCCAAAAATGAAAAGTATTTATCTTAAATCCAATAGCCTCCATTATTCTTCTCTGACTAACACATAGAGTAAAAGTCATATGTGTCCTATATATATATATATATATATATCTTCACCATGCTCCATTCTACCAATGGTCATCCCATTTGATACTAACCAAAGAAGCTTACAAATTCTATTCTTGTTTTACAAAGGTCTGTATCTCCTATTCTACCCCCATTTTGAAAGTTTTCAAATCGAATATATACAGAATTTTCTCCCATATTACATTTATATTTCATAGAAGCAGTTTTGTCAAATATGTCTGAAGTAGTGGTCCAAATTGCATACCAATAATTCCCACCACAAGCTGCAGAGGAAAAGCCATTGAACAAAAGAAGAAACTGCCTTTGCAGTACTCAAAGAGGCAAGGATAATATGTAATGCTAATTGAAATCAGCAGAAGAAGAGATGAAGTTGTGAAGGGCATGAAGACTTTAAAGTCCTTTTATAGAACTTATTCCTGCACATGACCTACTTGATATCATCATATACAGTAGAATGTAGGAAATAAGAACTAGTGTTTTAACTTGACAAGGAGCAAAGCACTAACGAGTACAGTGGGTTCAACTTTACACATCAGAGTTATTGGGAACCAGCTAAATGCAATGCTTACAGCCAACTTGTGGCATGGGTATGATTTATCCAATGTTCTGATCAGGTTATCATCTTTCTCAGTCCTTTTTTATAGCTGATAGTAGAAAAAAGTACCACACCCAGAGAGGTAATTCATAAGATTTCAAGGATTCGTTCCCAACACGTACAGATTCCTAAGAAGAACAGTACAAAAACAGTAGAAAAGAGAGCATATTCTACAGTAGATACAATGTGTGGGATACAGATCACTCTGAATGATTATGAGGGAAAAGTCCTTTAATTTTTTTATTGGATATGAATATATATACGCATGTCTATCATCTATGCAACTCTTATTACAAGTACCATCTTCACTCCCTTCCAAAGACCAGTCACTCAGGTACACGTAGATTCCATGTTATTAACAGTTATTCTTACATACATACATGTAGATATTTTTGAATCCAAATTAAGAAAATGAAGAAGGATCTGCCAACCCAATTTGCATTTTTATGTAAACAAGTTAACAATTTGCAGCTGGAATGCTTTTGATCACTCAAACACTTGCCCAAAAATATCCACCATGATCAGTCTTGCAGGTCTAAGCTGTAAATTTGTAGCAACGAAAGGCAAAAAAAGGACAAAGGCGGCCAATATGATCAGTTGATATTTAGCCTCTTATTATCTTTTATCTTTTTTCTCCTAATTGCGCTTATTTGTTTTGCTATGTTTGCTTGCCTCATTATAGCTACGATTCATTCAAGGAAAAGAAAAAGTTGGCAACCTTAGTTTTTCTTCCAAGGCTTTAGATTTTTTTACATTTGTTAACACGTGCTTATAAACCTTTGATTCAATTGCGTAACGAAATGTAAGATGATTGTGTTTAGCTATTCGTATTGGATTCTATGTCCACAACTTCTGCACTAATTCAAGTATGAAGCGCATTTGCATGCTATCCAATGGTAATCTACAATCGCATAGGTCACTGTTCATTTCAATTATTGCTATGGAATTCCTATATCGCATGTCCATTTTGTGTTGTGTTATGAGATATTAAGGTTGTTGGATTTTGTTCAATTAAATATTTTTAGATGGTATACTAAAGAAGTGTGATTACTTGTCTTTGAGAATAGTGAGTTGATGTCAGTTATATTAGTTTAAGATTAAAAATTTAATAGTTAGAAAATAGTGAGTTGTAATGATGCTATTTAATATAACTTAATCAATATTTTAAAATTAAAAAAAATATTTGAAAAGAATAATAATTTCTAAGTATAAACATATAATTTAAAGAATTAATTTATTATATAAATTTAATGTTACAATTCACTTTATTTTGTTTAAATATTCATATTAATGTGTTGCATTTTGGAGTTCCATGGAATTATGTTTGTTCCTATGTTTGAGTTCTAAATTTGGATGCAAATAATTGCTTATTTATTTATTTATTAACATAAGGAGTTTGAGGCAAAAGTGGTAGAATTATATCAATATAAAATTTAATATAATTTACTTGATAATTCTAATTTATTTCATTTTTAATTGTTTTCAACAACTTTTTATTGGGAAGAATTTAATCCATCATATTATGAAAAGAACTATATTTTTTTAAATGTTAACAAGTGCCACGTAATGGCCAAGCACTTGCCTTTAGTACTTAGTTAAGTATAAATTATAATTTTTATTGATATTTATTTATATAATTATAATTATATAAATATAAATCACTATTATATTATAATAGATAAATTTTGATAATTTTTATGAAAAATAAAAAATAAAATATTAAAATAAATTTAATTTTAAATTAAACATTTTTAATTTACTATGTTTTAAACAACACTGTATTTTAAATATACATATTAATGATTTTGAATATTAATCTTAGTTTTTTCTTATTTTTTAACCCATTGCAAGATTACTTCTAATTTACCATTTATATATATGAAAGTGAATACAATTGATTTAGGCAGAGAGGGATGAGAAGTAGTGGTTGTTGGCTGGGCTAGGGCACAATCCCTAGCCCATGGTTGTTGTTTTCCCTTTACTAATATTCTTCCCCATTCCTTTTGGATTGCTGGTTGCTGGACAAAGTTTGTGTGGGTTCTAGTTTTTGGAAATCTTTTGCAAACAATTTTGGATTGGGATTTTTTATTATTTGCATGGGAGGGCCTAGGATTTCTTCTACATTGGTGAGAACAGATGGTTCTTCTCCAACTATGCATGCAATGAGATTTGAATCATTTTATTTAAGGGAGAGCTCCAAGTTGAAAAAAGTTAATGGTTGTTTTTCGTGTAGCCATGATCATCCCATTCTAGTTATTCCTCTAGTGGCTATAATGGAGGACATTGAATATTGGACCAAGCATGCTTTAATATGAAAATTTCTTGGAATCCGAATTTCCCTATCTTCTCTTGAGGCATGGATCTGTCGCTCATGGTAGGTGGAAGGCAATGTGGAGATCATGCTGGCAGGGATTTTTTTTTTTTTGTTGTATTCTCTTGCATGTCTGATCATGATCATGTTTTTGAAGGAGGCCCTTATTTCTACAACCATGTGGGGTTATTTGTCAAGCCCTAGTATTTAGGATTTAATTCTACTGAAGATCTACTTTCAACAATGCCAGTTTGGGTTCGTGCCTCGCCTTCCCATGGAATTTTGGTGAGAAGACATCCTCTAGTGAAATGCTACTTTGTTAGGAAAGTTGACTAGAATTGCACATCAATCCCTTGATAAAAAGGTTATTTCTTATGCTAGAATTTGTGTTGAAATTAATTTGAATAACCCATTACCAAATTCTTTTGAAATTTGCCTCAGGGCCTCTTCTTGGGTGCAACAATTAGATTATGATTCCCTCCCTTTCCAATGTTAGATCTATCATGAGTATGGTCATTTATAGTGTTAGTGTCCTTGTAACTTGACTTCCACAGGAGTGGATGGTTCTATGACCGACAATGCTGGTGGTTTGGCAGATACTATAGAGAAAGGACAACATCTGATGGATAATACTACCAAGAGGAAGAATCAACAAGATGCTATAGGAAAGGGAAAGGCCCAAATGTAGGATAAGGATGGATTTACCCCTGCTCACCCATGAGCTAAGGGGTGTGGCTAGTAGAGGCCTTTGAAAGATAGAATATATGATTCAAGTTTTAATCGCTTTGAGGTGCTAGATAGCATGGTTCTAGAGGAGGGTATTCTTCCTACTGTCTCTTCTAACCCAATTTTCTTAGAAGAGGTACTTGAACCTAATGAAACTTGTAAGGCATCCCAAGTTATGGTATATTAGAACTATGAGGTCCCTATAGCTCCTGTGTCAAATGTTCTAGTGACACCCTCTGATGTTGTTCTAGCTGACTTGGTTAAGGATGTGCTAGCATTAGGCAAGGGTAAGGGGTCTCCTCTCCCCTTGGGGTTGATGCATATACCCTTTAAGTGGGTTTCTTTTACTCCTCTAAGGAGTGGGTGCCAAATAGACCAAGAGAAGATTAAGCCCACATGAGATATATTGATAGAGTGTAGGTTAGTGAAACTATTGGATGCTCATTTTCCCCATTCTACTCAATGATGATTATTCTCTCATGGAATGTTAGGGGGTTTGAATAACATCTCTAAAAAAAAGGCTATTCAAAATTTGGCGGTTGATCATTCTCTTGATGTTTTTTGTATCCAAGAGACTAAGCTCTCTGTGGAGTCCACGGTCCAACATGCCTCTAGTATTTGGACTCGTGGGCAATGCTAGTGTGTTGGGGCTATGGGTAGTGCTAGTAGTTTAGCTATCTTTTGGGATCCGCAAAAAATTCCTCCCCTTGGTTGGGCGTCTTCTTGCTCAACTCTCTCTATGGTGGCATATTCTTTAGACTTAGGAGAGGTAATCATGGTTACTAATGTCTATGCACCTATTTATCTTGTGGGAAAGGAGGAACTTTGGAGGCATATTCAATATGTTAGAAATTGTCACCCTTTTCATACTTAGGTGTTAGTAGGGGACTTCAATTCAGTTTTAAGTCTAGAAGAGAAGTGAGGAGGTTTGGCTAGATTGGGGCCTTCTTCTGCTCTTCTTCAGCAACACATATATTACTTTTTTATCTCTCTAATGTTCTAATGGTCTCTATACTTGGAATAATCAAAGGATTGGGGTTGATGCTATCTCAGAATGTCTAGACAGATTTCTTGTTTCTTGTTTCTAGGTTAGTGGCACCCTTACTTTCTATTCGAAAATCCTAGATTGAAGAGTTTTTCATCATTAGCCAATCAAATTTTTAGCTATTGGGGCTTGTATTCCAAAGTGTCCTCCTTTTATGTTCCAGTTGATGTTACTTCGTGACTCCTTTATTCACAATTTTGTTTTATGTTGGTGGAAAGATGACACTCCTGCATATGGTACTATTATGTTCTCATTTTCTAAAAGGCTTCAATATGTTAAAAGGTAGCTCAGGATATGGAATAGACAATATTTTTGGAACCTTCACTCTATGAAGAGGCTTTCTTAGGAAGATACTAATCTCATCACAATGCAGATTAGAGATCGAGGTTTCTTAGAGGATCTTGGAGGGGCTGAATCGCTTGCTTCTAGAGCTCTAGAAGAATGCGAACTTTGTGACAAAATTTTTTGGAAGCAAAAGGCTAGAGTTAATTGGCTCTAGGAAGGTGATTTGAACAATGCCTTTTTCCATGAAATGGTGCAATCTCTCTAGAATCAAAGCAATATCTCTTCTTGGTTAATTCTCAAGGTATCCAACTAACTTCCTTGCCAGCTTTGTTCCAGAAGGCTACTCGATACTTTTCTACCCTCTTCTCTAAGGACAGTCCTCCTACTGATAATGAAGAAAATATTATTTTGTCTTGTATTCCTTCCCTTATCACTAAAAAATGAAGGATTATCTCATGCGACCAATATCTTTGGAAGAGCTAGAGGACGTGGTCTTTGGCATGCCTAAGGGGAAGGCTCCTAGTCTTGATGGCTTTTCAGTTGAGTTCTTTCAGGAATTTTGTGACATCATTAATCATGATATTTTGGAGGTGGTTAAGGAATCCTATTCTAGCAAGCAGATGCTTTGGGCATTGAATACTACTTTCTTAACTCTTATTCCAAAAAGAGAGGGTGCTAATCAATTGAAGTTTTTTAGACCAATTGCCTTATGTAATGCGGTTTAAAAAGTTATTGCTAAGTTGACCACTGAGAGAATTAAAACATGGCTCCCCATTATTATCTTAGAATGAAAGGGTGGTTTTGTTGCTAGAATAAATTTTTTGGATGGGGTGCTTATTGCTACTGAGGCTATTCACTCTATGGCTACTTCAAGGGATAGAGCAATGTTTGTTAAGATGGATATGGCTAAGGCCTACAATAGAGTTAAATGGAGTTTCTGAAGGAGTGTTCTTCTTAATTTTGGCTTTAGCTCTAACTGGGTGGGTTGGACTATGAGTCATGTTACTTCTACCTCTTTTTCTATTCTTCTTAATGGTCAACCTTCTTAGCAATTTTTTGCCTCTAGAGGCCTCCGCTAGGGTGACTCTCTCTCCCCATATTTATTCATCATCATGGATAAGGGCTTGGGTAGATTCATTAAGTATCAAGTATCCTAGAATTCTATTCAGGGGTGGCAGTGGGGTGATGGTTTACCTACTCTTTCCCACCTTCAATTTGTTGATGATTCTGCTCTTGCGGGTCTTGCTATGATCAAGGAAGCTAAAGCCTTTATAAATAATCTAGACATTTATTTGGTAGCTTTAGCCAAAAATTTAATGAGCACAAATCTTCCATTTACTTATTTAACACTCCTAATTCTATTTAGCACAAGATTGTTGGTATCTTGTTGTTTCAAATTGGGTCACTTCCTTTGACTTATCTTGGAATCCCTATTGTTGTTTCTAGGCAGCCATGTCTCTTCTAGAAAAAAGTGATTACCAAGCTTGAGGATAAGGTAAATCATTAGACTCATAGATGGATTTCTACTACTACCTAGCTTATTCTTCTTTAATATGTTATCCAAGCTCTTCATGCTTGTAGAAGAATGGTTTAGGCTGCTCTTATTTACTTTCTTAAGGAGTTTGATGCTCTTTCTTGGAAATTCCATTGGAGTGGTGATTTTTGTAGCACTAAATGGTGCTTTATTAGTTGGGAGACTATTTGTAGGCCTAAAAAGGAGGGTGGTCTTGGTCTTCGATCAACTCTCTTGAGTAATCAAGCATTGGCTACTAAGCTTTATTGGCAATGGTGCTCTGGACAACATCAACCTTGGGCTGGTATTATCACCCATAAATATTTTCATGGTGTTGATCCTTGCTCTACTTCTACACTCCTTCTTGAAGGTTGTGGCTCAATGGTCTGGCATACTCTAAAAATTGGTATGATGTTAGTCAAGAGAGGTCTGTTCTAGATATGTAAGGGAGGTTCTGAGACTTTGTTTTGGTTTGATTCTTGGGATGGATTCCCGTCCATATTATCCATCCACCCTCATCTTCAAACTCTTTGTGTTTCATTTCATGCCACTGGATGGGATAAAGTTTCTCATCACAAGATTCCTTATCAATTGGGACCTGTTGTTGGTTATAGATGGAAGCACTCTTCTGATTGGCCTCCTGGAGGCACAGTAATGGATCATCAGGAGCTTTCTCATATTTTTTCCTCTAGAGAGTGTTCCTCTTTGCTAGGTCTAGATGTTTTGGCTTGGGGAGGTACCTTGTCTAGTAAATATCATGTCTCTCCTAGGTATCAGGAGATAATTAGACAGTTATTTGGGGATGTTGAGGTCCCTTGGTGGAAGCAAGTTTGGAATAAAGTTTCTTGGTTCAAGTGCAAATTTTTCATGTGGCTAGTAACTCACAACTACTGCCTTATGTGGGTTAAATTTTGTAAACATGTATTTCAGGGCCTCTCTTGTATTTTGTGTGGTAATGGGGAGGAGTCTATCTCCCATCTATTCTTCAATTGCTCCTATTCTACTTAGGTATGGCAGCTTTGGTGGAGTGCTTGGGGTTGCTCTTATAAGCATGCTTCCTCTTTGCCTAAGTTCTGGGCCCACTTGGGCAGTTCTCCCTCCAAGTCTTCTCCTCTCCATGCTACTTGGATTGCTGGCCCATCATTCATGCTCTAGCATATCTGGCTGGAGACGAATCGTCGAATCTTCCAAGATGTTTGGCTTGGTGTTATACATATTTGGTGGGAGATCTCACATTTTCTTTAGAAAACTATTCAATTTAATTGTGCACTAGATGGCGGTATGGATCAGGTTGATCTTACTATGTGTAATTACCTCAATTTTCATCTTTAGGATGGGGTTGCTGATCAAAGGTTTCCAACTATGTCTAGGTAGCCTCAACATCAAATGAAAGGTCAAGTGAATTGGGATGGGCATTAAACTCCTCCCCATGGAGTTTTGAAAATTAACACTAGTGGTTCTTCCCGAAGGAATCCAGGCCCTACTAGTATTGGGAGAATGGCTCATTGTAGTTATGGTGACATTAAATTCTTTTTCTCAGTATATAAGGGTGATTACACTAAAAATCCCATGGAGTCTTAGGCTATTTTATATGCTATGGAACAATGTTTCTTGCAGGGATGGAGCAAGATTATCTGTGAGTCTAATTCCCAAGTGGTAGTGAACTTGGTTTCCTTGTAGGAGCTTGAGGATGTTAGGTTGTAGCTAGCCACTGTTGCTAATCATATTATTATCTTTTGTAGCTCTTTTGAGTTCATTAGGTTTACTTATATTCCTCATGAATGGAACAGAGCTGCTAATTGTTTAGCCAAATGGGCTTCTAGTCATGCTCCGGGCAAGAATATTATGGATAGGGGGCAACTTCCCTTTGCGATGGTGCAAGAATTTGATGAACTTGTTGCTCAGGATAGAGATCCTTGTTGAGCTCTCCTTGTTGTATTTATTTTCATCTTAATAAATTTTTACCCTTCTTTTTCCTAATTTACCATATAATTTGTTCCTCAAAATTCATGTATAAGACTTTAATTTGGTAAGCCAATCACATAAAAATAATAATTATAAATTATAAATTTAAAAATATGGTAGTTATACAATAGGAAATATCAAATTTATAATAAAATAGAAAAAATAATAGATTTTGATTGGTAGAATTATGAAGTTGTAATCACTAGGTAAGGGTGTAAATCCATAATGTGTCAAAAGAGTACTTAGCTTGTTGACAAGTACTAATAACTAGTTAGAAGGTTTTTAATAACTGGGATTGTAGGTTCTTAGCATACTTTAATATTTTAGAATTATGAAAGAATTAGTGATTATAGTCATTTTATCATTATGTTTATAAAGTATATTATGACGATTATGTAAAACTAATTTTTCAATTATTAATATTTAAAAAATTATCATTCAAGCTACATACATCTTTAAATATGTGAAAAATAATATTTTCTAACATAAAAATTTTTCTATTTAAAATTTTTTCTATTTTTTAATTTATAATATGTAACTATTATAGCTAAAAAATTATTCCATATGTTTTATGGGTTTCATATTTTATATATATTTTATCCTTAAATACTAGGGTAGTGGTTCTTGGAAATCTGCTCCTATAAGACTCAAAATATATGAGCCAATCAAACCAAATTAAAATATTTTTCATGATTTTAGAAATCAATATTTGACATATAAACATTAGAAAAAATAAAAGCAATATATTAATTATAAAAATACTTACATTTCATTCATTGAAGTAGGAAAAAACAATCACTAGTTATGCACAAGTGATTGCAATAGTATGTGCCTACGCCAAATCCAATAAGACCTATGAAACTAAATTTCTATATTTTAGGAAGTGAAATTATTTTAAGAGTGTAGCCATGGAGCTTCAATGTATGAGATCATTAGTTTTGGTATTATACAAGGTCATACATAGAAGTGGGTTGATTGAATATAATAATTTTTTAAAATATTTTTTTTATGGAGTATGTTTTACAAAATACTATGATTTATTTTAAAGAATTTCATTTTTTTGATAAAGATAAGTAGAAAAAAAAGGTGCTTGTTTATACAAACAAGTAGAGAAGGTATAGAAAAAATCATGAACCCATTAACAACACATTGTAAGTATCAAAATAGAAAAATTCAGAGTATCAACAACCATAGTAACCATATAAGTAGTCATATGACAACTATAAAAGACAAGTAACCTATAAAAAAGATATCCTAAACAAAACAATAGAAGTCATAGAGTATTTAATAATATATTAATTGAGTAAATAACCAAAAGGAGCCAAAGACACTAAAATATGCAAGTAAAACTAGACAGGAAAGCATAGAAACCCTTTAATTTTTCCATCGAACTAGGTAGTGACCCCAACCAATTAATCAATAAGGAGCTTGAAGAGATTCATATAGTTCCCTCCTTTTTTAGCATCAGGTTTGAGTGTCTTCTTTTACATTAATCACATAGACATAGCTGAATTATGCATAACATTTTAACTAAAGTGTGATGTGCTACAAAATTTCTTATCTAGATTCATCATCATAGTCCTCATCTTTTTGAATTCCTCATTCAAGGAAATGCAATCCTTATAGCTCCCATGTTGGAATATTCAAATGGGAAGAGTACTTCTAAGAGAGGGGGGTGGGGGGTGAATCAAAAGTACCAATTGTTATCCTTTCAAACCCTTAATAACATATAACTAAAATTAACATGTATCAAAGTAAATAAGCATAAAATGAGAGCATGCATCAACACATAACACAAGAGATTTTAATGACCCAAAAACCCTCTAGGAATAAGAAGGTAAAAGCGGGGTGGAGATGACACCCACAAAATTACTACAGCAATGAATTCAACCACTTCTAATGGTTTTCCTTGTTAAAGGCTTGCCCTGCTAAAGACTACAACACACTGTTAAGTTTGACCTGTTGAAAGGATTTACAAACACTTTACATGAAGTGTCACCCTATGAAAGGATTTACATGAAGGCTGTTAAACGTACCTAATACATAGGATCTTCTTGTCCTTCTCCAAAGGCTCTCCTACCTAGCTATTAAGATAACCTATCACCATAGGATTTCAACTTCTAATACAATTGTGACAGAGTATTAGAACATTTGACCTAATTTAATGCAATCTCAAATTGCTAGATTCAGGCACTGGATCTACTCTTTCTCTTCTGATCGTTGCTTGATCTGATCTTCTGAATATGTCTTTTGTTCTATTATGATCAACTGGATAAATGCTATACCTTCCACTTAGTCTTTTCCTATTGACACTGAAGTTTCACTATAATCTCCCCTTTTTCTAGTTTTCTTTCTTTTATGCAATGGTGCATTCATCCTCCTTATAAAGAATGCAAAGACCTAGGGCTAGGTATGGATTTACAATCCAAATTGAATCTCAAATTCTCACTCATATTTTGTATTTTTCTCATTGGTTGCATGCCTTCACCATTTTTCTAATTGGTTGCATGAAAATTTCATAGGGAATACAAATGACTCATCCTTTTCCTTTTTTTCCTTCAATATTTCCCTAAGTTAGCTCCAAAAATGGTTTGCATAAGATTTTGTGCAAGTACAAAATCTTATGCTGATCCCACATCACTCGGCACATGAAGTATTACTAATGCTTGACACCTACTATTTCTAGATTACTCGGCATCAACTACATTTCTTGGTTTTCTTGGCACCTATTGTAACTTGTATCACTCGGCATCTAAATGATTATGTTACTTTTCAAATGAATGATTCCTAGATCACTTGGCACATACTATACTGTAATATGCTTGGCACTAACTATGACTCAACACCTATTAAAATTCCAGCTTGGCATCTATTGTGTACTTGGCATACATAGTGAAAATTGTTAAGTGTCTTGACACTCATTTGTCAATACTATTTATTTGACGAGCAATCTCCCCCTTTGACATGAGTATCAAAAACACTAAACTAAGGATTGATGATCTTAACCTTATTGAGTACACTCTTTACTCACTCAACTTGCATGCAAAATTTCAAAAAAAAATTGTGAGTAGCATTATTTATGACTCCCCCTAAGTTAATTGTGCCTTTGAATTTGAAATTTTGTGCCAATATGCCTGATCCTTTATGCCCTTTGACCTATTTTTGCATTTTGAGCCTGGATGCTATATCTAATCTGTGTGATGTCACTGTATTCCATATGAATGCCAAAATTTTACTTCTTTATTCTTTGTCTTCCCCCCCCACCTTTTTTTTGGCTATATACAATCATTCCACTTTATTTTCAAAATGAATGAATGATCAAAATTTGTCAAAATTTATGTAATCACCCATGTCTCCCTCTATAATATATATTATCTCCCCCTTTTTTAAAGGGTTCTTTGGAGCAATTCCATTTTTAGCCAAAAATGAGCTATTAACCTCGAGGAGTATCTTCAAAGCTACATCCCAATTGTTTAATGTAGTACTCAATGACTTGAGTTGGATTGCAAGCTCTGCTGCTAGGTCTACAAGTCTTTCATGTGTAGAAAGATTGGGATTTTTCTTTAGGATTGTCTCTGCATACATTTTCTCCTTGTGAAGTATCTTCAAGTGAGGGGTGATGGAGGATTGAATTTGCATTAACTTAGCTCTTATATTAGCCTTATTTGTTGATAATACAGCTAGTTCTCTTTGAGTGTGAAGTGCCTAAGCAAAATGCTTGTCACTTTGAGCTAGATTGGTTGGGAGTTGCATACTAGAAATCTTTAGATTTCTCTCCAAGATCATTATTGTCTAGCTAGTCTCATGTGTGAAGTTTGAAAAATCACACAGTTTATTGTAAAGGGAGAATATATTCCCTAGTACAATTTTGACTCTCTTTATTTTTGTAACTAGGTGAACTTGTCCCAAAATGATAGTATTTTCTATCCACTCATTGACCTTACCTTGGAATTTCTTCTTTGACCATTCCATTAGTTTGGTATTGGTCTCATGGTCCTCATTTGTTACCTAATCAATTGTATCTAATAGTTTCTCTATTATTGGTCTTGATTCATCTAAAAAATGCAAGCTGAAGGGATCCATGAATACGTCTTTGATTTCATTCAATGCTTGCATGTATTTGTAGTCCTTTCTAAGTGCCCCTTGCCTCCTTCTTCTATCCAATGCACTTTGAATTTCATTCATCTTCTCCTTAGTGAGAGTACTGGATTCACAATAGGGTATCTTTATTTCTTCATCAAGCTCAAGAATTCCATAATTTATTTTCCTGGCTACCCTAGTGGAGCTTGAGCTTGGTGTTCTAATTTGCAATTCTAATGTTCCAATGCTTGGCTACTGAAGAGTTTTTGTAGGCGTACATATTTTGGATAGTTTCGACAAAAGTTTGTATTGCAGATTCCTCCTTATCTTTTGTCTCTTCTTTCTCTTCAGTTTGTTTCTCTCTTTTTTGTCATTCTAGTTGGGGGTGTACCTGATGACTATACTTATTTGACTTTATCATTTCCTTCTACTGCACTCAGCTCCTGAAGTGCAACTGTGACTACTTTTGGTGGAGATGGTGATGGAAGCAGTAGAAGACCAGTAGATTGTGTGATCATAGGTGGTTCTTGTGTTTGCACCTTGATTTCCTTTAATTTTTCTACTACCTTCTGGAGTTCATCAACACTGACCAATATTGGGCTTGAACATAGCCTAGCTACTTGTGTTGATTGGTCAAGGATCTTTTCTAGATCCTCTATAGTTAATGTATTGATGTTTTGACCATAAGTGTCAATGATATCCTTTATCTTGATTATCTCTACAGATGTGATGGTAGAATGACAAGAGCTAGGAGGTGGCAGTTGTGTGTCCTGTACACTCTGTTCTTGTTGCTAACCTATCCCCTTTTCTTCTTCTTTATTGATTTCCTCCTTTTCTTCTTCATCCTTCTTTTCTTCCTCCACTTTCTTCTCTTCTACCTTCTTTCTTACTGCTTCTTTTATTTCCTTTGCTTTGGCACTTGCGTCTACCTTGTATTCTTCATCAAATACATCATCAATTTTCTTGTAAATAATTTTCCATACTTTTGTGGGTTTTCCCACAACCTCCTCAATTTTATTTTGTAGAATACTAAATTCCCTATATTTGGGAGTAAATCTACTATTGTGCCTTTTGACTACATTTATTATTTGACTTTTAGTCAAATCAGGCAACATCCTTACTAAGGTAGACTCCCTTATTTCTTTCTCAGTTTGTAGATGAAAATGTCATTTCTTCTCTACAATCTTATATAATTCCTTTGGCAATGAACTATCCAGTTCAAGAGTTGTATGTTTATATTCTGCCATAATATTATAGACATATATCTCTATTTTATTTTTCTCATCGTTTGTGAGCTTCTTAAAATTTACATTCTTCAAATCATTTTAGTCTCCATTGCTAATCTTAGCACATAATTTATCAATAGAAGACTTTGGTGGATGAATTACTACTTTAAACTAGTTGTGGTCTTCTAATTCTATCCTTTCTTCATTTGAATCAGGTTGAGCCACAAATTTTCTTCTTTTCTTTGGCTTTTCTTCAATCTTCTTGGTGAGTTCCTTCCTCTTAGCTACCCCTTCCTTTTCCTTTTGTGTAGTAGCCCTTGTAGTAGCTCTAGTAGTAGGCTTCTTAGGTGTAGGCTTTGCTACTTTCTTTGTCTTGGACTAAGGAGTAGGTGGTGCTTTTGTCTTTCTCTTGATGACCTTGGTTTGAGTGGCTGATTCCTTGGCCTGACCTTCCTTGTCACTTTCATCCTCATCTTCACCTAGTCCTTGTGTTAACTAAAGTGTCCCTTGCTCTAGCTCATCCTCATTGTCATCTATTTCTTTATCATCACTTATTTCTTCTGCTTCTTTCATAGTACCTATCTTTGCAACACCTAATTTCCTTTTAATATTCTTTACAAGCTTATCCTTTTTCTTGACTGTTGTTGTTGTCTTGACGTCTGTAACCACTCTTGATTTGATAATGTCATATGTTCCAAAGTGTTTTGCAGTTTTATCAATTTCCTCTACAAGCAATGCTATAATAGCTACTGAAGCCTGATCCACCTCAAGTTCATAAGCCAATGGTCTAAGCCATCTAACTATAGGGATGACTACTTGAATGTAGGTATAATCAATATCCACTAGAAAGTAGATGTCTTTTTCATGTCACTCCACTAATGAGACTAGAATTCTCATTCTTTATTTCATGGATTTTTTGAAATCTTCAAAATAACTAGTCATTTGAGCATCAAAATTCTCACCCATGTGCTCAATGAATCCATTTAGTCATTCAACAATAGTCTTATCTGGATGCCATCTCACTTTGCCTATTGACGGGAATTCTTTCATAATATAGAAGAACATGCAAATTAATACTGTACCAAATTTGCATTGAGCCCCTTTGGATTTTCTGATGGCTCCCAAGTTCTCATTGATTTTCTACATCATCAAATCTACAAGATCATAAGTGTGATCCTTTTTCACTAGCTTGTAGGCAACATATACAACTATGTAGGGTACACTATTTAACTTGCTAGATTGATAAAATTTGTGAGATATGATCCTAATAGAAAAATCTAGTAGGGGTCTTTGATGGTGTAAATTATCATACCTTTTTTGTTCCACTTGGCACTAGCATTTTTGTCAATTGCCTCCCTCTTATCACTTCTTAGGGTTTTGGGCCAATCTAGAGTTCGGATACCAGTGACCCTATGTAGAGTTTTCTTTGTAAATTTTACTGGCCTAATTTCTAACCAAAAATCTCCATCATGTATTGTGCTCAACACAATGTGTATCCATTCTATTTTAAAAACAATAGGGAAAACTAGGGTTTTGGTCAGTCCCTTCTTTTTGACTATGGAGAATTCATCCTTAAGTTTACCATTTTCACAAAGCTTATCAAATGCATTGAAAATCTCCAAATCTCCTATGGTTCCTATCTTTTAGTTGTAGCATTTGCATACATCCTCAACCATAACTACTTTATTAGGAATTACAGATAGGAGACCAACGAGATCATTTTTGTAAGAAACTTTAGGGGTGGGTCTGAACTTTGGTTGTCTAACTTCATTGCTAAATAGTTGAATTTCCAACCGTTCCTTTCTTTTATAGATTTAGAACTAGATGCCATCTTTAACCAAACTAGGGTTTACTGTTTACAAACTTTTCAAACTACGTAACTCGACACTTGAATGAAATACCTAATAGATCGATGAAATAGAGTTGGGTAGCTGTTGAATTGTTGTAAATCACCTTTTGATCATTGGGAAATCACTTAATCACTCTGCTCATCTTTGCTCTTTGTTCAAATGAACAAAAAATGAATGATTTTCACTTTTATTAGGCTTTAAACCTAGCATTCCTTGCATTCGTGCTTTATAGCTATACACTCGGCTTCCAAAGGATTTTCTAGCTCAGCATCAACTATATTTCACTCACTCGATAGCTACTATCATCTCTTTACTCGGCATCCACTAGACTTTTCAACTCGACACGTGCTAGAGTTTTACTCGACAACTAAAGGTAGCTCAACATCATCTTCTAATTTTTATCCTGGCATCTTAACTTATGCTGATTTCTTCTTTGTAGTGTTCCTATGTTCTTTTGGGCTAATGTATGATACATATTTATATTGATCAGCCCCATGTGCCTTTCTAGTGCTTAATTTGATGAGGTGTGATCACTCGACATCTTGGGTGAAGTGATCTTTCCATTCGATATGCTGCATTCACATTTCTTCTACCATGTCTTCTTCATATCTTCCCTAATGTGTCCCACATTAACTTTTTCTTTGCCCTTATTAACTTCAATCTTGGTTGCCTTGGCCTTTGTTGGACAGTTCTTGCTAATATGACTAGTCTTCAAGCAACTAAAACAAGTAGTTTGATTTAACCATCTACTATAATTTCCCTTAAAATGTGTCCTTATGCAGTTTTCAGGAATGTATCCATACTCTTGGCAATAGTGACAACTATACCTGGTGTTGTAATCCCAATTGTAGTGATGTACATGATTAATTCCTCTTAAAGGTTGATTAGGTGTCCACATAGGCTTTGATCTACATTCAAATGCTCTATGTCCATTTTTTTGTAGTTGTAGTAGTGGCTCTCAAATCTTGATGTCCTCATGGTCTTAGTTTTGTAGTCTTGTGCTAAATGTCCCTTTTTTTGCATTTATGATAGAAGTTTGCATTTTTAGGCTTATCATGCTGATGACTATTCTTTCTTTCGCATATATTAGAGGTATATCCCTTTTTACCATAAAAATGACAAGTAGGTTTAATGTTCTTACCTTTGTTGCTTCTTTGTTCTGCAGTTTTGGATGATTCTCCTTGTTTAGTGCTAATATATCCAAGTCCTATAGTGTCATTACTTGCCCTTGTGATTTCAGCAATTTCTCAAAATACTTGATGGCCTCATTGGGTTTATTGTAATTTTTTGCTATTTCATTTTCTCTCTTTAGTTCATTTTGCAATTGCTCATTTTGTATCTTCAAGGTGGAGATCTTAATATCTTTCATATTTAGCTCATGATGAGCATTCATCGTTTGGCTCAAGGTGTCTAACTACATGTTTGAAATCTTTTCAAATTCAATTGTCTTCTCTTCTAGTCTATTGGTGAGATTTCTCTTGTCATCTTCTATCATGGCCTTGTCTTCAATAACTCTTTTCTTTTGTTCAGTTACTTCACAAAGAAATATAGCTTGTGTTTCTTGTTCAAGCTTGAGCAATCTAATTTTTTTAGCTTGTGCTATTTTTTTCTCCATTAATTCTACTATTGTTGCATCAAATTCCTTAGAGTCTTCATTGGTAAATATGTGTGTGGTGTCAATCTCTTTTTAATGTATGTCATTTTTAGCTATGGCTATCTCCTTTCTTCTTTTCAAAGATTTCCTTAGTTCCTCACTGGCTTCCTCTACTTTGGGTAGAGCTAGTTGCACATCAATCACCTGATTGTCAATGATCTTCCCAAGTTTGAACACTTCCATTTTCTAACCTTTTTTTTCTCCAAGCTATTAGGATTCTCCTTATGACAACTAGAGCTCTCATACCAATTGTTGGAATATTCAAATAGGAAGAGTACTTTTGAGAGGGGGGGGGGGGGGGGGGGGGGGGGGGGTGGTGGTGGGGTGGTGAATCAAAAGTACCAATTGTTATCCTTTTAAACCCTTAATAACATATAACTAAAATTAACATGTATCAAAGTAAATAAGCATAAAATGAGAGCATGCATCAACACATAACACAAGAGATTTTGGTGACCCAAAAACCCTCTAGGAATAAGAAGGTAAAATTGGGGTGGGGATGACACTCACAAAAATTACTGCAGCAATAAATTCAACCACTTCTAATGGTTTGCCCTGTTAAAGGCCTGCCCTGTTAAAGGATATAACACACTATTAAGTATGACCTGTTGAAAGGATTTACAAACACTTTACATGAAGTGTCACCCTATTAAAATATTGAAATGAAGGCTATTAAACCTACCTAATACATAGGATTTTCTTGTCCTTCTCCAAAGGCTCTCGTACCTAGCTATTAAGCTAACCTATCACCATAGGATTTCAACTTCTAATACAATGGTGAGAGAGTATTAGAACATTTGACCTAATTTAATGCAATATCAAATTGCTTGATTTAGGCACTTGATTACTCTTTCTCTTATGATTCTTTCTTGATCTGATCTTATAAATATGTCTTATTTTTTGTTCTAATCAATTAGATAAATGCTATCCCTTCCACTAAGTCTTTTCCTATTCACACTGAAGTTTCACTATAATCTCCCCTTTTTCTATTTTTCTTCCTCTTATACAATGGTGCATTTTTCCTACATATAAAGAATGTGAAGACTTAGGGCTAGGTATGGATCTATGATCCAAATTGAATCTCAAATTCCTGCTCATATTTTTCATTTTTCTCATTGGTTGCATGCCTTCACCATTTGTTTGATTGATTGCATGCAGATTTCATAGGGAATACAAAATGACTCATCCTTATCCTTTTTCTCCTTTGAAATTTCTCTAAGTTGACTCCAAAAATGGTTTGCATCTTAGTTTGTGCAAGTACAAACTCTTATGTTGATCTTGCATTGCTCAACACATGAAGTATTATTGATGCTCGGCACATACTATTTCTGATTTCTCGGAACCTATTGTAACTTGTATCACTCGGCATTTGAATGATTCTGCTACTCAACACATGAATAATTCATGGATCACTCGACACATAGTATACTATAATCTACTTGACACTAACTGTGACTTGACACCTATTAAAATTTTGGCTGGTCATCTATTGTGTACTCAACATACATAGTGAAAATATTTAAGTGTGTTGGCACTCATTTCTCAATACTATTTATTTGACCAACATCCCAGTGGTATAGAAAACATAGGCTCCAATAAAAGATAAAATTCTCTCGCGTCCTTGGTATCCTCAATATCAATAACCTCTTTTTTTTTTTTTTAACCTCCTTGTAAATTTTCATCCCCTTATTCTCATTCAAATTCTTATCCTTGTTATTATCCTTAACCATGTCTTAATGCATCTTCATATCAAAGTCCATAACTATTTTTTATTTACCAAACATAGAAAATATAATGGTCATTCTATGAGAATACCTCTAAGTGTTATCCTTGGCCAACTTCTTCTAGATAATGCATCTAGATTTTTTTTCCCAATTTCCTTTAGACATGGAAAGGCTCTTTCTTTTCTTCTTAGGTGGCTTAATTTCTTATAAACAGTGGTGGAGCAAAGTAGGTTGGAATTTTAGGTCTTGAGCAATAAGAGCCTATTTTTCCGTAGAGTTATGAGGGATTTATTTACTAATGGGGCTAGGAGTGTCTAAATTTCTAGTAGGGGGAGGGGAAAGAAGTTATCGAGGAGCTTCTTGTGCAATGATTTTGTATGGAGGGAATAAGGCTAGATGAAAGTGGTAAAGGTATACAATGAAGCATTTATGGAGGGAAATTTACCATTCACCCTGACTCTTAGAAATTTCAAAAACCTCTTTTACCCTTTTTCTAAGGAATTTAAGAGAAATTGGAAAAGTGACTAACCTTCTATTATGGAAGCAACTCAAAATAGTCATATAGTAGTATTAAAAAACCTTGAAATGGCCCTCCATTGTGAACTATTTCATAATCATGAGACAGAATTGGTATGAAGCCTTCAAGAGTTCATCCCTTTCCTAGTAATCGTGTATTTTAACAATGGACTCATCCAGTTTGAATATTTGGCTCATAATTTCCATGTCAAATAATTTTCTTTAATTCCTCCATTTTCTACTTGTTGTGGGGAGCCATGTCACCTAAGAAATGATCTCCTTGTTATAGAAAAAGATAACACCAACTACAAAAACCCTCATATCTACCCAATATTTAGAAAAATCCATCAAGAAATTCTCATGTAATACCAAATCATTTTCTTGGAAAATTTACAAACCCCACTTTACTTACAAATTTGCCACATTGTAATGACACTCATAAATTCATCAAGTTTAATTCGTGTTGCAAAAACTGATGAATGATGATGTTTTTTGGTGTAACTATTAGAGAAATGTCATGGAAGATTTCTTATTATAATTATTGATGAGTTGATGAAGATTGGAATGAGATTTGATAATAGGTAAATCAAATATATGGTTGTCATTAATGCCAATTATTGACTAAGTATGTTAACATATCATTGTTTAAAATATTATTATAGGCTAAGTTACTGAGAGGGGAGGGGTGAATCAGTAACTTATAAAAACTTTAATCTTTAATTAGCAATTAATCCTACATGTGAATTCTGATCTAATTTCATGGATGAGAAACATAAAAAATTTAAAGCATACATAACACTTTTGACACACAATTTGGTGAGCCAAAAACATTCTAAATAGAAAGTAAAAGTCTAGTGGAGATGATACCCACAATATAGTTGGCTAGTTAAGGCTTACATTGATCACTTCTAATGATCTGCCTTATTAGGAGCAATAAGGATTACTAGGTCCACCTTGAAAAAAGATTTACAAACATACAATGAAGTATGCACTCGGTAAAGAGATTCACATAAGACTATTAGGTCTACCTTGTTAAAGGATTTGACTAATCCCCCTGTTAGGATGAAGCAGTAACTGATCTTTGATTTGCAACTTGGTTTGCTAAATGAGATTTCTTTGAGTGTACAAATCACCTTGCTATGATAAATAAATCTTTGATGTTCCTTATACTTTTGTAGCCTTTGTAATTTTCTTTTCTCCCCTTTTTTTGATAATTACATTGCTTCTCTTTGATGATTTTGGATGTGATACAATACATTACATGGGTAAAAGTACAAAGTTGTGTCACCTTTTAGGCTGACTTATCAAAAGGACTGAATTTGAATATTTCTATCTAAAAATCAATTTTATTAAAACACATGATCTAGATAAATTTATTCTAGCTAAGTTATATATGGTCTCACACTTTTCCAATTGGAAAGGGCTATTAAATACATGTCTTATACTTGTTTGTATCAAATTACTAAAGAAATAAAATTATTTTAGAAAAGTGGCATTTCAATAACTCACTATTTTTTATGATATATTTTTAATTACATATAAACACCATTTTATAGAACTCGGAGTCAAGAATATTCTCATATAAAGTTTATAGAGTTTTAATTAGATATAGTATATTATAATAAAAAAAATTTACAAGCACATATTTTAACACTAAAAAACATGTCAGTTTTGAGAAAGAAATAATATTAAATCATATTAAAAAAAATCTAAAAATTATATGATGTTCTAGAGGAGAGAGTCCTCTTCTAGAATGTATAATTTTTCTCTTGGTTAGAATAGATTTGTTTTGAAAAATGTGGTGGTAGATGAAAACTATCGATTTCAGGTGAGTTGAAATTTCAATCATTATAAAAGAGAAAATATAGGTCTAAAGCTGATTTTTATTTTTAATTGTTCTAGCTATATATGTTATCTATAACATAGTTTGAGATCAAAAGGAAATAAATTTATTTCCCTATTATTTTATGGTGGGAACTAGACCCTCAATTTTCAACATTTTTTAGCAAGTAAAACATTCTGTTTAAAAATTAGGAAAATATATTAATTCTTATTCCAAATAATTATTAAAAATTTTAATCCTAAAATTCATCCATTTCTACACATTTCATTAGTTTACTTCATTTTCAAATTCAAAATAATAATACCAATTTTATGTCATTGAAGGTGAATAGTTATACTTTTGTTAGCCTTTTCCTTTACAAAAGGGTGACATATGTTTGTGGTTTCACCCACATATATGCTAATAAAATTACAAACTTATAAAGTTAGCCATAATATAAGTTCAAAAAAATATTATAAAGTTAGCCAAAGTGTAGAAACTTGGGTTTTGAAGACTAACTCAGTGAGGTTTTGATACTCAACATCCACTATCAATGCTTGGCATTGTCATGCACTTGATAGACATTGAGGCTCAGTCCATACTGATCAAATCCAAGTAGTCTTGAACTTCGTCTACAGTGGTGGCTCAACGAATATTGTGAAACTTGATATATAAATTGAATCACTTGATTCACACTACATAGATCAGTCAATGCTACCACTATGAGCTTGGTATAAACTGAGTCACTTGGTTAATAGTGAGTAGCTTGGTTAACACTAGACTCACATCACATCAACTGAAAACTTGGTAAGTATTACATAACTTAGTTTTCACTGGTAAACTTGGTATAGACTAAGATGCATAGTTTACACTACTGATCATCACTTTAGTAATAATTGCTTGATGCAAATTAAAATCTATCCAAAGGACTCAGGAGCAACTGTAGAACTCTGTAGTAACTGAAATGCTTTCAATTAACACTATTAACTATACAATAAGCTTGGTAGATACTTACAATCTAGACAAGTGTATGTCATTAATAACAAACATGACTCGAATGTCAACAATCTCCACCTTTGGCATTAGTGACAAAAACACTTATCAATCAATACTAAATTCAAGAATGTTCAATAACATCTTCATCCATCACCTTATGTCTCCTACTCAGCAGAGTATACTGCTTTTGAGATTTTTTAAAAATAGGTTTTGTAAGAGATATATTTTTATACATGAATAATATGATAATGCTAATGCTCACCCATACATCTTCTACCATACATCTCCCCCATAATATACAATATACTATACATCTTATTTACAGTCTTCAATCTTCTTCTTTATTCAATCTTCTTCCCCTTTATTTACTATACATCTTCTCCAATCTTCCAATCTTCTCCCCCTTTTTGACATTAATGCCAAATATTTATGCTATATATATTATATAGTAATGCCAAAATGTGACAAGAAATTTGACTATACTTTTGGGATAAGCACCAATGTCTTGTTCCAATTCTCTTACAAGACCTTGCATGTGTGTAATGTAACTTGTACTTCTATTGAAAATTAAATCATATGGTCTACAATGGAAAAATTATTTTCATGGATGAGAATTTTTAAATGTGCAATGTTCTTTTGCAGTGCATCCATGTTTGGGAGAATCATGTTCTGAATATCTATCAAATTTTGCCTGCATGTCTATCAGAAATATGATCTTATTGAAGTGGGTAGAGCTAGAACTTGGGTTAAGATACAATTGTTGTGCACTTACCTTTCCAACCTCATCAATTTTTGTCAATTTATCTCTTATTTCTTTTGTGAAAATTGATGTATCATATAATTTTCCAAAAAGTAAACATACATTGATGCATGAGGTCTCTAGATATCCTAAAATAATAGAAAATCCTACCCAATGAATGTCAATTTGTTGAGCAATATGTGCCAAAAATTTATTCTTAAACTTTTTCTTAGCTTTTTGCAATAATTTTTCTTGTCCATCTAAATCTTCATTTTATTTATGGACTAGCTCTGCCAACTGATACAAAATTAGTTTAGAAGTATCAGCCTCTATGCCTAGAGCCTCTACTAGAATATTTTAGCATCCTTAATGATTTTGAACTCTTTGTTTCTTTCCTCTCTAAGCCTTTACGGCTTGGCTTTCTTTTCAAGTAGTTCATCAAAAATTTGCATCTGATCAGGGTTGAGATAGGAAATATCCTAATTAGGAATCACAATATCCTCATCAAGATCTATATCTTCTTCCTTCTCTTTTCCTTTATTCCAAAATTTTGTGCTCGGTTGAGGCTTTGTCTTAATTGCCCTTGCACTTATTACTTGCATGCTTGGAATAGAAAAAATTGTTGAAATGGTAGGACTCAGTACAAAAATAGATGTTGCACTCATTGAAATACTATTAGTAGGAATACCTAATGTAACCAAAACTAATGTAGAGGGAAGAGTTTTTAGCTTAGTAGATGAAGTGCTTGGCACTTCTTTCAATGAAGTATTGAGCTAGACTGGAGTAGAGATTGATTGAGTGCTTATGCCTTTAGTGCTAGTCACAATCAATCCTATTGAGGTCATCTCTAAGCTAGATGTCCTCACAATTTTTCTTGGAGAATGAGGAAGTGAGGCTATGACCACTACAACAATCTTTACTAGGTCAGTCTCCTCAACATCTTGTGTATCTTCCTTGGTAGCTTCCTGCCCTTGTTCCTCTTCATCATCTATGTTATAAAAATGAGTCGCCTCTTCATCATCTCTCTCTTCATCTTTATCCTCCTGATCATCATCATCATCATCCTTATCACTTACACTAACAACAAAATCACCTAGTTTTTGAAGATGATAGACATTCTTCCATGTGTTTGTAGTGTTGTTCACAACATGCTCATTTTCTTTCAATAATGCAAGACAAGTATTGAATCTCAAGGTTAAATTTTCTTCATTTTTCTCCAGAGATTCCTTTATTTCCTTGTTAGATAAACTCAACATGAGTTACCTCAGAGTTTTCTCATATATGTATTTAGCTATTTTCATAGAAAATTCCCATCTTGGCTTTATTTTGTCCATCAAAACACTAGAAATCTAAAGTGCAAGCTGGTCAGGTGAGTATTTCCACTTACCCATCTTGGATATGGCCAAGTCTTCAATTTTCTTTTGCTCTTCTCTAGTCCTAATTTCATATTTTAGTGCCTTGAATTTTGTAATGCGAAAACCTGATTCCAATTCTTTTAATCTTTCTTGGGAGGTGGGTGGAAGCTTTATGAAAATTATATCTCCTCCTTCCTTGTTTGCTTTCTTTCTTGATGCCCTTCTTGTGAATACAACAGTTTTAGCTTGCTTGGAAATGACTACCTTGACTTTCTTCTTCAATGGTTCTTCTTCCTTTGATTTTTCTTCTTTTTCTACTTCTTCATCTTCTCCTTTTTCCTCGGTCGATAGGAGAGGGGTGCTAGTTTTTAACTTGGCATTTGTCCTTTTGCCTTTGTTGACCACCTAAGGGAGTTTAATCTCCAATTCTATCCTGGCCTTTGCCTCATCATGAGTACCAAAGTAAAGAAACTTGGGATCCTTTCTCATTTATTAATGCCTCAATTATGTCTTTGGTTTTATCAATATTGACCTCATATCGTAGAGGTTTTACCCATACAATTCTTGGCCTAACTGCCTGAATATACACCTTACATTAGTATCAACCATGAAAGAAACATCATCTTTGTAATCTTCAACTAATTTTCTTGGAATCCAAAATCTATTATTCATTTTATCCTTGAATCCATCAAAATAGTTGTTCATGATACTTACATAATTCTCTCCCATTTCAGCAATGTACTCATTAATCTGATAAAGGACTAGTACATCTTTTCTCCAAACAACATAGCCTTTTGATGGAAAGAATTTCTAAACATAGAAGAACAAACATGTCAAGAGGGAACTAAACTTACATGGATTGTTCTTGGAAGTCTTGATGCTCTCCATGTTTTTGTTGAACTGGTTCAACAGTAACTGAGCAAGGTCAAGAGGAAGGTTATTCCTGACTACCTTATACACCAAATCAGCTCCTTGTTAGGATATAGTGTTTAATGTTCTCAAACTATAGATTTTGTGTGTAATGATATGAATACTCAACTTTAATTCCATGTCAATGACACCACTTATCTTCATTCCCCTTCCATCCCACTCGGCTAGGGTTTTCTTCTCCAGTTCAACCTAACCTAGGGTTTTAGTCATTTTAGCTTTTTCCAACATTGGAAGACTAATGATCCTATGGATCATCTTGTTAGATATTAGAACTAGTTTCTCCAACCATAGCTAACTATTATGCACATGACTAAGGATAAATCTTATCTATTTCACTTGGAAATCCTATGGCATGTGAGGAATGTGAGTTAAACCTTTTGCCTCGAGATTTTGATGCTTAAGTTTCAACACACCATCAACACATAACTCCTTCAGACATTCATCTATCTCTAGTGGACCAATATCTTGAATTTTACATTTGAAATGTGAATGGATATCATTAACTAATAGTACCTTGGGCGGTATTTGAGATTGCACTCCACTCAAATCTAGGGTTTTCACAACTACAAGAGTCAACTTGAAATCTAGTGCCTTCCATTCTACACCATGAACCAACATATCTGAACCTTTCTTCACTTTGCTACTGGTGGATCCCATCTTAACTCGATAGGGTTTGAGAGAATTTGAAAACTTTTGGTAACAATTCTATCAAATCACTTGAATGCTCTAAAGATTGCTCTATGTAAATAGCTCTCAAAAATTCATGCTGAGAAATGACTTCAATTTCACTCCTTTTATCAATCCTTGCCAAAAAAGCCTAGTACAAATGTTAGCTCAAATTGACATACTATCACCCACTTCACTTGCATTGAATGCTTAGAAAAGTCTTTCATGACTCGGTAACCATAGAAAACTTAGTTTCTCTTGACCTTGCTTGGTAGAGTCTATAACTTGATTTTGCTCAGTAAGATAGTAACTCAACCTTACTCAGTAATGACTGCCATCTTTTACTTGACGATCCATTTGCATCTTGAATGGTGATCTAGATCATTCATCCTACTAACTAGAACTAATATTAGATGTCTTCTTTACTATCATAGTTTAAGTTCTTCTTTGAGAAATCAAGTGGAAAAGGTTGAGTCACCCAATTCTTGACTGACTTATTCATCACAAATTAGATGTGCATTTTTAGAAGATTTTGGAACCCATTGTTGTCTCATCCATTTTTAGATGTTATCAGCTTTTTCCTTCTACTAATATTTAATTATTCTATTATTTATGTAGTTCTTGGAAAGATGACCAAGTTTTGTATAAATGAAACATCTTCTGGTAGAATCTCTTGTCCTCATATGATGCTTTACACAATTCATTCCAATGTGTCCAAATTCTCCACAATAATGACATCTACGCCAAGTGTTATAGACCCAACTAAATATAGCTTTCACAATCTATTTTGCTAGATTTATTATCTTATTTTTTCATTCTGGTGACTTATGCACATGCTTCTTACATTTGTGACATTTTCCTTCAAACTTAGGTTTCTCCTTGCATTCATTAGCCTTATTACCATGCTGATTGCAACTGTAACACTTTCCATTGAATTTTTCTTTCCCATTGTTCCAAAATTTGTTTGATGTATGACCTAACTTACCACAGTGACTATAAGTAGGTCTTTGATTCTTTTGAGCTCCTTTCTTGGATGATTCAGCTTCTTCTGTATATCCAATTCCTACTTTTCATTTTTGTCTATTTAATTACTTTTCTCATTCAACTAATTTATGTTTGCTTGAGATTTCATCATTCTCTCATTGGTTTTCCTTTTAGGCTTTAGATAATTCTACAACCTTTCATTCTTTGATCTTAGATTCATGATTTCTTCATTTGTATTTGTGAGCTGATCAATGAAGTCTACTTGCTGAAGGGATAGGTGTTGAATTTCATTGTTCCTTCTATCTCTTTTCTTATCTTATTTTTCTCTTCCATGACTTCACACAATCTTACTGATTGAATTTCTTTCTCTCTTCTTATTTTTCTTACTTCTTCTTGTAGTGAACCATTCTTTTCTTATAGTTCTTTTATTGCTTCATTGACTTCATCTAGTATTTTTTTTACTAAAGGTCTTTAATTATTTCTTCAATGTAGAGATGATCATTCATTTGAATTGCAAGATCTTTTCTTCTTTTTAGGGATTCAGAGAGTTTCTCCTTTACTTTCTTGAGTTGGGCAATAGCCATTTCATAGATCTACTTTCTCATTGTCAATAGCCTTGTCAAGTCTGAATATCTCCATAGCCTTTGATCTTTGCTCAATCTTTTAGACTTTTCTCTGAGAACCACAATAGCTCTGATACCAATTTTTGGAAATAATATTATAGGCTAAGTTATTGAGAGGGGAGGGGTGAATCAATAACTTATAAAACCATAACCCTTAATTAGCAGTTAATCCTCTATGTGAATTTTGATCTAATTTCATGCATGAGAAACATAAAACATTTGCATAGATAATACTTTTGACACACAATTTGGTGACCCAGAAACCTTCCAAATAGAAAGTAAAACTAGAGTCCGGATGATACCAACAAGCTTTAGTATTGTAGCATAAATTTGACTGGTTAGCACTTACATTGATTACTTCTAATGATTTACCTTGTTATGAGAAATAAGGACTCCTAGGTCCACCTTGCAAAATATTTACAAACATATAATGAAGTATGCACTCGGTAAAGAGATTTACACAATATTGTTAGGTCTACCTTGTTAAAGAATTTGACTGATCCACTTGTTAGGATGAAGTAGTAGCTGATCTCTAATTTGGAACTTGGTTTGTTGAATGGGATTCCTCCGAGTCTACAAATCACCTTAATGTGATAAATAAATCTTTGCTGCTCCTTATACTATTGTAGCCTTTGTAATTTTCTCTTCTCCCATTTTTTTGATGATTATATTAATTCTCCTTGATGATTTTGGATGTGATACAATACATTACATATATACCAATGCAATTACAAATTACAAAGTTAGACACAATACAAACTTACATGAATATTATAAAGTCAGCCAAAGTGTAGAAACTTGAGTTCTGAAGACTGACTTGGTGAGGTTCTAATACTTAGCATCCACTGTCAATGCTTGAAATCCTCACGCACTAAGTAGACATAGAAGCTTGGTCCATACTGATCACTTCCAAGTAGTCTTGAACTTAGTTTACATTGGTAACTTGGTGAATACTATGAAACTTGATATATAAATTTGATCACTTGATTCACACTACATAGTTTGGTCAATGCTATTACTATGAGCTCGGTATAAACTGAGTCACTTGGTTAACACTAAGTAGCTCAATTAACACTAGACTCACATCACATCAACTACAAAATTGGTAAGCACTACACAACTCGGTTTGCACTAGTAAACTTGGCATACACTAAGATGCATGATTTACACTGTTGATCATAACCTTAGTAGTAATTTCTTGGTGCAAACTAAAATCTATCCAAAGGACTTAGTAGAAATTATAGAACTTTGTAGCAATTGAATTGCTTGATTAACACTATTTTACTTTAAGCTCAGTAGATACTTACAATCTGCATGAGTATATGTCACTAATAACAAACATGACTGGAATGTCAGCAATTACACCTAATTGGAATATAGGTCTTGGTTGAGTAGGTGCAAATTGTGTTTAACAAAGAAATATATTTAGGGGATTCAAAAAATTGTTAACATAAATTCTAAAGTGTCTTAAGTGATCAAAGCCATTAGTGCTTAGTAAGAGTTGGTGTGGGTTAACTAAAGGTGTAGGATGCATTTGGGAAAGTGAGAAGAGAAACCCATGATTAAACTCAATGTAAATGAAGTTTGGAACATACCACTTGCTCCTACATCATAATGATATCACAAAAGAAACAATAATGTAAGTGTTTGGTGGTAAAATATGATGCCAAGGAATCAGATGGCCTGAGAGATTAAATAGCTTAAAGAAGCTTTAGAAAGTGAGAAGAGGGAACCTAAAGCTACTAGGGAATGAGAATATAGATAAAATAGTAGGGATAAATTGAAATTACTAGCAAGGACTGAAGCCCTAAATATAGAAAGAGAGAAAAATAACATAGAGGAGAAAATGAGAATGGGTAAGTAAATCATGGAAGACAAGAACATGAATAACATAGAGGGGAAGAAGATGACCCTAAAGAGAGGATGCCAATTAGAATTGTAAAGGTAGTACAAGGAGGATGAGTTAGGAGTCCTACCAACCTACCAATGGACCATGCAAGGATGAAAATAGAAGATTTTTTAGGGTGGATCAAATCGCTTAAAAACTATTTTAAATTGTAAAGAAACACTGTGAGAGATTAATTTGGCTTGGTAGGCTAGTGTAAAAACAAAGAGGGTGTCTAGGGGGTTGTACAAAATTATATGTTGGGAGAGAATGAAGGTGATGATTAAGGGGTAGTTTCTTCCATCAATTTTTATAATTCAAAATAAAAGAATGAGGAAAATCATCAAAGAAAAGGACATGGATGTGATAACATACAAAAAGAAATTTCACAAGTTGAGTATGAGATGATGGTTAGAAGATGAATAAGAAAAGGAGGCTATATATTCGAATGGATTAATTTTTAACTTGCAGGAGGAATTAGGGTCAAATGTCCCTTAACCCATGAATGAGTGTTTCCAATCAGCCATAAGGGTTGGATAAATATTGAAGAAACAAGAAAGGTAACAAAGTAATATCAGAGGAAGATGAAAAATGACAGATAGAGGGGAATAACAAAGCATGAAGTATATGTAACACATGATAGGGAAAAAGGTACAAACATCAATATAGATCAGAGATGAGGATATAAAGGAGGTGAAATATTTGGTTGGGGAAGAGGAAGACACAAATTAATAAGTAGATGTTATCACTAGAATGAAGTTGTACATCCTTCCTTTAAATGTCCAAAATGGGATGAGATAAATAAGGGTAAGAATGTAGAAGGATAACATTGGTCCAAGAAGTTAAAAAGAAAGAAAATTAACCACTTCAAGAAAATCCTATATTAGATGGAGAATTCCTTATTGTAAAGAAGGGTCACTTGCAACAAAAAGTTCCTAATAATGTATCAATCTTCAGATATTAGTATGTAAGCCATGTAGTAAGATATGTAAGTTGTCTCATTATATTTTAATTTCATATGAGGTGGTGAATGAATAAAAATTAGAGAATTTTCTGCACAAATCCTTATCATGCCACTTGGGTTACTAATGAAAAGAACATTTTAGTAAAAGAGAAAGCATTTGTTGATTTCAGCATATATGCACACTATAATTGGGTTTTATTTGACATCATACCCATGTCATGCATGCACATTATTTTAGTAAGACCTTGAATACACTTAAGAAAAAAAAGCCATGATGGATATACAAATCAATACATGATGCATAAAGGTTGTTGAAGGTTTTTGTTGACACCTTTGTCTATAGAAACAAAGAAAAAAAAAATGTTATTTGTTCTTTGGGGTAAGATTTGTGCAATTTTATAGGAGGATATTGGTTGGAAAAGAAATGATATGCAATATAAAGGATAAAATTTAAATAGTGTAAGGATAAAAGTTTGAAAAGGAATTAGACTAGTGTGAATGATGAAGGGGAAATTTGCAAGAAAATATCATGCAACTATGTCCTAGGAAAGGGAATAAACATGAGGTTTTTATTTATTAAATTATTTTTTAGGCCACAATAGGTAGTCAGGGAATTCAAAGCACGTCTTACATATCACCCTTTAGGAAGATGTATGGAAAAAGGAGCACACCCCTAGTCTCTTTGAAGAAGATATTTTTCAAAGGGGGAAGCACGGTGCAGGAGTCCCTCATCATTGAATAAAAGGCATGAAGACATATGGTGCTAAGGATGACATTGGTTTGTTAACTAGAGTCAATTGTGACATCTTAGAGCTTATCATGGCATTGGATTTAAGAAGTTGGGATGTAATGGGAAATTATCCTAATGGTCCTAAAAGGACTATAGGTGCAAAACCTTTGAAATATGGAAAAATAGGGAAAATTTAGGCAAGATGAGCATATAGGTGTTGGAAATCTGATTGAAAAGCTCATTGTTGAAGATCAAAGAGGGAGATTATTGTTAAAAGAATGTTTTCAATTTTTCCAATCATTATTTTGTCATTGATGTCAAACTTGCTAATTGCAGGAATGACATTTACTTATAAGATCCAAGTACTATTACTTAGTTAATTGATGAAGAGGATTTAATCAACAAGATGTAACAAGAGCACCTAAGGGAAAGGTTGAGTTATGATGTTTTAATGAAGTGCAAGTATCAATTAAGAAAATGGTTAAATGATGTATTGATAACATACTCAAAGATATAGAGGTTGGTCACACTTAGAAACATTGGAGGAAGAAGTTGTAATAAAGATGGTTGCAAAACTTAAAGTAAGATCATTAGTAGGTGCTAAGCAAGTGAGTTGAAGCTGAGAAAATTCTTAGTTGGAGTAGAGTAATAGGAAGTTCTAGTGTGTGTTGAGTAATCTTTAGGTGCCAAGTGAAGTTCAAGTGTCAAGCATCAGAAAATCTTAGTTGGTGCCGACTAATCTTTAGGTGCTGAGCATCAAGAAAAACATAGTTGATGCCGATTAACATAGTATATGCTGAGCACTAGTATTTCAATAGTGTCGAGCTACTACATTATTTCAAATGATGAAGATTCATCAAATTTGAGTTGATAAAGTGGTTACCTTGAATTTTGTGAACTAGCTAGAAGATAAGGATGATGAGCTGGTGACATAGAATTCTATGTAAACCATCTTTAGGCTAATTCAAGAGGATTATTCAAGAAGTTTCTAGAGGAAAAAAAATATGGGTTAGATGCAATGAATCCTACCTAATCCATATGAATTAAAATTACAGAATGGAAGAATCAAGAAGGAAAAGGACTCCAAGACTTCTATTTAAGGAGTCACAAACCAAGAAGCAAATGTTGCCAATGCTTCTATTGCAAAGAGCCAAATTGTGAAGTAGTTAGAAGAGTTTTAAAGAGAAGGCATCTAGAAGAAGGAGGAGCACAGAGGCTCTACTTCTACAAGTGGTCATGAAGAGATGATTGCACTGGTACATTGAGCATGGAGACTTAAGGAGATTAAGCTTGAAAGGAGGGAAAGCTGTTAGAGTTGTAGAGATTGAAGGCTAGGTAATGGTATGAGCTGAGAAGTGATTTGAGATCTGCAAGTTAAGTTGTATGTTGTAGATAGGTCAAAGATAAGGAAAAATCCTATGGACTTAGGTTGGCCTAATAGCCATTTTTATATCCTTTAATAGGGTGGCATTCTAAGTGAATGTTTTAAAGTCCTCTAACCAAGCCCACTTCTAATAGGGTGGTTAAATACTCTAACAAGGTAACATTTAATAGTGTGTTGTAAGCCTTTAATAGGGCATCACTTTAGAAGAGTGAGAATTGAGTAGCATGTTACTGGTACATTTTCCCAAATTAGTTTTCCATGTAAATCACTGTGTTATGTGTTGATATTTTATGTGTTATGTTTGCATGTTGATTTACAATAACTTGCTAGTTAGAAAAGCTAAAGCTCGAATGAATGAATGGTTGAATGGACACACTATAATTAGTGAAAAAGTTTAAATAGGACATTTTGGACCTTGAATAACTAATTCACTCCCCCTCTTAGTTATTTTAAAGCATTTCTAACAATAGGATCACAAATAATGTAAAGTAATCTTAAAAGGATCAGATCTAATGACTTTTGGGTTTGGGAGCTCTTAAAAGTTAGATTAAAAAATTAATTAATTAATTTTTGAAAACATATCAGCTAGTAAAGCCATGAGAAAAAACCTAACTAAGAAATGTTTAGGAGTTTTAATCCACTCAAAACACCATGTATCAGTTTAATAAGTTCATAAATAATTGCATAAAGAATTTGAAAGGCCTTTGATGAGCTATGCTAACTAGGCATAGGATATTGTATGGATTGATTGCAAAGAAGGAATTAAAGGTCTATATTCTTCCAAGTCTTTGTGAGTTTGAATGTTCCTTGATATTTCAATACTAGTTGATCATTGTGTATGAATTAGGAATAATATTTAACTATTAATTTAAAGAATTACACGACTCTAACCCTAAACAATCAAATTTTCCTAACTATACTAACATACTTGAGGATTTGCATCATTTATTATTGTTCTAAGGGTTTTCATGGATAAAGGAGCCATTCTATGAATGACTACATTGGATTCTCATAGAATGGGATCTAGTTTAACTTGTGTAATACAAGCCTAATAAATTTTTATATAGGGACAATTAATAAGTTGATGATCACTTTGGATTAACTATGAAAAGGGTATGAAAATTCTACCACAGGTATATTATTAGGTATTCTACCTTAAAAGACCCTAATTTTATGTTGGAATGAGTTTTGACATGTCCTTGACAAGGTGTTAGAATTTTTTTTGGGTCAAGAAAGTGATTGGAAATGGGAGAACTAGAAAGCCCTAGTTTTTTGGTCCTTAATTAGAAGGGTTTGGTAAATTAGTTGTAAGAAGAGGCAATTTTGAGAAAATGATCCTAGAATCCTTAGTTTGATAACCTAATTAGATACTTTTGAGATTTTGGGATCAAGAGGATAAGTAGTTCATATAGTTTCTTTGGAAAAGAGGGCTAATTATGCCTAATTAGGGAGTACATTAATAGATTCCATGTAGTTGAGCCTCCTGGAAACTAAAATTGGATTTATTTTTATGTTGTCACTAATGTAAAACATTATTGGTGAGATAATTTCTACCTAAGTAGAGTGTTGTATCAAGATGATTGATGAAGAGAATTTTAGAACATGAGATAACATGAGGACCTAGTGGAAAGGTCGAGCTATGTTGAATTACAATGAGCACTTGATCTGTTGGAATTTGGAAAGATAATGTGTTGTTTAATTATAACACTAAGTGGAGAAGATAGTTGATTTTAAGCCTAGAAGAGATGATCAATGAAGAAAATAATTCAAAGGCTTAACTAAGCTTCAAAGTAAAAGATTAAGGAATTTATAGTTGAAGTCACATCGTGCTAGTGTCGACCAAGTGAAGAATATAAGTGGAGAAAATTTAGTGAGAACTGAGTGAAGATAGTGTAATTTGAGAAAGTCATCTTAGTCTTGACCATGTTATCTAGTGATACACAAGACCAAGGAACACAATGTTGACTAAATGACAACATTCTATAGTTTGTGATGGAATTGTGATTCCTAGCCAACATAGTTGAATTCTTAAAATATGTAAAGCATGCCGAAGATAAGGATTGATGAGATGGAATATTTAAAATTATAAAAAAACCATGTTTAAGTGTTTGTAGGCATGGATTTAGAGAGAATTTTTGAAAAGTTTCTAGAAGGAGAACATGGAAGTGAAAATATGGAAGGATTCAATGAGTCTAATCTAAACCCAAGATCAATTGTTGTGTTTAAGTAGAAAAAGATCAAAGCTACCTATTTAAGGAGGCATAAGGATTAACCCACAAAGGTTAGAAAACCTAAAAAAGGTTGGATTAGTTGTTGATTCTATTGATTGGAAAACTTGAGTAGAAGGTTGAATAATGAAGTGTTCAGGTGACGAGTGATTTCTTGAAGGGTTGCAAAGGGAGTTAGTGATGGAGATGATAATGGAGTAAAAAAAATGAATTATATATTGAGCTAAATTATGATTTGTATTTGAAAAGTGAGTTGTATTTATGCAGATAAACTTGTTGCTACTTTTTAACAATTGTATTAGTTAAAATCCTTTAATCAAGGTTGATTTAATAGTCATTTAAAAATCCTTGAATGAAGGTGATATTCTAATAGAATGTTCTTAAGTCCTCAAACAAGAGCACTCTTAACAAGATGATTAAATCCTCTAAGATGGTTAAACCTAATAGTTTGTATTATAACCTTGAACATTCTTAGGTCCTAAAAAATTAAGTTGACTTTAGAAGAGTAAATAATTGGTGACATGTTACTGATGGTTTTTTCCAAATTGGGTTTCCACATTAAATCTTGATGTCTTACTTGTGTGCATGTTATTTGAGATGTTTACTATTTAATGTTTTATACTCTACATGTTTTTTATTATTGGGATAGTGGACTACAATTTTATGTTACTGATAACTTTCCATAGAGACTGAGTGAATTAGATATTAGGGTTTGATGAGTTGAAAAGTTTAATTGGTGCATTTGGATCTAAGAATAACTAATTCACCCACCTATTATTTATTCTAAATCATTTTAAGAATTGGTATTAGATATTTGGTGCATGAAGATAAAATTTTGAAGGAACATAAAGCTAAAGATCAAGATGTATAAAAAGGAGATACCCAAGTTGAACAAGGAGAACTTCCCCATATGGAAAAGTCTGATGAAGTTACACATTGCTAGAAGTAGAGATTCAAAAATATTCTACTTGGAGAATGAATATATAATAATGTCTACAACTTTGACAAACAAACATATAAAGGAGAAACAAGAACATAATAATGCAATGTTGGAGATTGCATTTTCCATAAGCTATTTGGAGTTTGACAAACAAAGGAATATGAAACTATAATTAAGATATGGGATAGTTGAAAAAGATCCATGGAGGAGATAATAATGTACTAAGAACCAAAATTAGAAAGCTTGAGAAGAAATTTTGATGACATGAAGATGGTAGAAGGTGAGAACATTGCTCAATATGTTGGTAGAATAAAAGAAGTTGTGAATGCTATAAGAAGAGCTAATGGAAAGATTAGTGATGAGACTATGATGAGAAAGGTATTAAGAAATTTACTTCCTGGTTATGCTATTAGTGTTTTGGTAATACAGGAACAAATATGTACTCCTAGTAATGACTTAACCTTAGGTAATTTGGTTGCTGGATTCACTACTTTTGAATTGTCACATTTTGATAAGGGTAAGTGCACAAAGATGAGTCTCAATTCCATAGAAGTCCATTTTATGGAATGAGACTTCTTCACAAATGGGAACCCAATTTTTAACAATAGAATACCCTTTATGGTTTGGGGTCCTGATCCGTATTCCAAAATTGGGAACCTAGTATTGGATATGGATCAAATGCCTAAACTATATTTTAAAAAATGGATGACCAATTCTAAAAAACATAAATCTATTTTTTTTGTTATTTTTTTTCATTTTTGCTACTAATAGTGACTTTGGAGATGGGAGCTTGACTTTCCTTTGGAGATGGGTGTTGGAATTATTCAAGACTATGCTAGGTTACTAAGAGGGGAGGGGTGAATTAGTAACCTCAAAAACTTTTCCAAATTTAGATATTAATTACAATAATCCAATTACTATTTCATCCATTAAATCAGATCTAACTACATGCATGAAAAATTGAAAACATAAATTATTCATGGCACTTGAACACAATGATTTGGTGACTAGAAACCTTCCAAATAGAAAGTAAAACTGGGGTGGGGATGATACCCAAAAAACTTCAATATTGCAGCATAAATTTGGCCTTTTAAGCCTTACAATGATCACTTCTTATGATATACCCTATTAGGAACAATTAGGACTGCTAGGTCTACCCTATTAGAGGTTTTACAAACACACAATTAAGTATGCACTCGGTGAAGAGATTTGACAAAAGACTATTAAGTCTACCTTGTTAGCAGTTATGAACTGATTCACCTGTTAGGATGAAACAATAGATCTTTGACTTACAACTAATTTTCTAATATAGATTCTTTGAAGTACTAATCACCTTTATGTGATAGATATGACTCTACTGCTCCTTTGTTGATATGGCCTTACAATACACTTTGCTGCTGATTCACATTCACATGCTTCTATTTCACACATTCATCCTTCTTACTCTTTCATAATTTTATACTTTCTTTCTCACTTGTTTTGATATGATACAATGCATTACATAAATATCAATCCAATTTACAAAATTACAAAGTCAACCAATATACAAGTTAACACCAATATTGCAAAGTCAGCCCAAATGAAGACACTCGAGTTCTAAAGATTGACTTGGTGAAGTTTTGATATACAATGTCCACTATCACTACTTGGCACATCATGAATTTGATAGAAATAGAAGCTCCATCCATACTAATCATCTCAATGTAGTCTCAAACTTGGTCTACACTGGTAACTCAGTAGATATTGTGTAACTTGGTAGAAACTAAATTACTTGTTTACCATGATTGCACTCTTTAAACTCTAATCTTCACATAGCTCTGTTAACACTAACTTTTCTTCACATGAAATGCTAGCTTAGTAGAAACTACAAAGCTTGGTAACCATTAAACTACTCAGGTTGAACTGCTGGACTTCACACTGCCTGATTCTGCTTGGTTTGAACTGTTGCACTTCACACTAATTGAATTCACTTGCTAACCACTGAAATGCTCAGTAGGAACTGTAAAGCCCAGTGGCTACTGAATTACATGGAAAAAACTATAGACTATTCAATAAGCTCAGTAGCCATATAGAATCTGAATAAGTGGTGTCACTAATAACAAACTTGACTGAATGTCAACAACCTCCCCCTTTGGCATTAGTGAAAAAAACACTTATCAGCCAAAACTTATATACATCACAGTGCGGTACTAGCTTAATATGGTATACTATTTTTTTTGAGATTTTTCAAAATTTGTCTTTGTATGTATATATAGTATATTATATCTACAAACTCTATGCTTTCCTTTCCTTTACATGATTCTCCCCCATACAATATATATAGTATAACAAGTATCTCACTATAAATGGCATATTAAGTGTCTCTCCCCCTTTTATTGTCTCACCCCATATATAGCATATTGTGTCTCTCCCCATATATACATCTTGTCTCTCCCCCATTCAAAATTTATTTACATGGAGAAACCAATATAAGAAAGAAAATTAGAATGTACCTTAAGTATGAGTGCTAAAGCCTTATCCCAATTTTCTTGCAAAACTTTGCATGAATGTAGAACAATTTGTACTTCTATAGAGAGTTCTATCATGTAATCTACAATAGAGAATTTATTGTCATGAATCAATGTTTTGGATTAAGCAATATGCTTCTACATTGTATCCATGATGGTAAGGATCATATTGTGAATATCTATTAGTGTAGACTAGATCCTTTCTTCTTCTCTCAACAACTCTTCCTACATATCTGACAAGAATTTGATTTTCATATGATGTGTCGAGCTTGAACTAGGGTTAAGTTACAACTATTGTGCATAGGCTTTCAGATCTTCATTAATCTTTGTTAGTTTTCTCTTTATTTCCTTTGTGGACTTGGTAACATTACACAATTTTCCAAAAAGTGATGTTAGATTTATGCAAGAGCTTTCGAGACTAGGAAAAATTGAAGAAAGATCCACTTGATGAATAACTATTTGCTGAGAAATGTGCTCAAGTACTTTATTATCAAATTTCTTTTTTTCTTTCTCAATCAATTTGTCTTGACCACTGGAGTCCTCATTAACCTTTTGGATTTCCTCTTCCAATTGACACATAATGTGTTGAGATGTATCAAATTCAAAACCTATCACCTCAGTCAAAATATTCTTGGCATCTTCAATGATTTTATATTCTTTGTGTCTTTCTTCTCTCAATTTCTTCTATTTTGCTTTCTTTTGGAGGAGTTGACCATATATATGCATTTGATTTGTAGTGATATTATCAAAATCCAATTTAGGAATCTTAATCTCCTCATCTTGATCAATATCCTCCTCTATCTCCTTTCCACTCAAAAATCTTGAACTTGGTTGAGTCGTAGGTTCAAATGCCTTTCTACTTAATGCCTTAGAATCTAGAATGGAAAAATTGTAGATATAGTAGGACTAGCAGTGAAAATTGATATAGTACCAACAGATGGAATACTGACTGGAATTATTACTAAATCCAAAATTAAAGTACTTATAGAAGTATCCAAAACTATAGATGAAAAAACTATAGAACATACTCTACTCATTTTTGATGATGCTGACTTGGGAGTTGAAGAAGAGGGAGGCTGTAGCTTGGTAGATGAAGTGGTTAAAACTTCTATCAGTGATCTTCTGAGCTATGAGGGAGTAAAGAGTGATTGGACATTTGATTTATCTACTATGGTCACAATCAACATTGCTAAAGCTATCTCCAAATTTTATGTAGGTACTAATTTTCTTGGAGAGTGAGAAAGTGAGGCGATGACTATGGCTACTATCTTCATAGGATCAATCTTCTCATCATCTTCTTTGTCTTCCTTGGTAGCTTCTTCCTCTTTATATTCTTCAACTTCTTCATTGTCAAAATGTGTAGGCTTAGAGTATGTTTCTTCTTCCTTATCATCATTGTCACCATCCTTGACTTCTACTGGGAAGTCACTTTGTTTATGTAAGTGATATACATTCTTCCACATACTTGTGGCATTCTTGACTACATGCTCTATATCCTTTAGCAAAATTAAACAAGTATTAAATCTAAGAGTCATCTTATCTTCATTTTTCTTTAAGGACTCTTTTACCTCAACATTTGTGATGATTTTTAGCAACTGCCTCAAGGTTTGTGCATAGATATCTTTAGCTATTTGCATAGAAAAGTCCCATCTTGGCTTTATTTTCTCTAGTAATTCATTAGAGATCTGGGAGGCTATCTAATCAGGGGAATACTTCCATTTTTCCATCTTGGTTAGCACCAACTCTTCAATTCGTTTCTTCTTAGCCTCTATCCTAGTTTCATACTTCAATGATTTGAAGTTGGTTATTTCTGCACCTTCTTCCAATTGTTTTATTTTTTCTTGGAAGGTGGGAGAAGGTTTTTTGAACACAACTTCACTAGCTCTCTTCCTAGATCTCCTAGTAAAAATTGCAATAGATGGCTTGGTGATGATCACCTTGCCTTTCTTCTTCACTGGCTCTTCTTCCTTTTCTAACTCCTCTTCATCCTCTACTTCTTCATCTTCTCCTTTACCCTTAGTCAACAGAAGAGGTGTGCTGGTTTTCAATTTTTCTATTCTCCTCTTGCCTTTGTTAACTGCCTATGGATGCTTGATAGCTCTGCAATTCACTGGATCGCAATAACACTTAAAATTCTTGTTGAAAATGATTTTGAATTCTTGCCTCTTGTTAAAAAATTTCCATTAATGCTTGGTATGAAGGTCGCTATGATGACATCATTATGCATAATAGGCTATCATCCACTACCTATTTGAATTTCTCAGTGAATGCTTCATAACTTGGTAACCAAACATGTGTGACTAGTTACTCCTGACCTTGCTCAGTAGAGTCTATGATCCAACCTTACTTTGTAGAGAAAGTAACTTGGTGATAATTGATACTGATCTTCCTTGATGATCCTTTGGTATCTTGAATACTAATTTGGATCTTTTCTTCCTTTCAATTTTTGAACTATTTGGATGTGATCATGATAATGCAGTTCCAGTTCTTCTTTAAGAACATAGTTGGCAATGGTAGAGTCACCCACTTCTTGAGTGACATGACCATTTGAACTAGCTTCTTCAGTGGATTTAGGATTCCATTGCTTCCTCATTTTCTTCTGAATGTTATTTTCTTTTTCTTTCTTTTTATCTTCAATTCTACCTGTATTCATGAAATTCTTGGCTAGATGAGCAATTTCTGTACAAGTGAAACATATTATGGTGTATCTCTCTTCCTTGTGTGATGTTTAACATAGTTCATGCCAATGCATCCATACTCTCCATGGTAATAACATGTAACACCCCACCAAGGGATCCAAAAGAATTAACCTAAAGTTTCACTAAGTTTGCTAAACATTTTTTTTTTTTTTTTTTAAGTAAGAAAGTATAACATACACATCAAACACATAGTAGCAGAAGCAATAACATGTAATCATCGACAAACATACATTGCAAGTTACATTTCTTAAAGATCCCAAGACGTTGAGTCACGTTTATATTTAATTAATTCTAAGTCTAACAACTATCACATACATATGAAAGAATAATCAGAAACTCCAATGTCCATAATATACATTTGTTCCGAATGCCTCTCGACAAATTAATTCGGAATGCTCAATCATCCACTATACAAGTCACAGGGTATGAAAGGCTTAAAAGAATATACATATGTAAAGATCAAGATACAACATCCTCAAATCCATGATACAAAGTATAGTAAGAATATATGATACTATTCACCATACATGATACATGCATACATCCATAATGATAAAACATCTATCATAAAATCTAACCATCCATCATAATAATCCAAGAACATAGTGAAGGTAAATGCCAATCACAAAAACTCCAGCCACGGTGACCATGAAACGGATCTCAATGGTAAGAGTAAAAGCACTACCATCCGACCGCATGGAACCTAAATGGTCCACTCCCACCGCGCTGAGGAGATAGTCTCAAGTCCCAAATAGGATAACAAAACCTATAATCATAAATACTCTCTAAGTCCAGGAAATCCTATAAGTATGCTAACTCAAAAGTTCCTAAAAAGATCGACATCTAAATCCCAGAGGTACCATAAGACACGTAGGAAACCTAATATGCAAGCGAGAAAGTGTCATCGCAAAAGTCATGTAGAAGTTACCCGAGCAATCCCTTAGGAATCCCGAGTCCCTACTGATCCTGCGGCCACTAGTATCCTCTCGTACTGACGAGGCATACTATGGAATGCAAGGTCATAACCAAGCATCCTCTCTACCCCATCCTAGCCTGTACTAGCACTCAAGGCATGGGAGAGAACATAAAATTATCTTGTTAGGTTCATTTTCTCTCATTTAGTGTAAATTTTTTCACTTATTAAAAATGACTTACAATGGGTTTCTCAAGGCAGCCTCTTAGGCCTCCGACCCCCATTGCAAGCCACTTCCGGACTCTACACATAGATAACCTACCCTAGCTCATGAACTCGTAAATTCTAAGAATCATAATAAAACCACCTCAGTCCTATACAAGCAACTGAAAAACATAATAAAAAGATAATCCACAAAATTACATCAGTTCTTCATGAGCAACAGATAATATCAAATAGTAATCATGTAATCACGATAGTTCTCTATCAACAACTGAAGGCATAAATGATAAGTCACAAAATCCAATGGTTCTCCAATGAGCAACCAGAAAGTAATACAAGTATAACTGATCGAGACTCAGAAATGGTTAAGTTAGGTATTCTCAAATACATACACCTCAGCTTCACACAAGGAAACTGGAAAACAATAACAAACAGTAAACACAATCATGCCATAGAGCACTTCATCACATTACCATGGTCGGGTTAAGAAAGATCGAGACCAATTCATCATGACATCACATTCACAACCCCCGAGCCTCTGGTAACAACCTAAACTGGTCAACGCTAAACCAACCCCAAAACATTCAAAGTACAAAGACAACATCAAAGTCTCAGAGATTGGATCTGAAAGTATATTATTTGAGTTAAGGTAAGGTTTATGTTTCAGTTTAATGTTGAATTCAAGTAACTAGGTTTTCACAACTACCCTTTACAATTAACCCATTTCTATAATAACTTTCATTAAATCAATAATCCAAATCTATAATTTAGTCAAATATTATTCACTAATTGTTAATTTATTAATTTTATACCAAAATTAATAAATTAATATTTACAACTATGTTTATGCATTTAATATTTATTTATTAAATATTAATAAAGTTAAAACTATTATTAATTTAAAATATATTATAATTTTATTAATTAAAAAAAAATTTAAATAATAAAATTTGTTTTAAAAAAAATAAAATTAAAATTATATAAAAAAAAGTGAATTAAACAAAGTTGTTTTTTTCTTAAATTAAAAAAAACGTTTATAGCCCGTCGGCTTGGCCGCAGGCCTGCGGTCGCAGGCCTGCGGTGGCAGGTACTCTGTACCTGCCGTCGCAGTACCTGTGACATAGGTACTGTTGGCCCTCCGACAGTGGGGGGCAGGTACGGGGTGATTCCCTCCCCACCCACTAAGTACATTAACTATTATTATATATATATATATTTTAATTTCAATATAAATAAAATAAATCCAGTTTTATTTTAAAAATTAGTTTTGTTTAATTTTCAATAAAACAATTTTTTTTAAAGGATATATATATATATATATGATATATATATATATATATATATCAAAAACTTTCAATTTCAAAAAACAAAACCATTACTAAATTAAATCTTAATTTCTAAATCAAGTAAACAAGGGTTCTAATTAATTCATCCAGTCTCCATGGATACAGAAATTATTGACGAACAATTAATAAATTCACAATATTGAAAGCTTAAAACTTTCATCACAGAGAATTCAGATCTACAAACCCCAGACACGAAGAAGGCAGGAAGGGATAATTGCATATTTAATGGATAATCAAAAACACAAGATCCTACCTGATCCTGATGCTATTATGCAATCTCCAGGAACTGTATGCGAATTCGCTCCTCTCAATAACCTTCTCCTCGAAAACTTTCTTGGTATCAGCCTTCTGAAATTTGCTACCAAAAATTGTCTCCCAAAAATTCCCGTCCAAATTCGTCTCTCCCAAAAATGAACCCCCAAAGTTGTGATAAGCAATTTCTCCTCAAATCGGGGCACTAATTGTGCGTTTACTCGAGAAGACTCTTTGCACAACTCAGTTAACTCCAAATTAACCTTTATTATCTTTTCTTATCTTTTTGCATTCAACTTTCATGCACATTAAGTTGAATTATAAAATAACTTTATTTAAAATTCCACTTGACTTCAATTCTTAATTAATTTATTACTTTAATCTTATGTGCACTCTTAAGAAATTAAAATAACATTATTAATTTCTATTATTTAATCTTTTAGTTTAATTCTCATATTTAAACTCATGTTTAGATCATGCGATCTAAAATTCCTAATAATTTAATATCTTTCAACTTTTAATTTATTTTAGAACTTAATTGATAACATATTTAATTAATTTAAATAACAATAATGTTTAGCATTTATTTAAAAATGAACTCCAAATATATTATTATTAAATTAAATAAATATTATCCTGTTCTAAATTTATCTTTGAATTTTAATCTCCAAATTTAATTCTTTTAATTAATTAATTAATTAATTAAATATAAAGATATCATAATAATTCTCTATTAGATTAAATTATTAATTAATCTTTTTAATTAGACTTAATTAATAGAAAATACACCAAGGACTCATAAAGCAACATACGAAAACCCATCATAGAAAAATACATACCATATCAAACAAAAAGGGTTATAATCACGAAATTACATCATTTGATGCATTCGGAGGGTACTTAACTCAGATACTTGTCCTAATTATCAATTAGGACAATTGGCTAAAGGGTTTAGGATTTGGACTTAAGAGTTTATCTCCCCTCTCTTACCATTGAGACAGTGCGATAGGGTACGCTCATCCTGACAATTCAGGAAAGTCGATACCTAGTACCTGCAACTTGCATAAAATTCACGCATGTACAAACACAATATTCTAAGCTAAACAGACAATGGTAGGAAGTGGTGCATCGTGTAGATCCCGACTAGCAGGTGACTACGACTCCCTTCCTTAACCATATCAGAAACACCATACATAAATAAAACAACACGCACACCATACACATGCAGTATGGGGTAAGTATCCATAAGAAGCACTGGAATAATAAACCATCTAACTAATCATCATCGATAACTGAAACCATTGAATAATCATCATACATGCATGAAATATAGAGTACCAAGTAATCTCATCATATAATAAACTGAGTGTAAACATCATCTGATAATCTCTAAAATAATAATACTAATCATCAAACATAAATTGGCCTAAAAGAGTTTGGCAATGATATCAGAAATGTAGCTCAAAAATGTAAACTAGGGGCAGGCACTACATAACATCTATACTAGGTGTTATAGTCCCAACCAAATATTGCTTTCACAATTTTCTCTACTCAATTGAATGACTTGGTTCTATAGTCTGATGCCTTGTGACCCTGTTTCTTGCATTTGTGACACTTGCCTTCAAATTTTGGTTTCTCTTTGCATTCATTAGCCTTGTGACCATGCTGATTGCAATTATAACATATACCATTGAATTTTGTTTCACCATTACTCCAAAATTTGTTTGATGTATGACCTATCTTACCACAGTGATTACAAGAAGGTCTTTGATTCGTGATCCAGGGGACTCCCCTTAATACCATAAACTCATAACAAAAATAAAGAAACAACAACAAATGTGAGAAAAAAATATGAACTTCTTATTATTGTCGTAAATGCAAAATTATGGAATTCTCAATTACAATATGCTAACCCAAATGGGTGCCTTCATTATAGTAATCTGCAAGGTAGTGCTATGAACTATCACCGAGAGCTATCCTAGACAATCTCTAGGCCTTTCTTAAATAGGCAATTTTATGCCACCCAAGAAGGTTCTAGATTCTTAAACTTAATACCTAGGGCTGACATACCCTAACAATACACATAGAGTTAGCCAAATACATCTTTGACAAATTATTTTAGAAATTTTGGTAGTCCAACTTCCAAAGGCCATAACTCATGAACTGTTGATCTGATTGGCTATTATAAACACTTTTTAGAAATGGTAGCTCCTGATAGGCTTGAAATGGTGCAAGTGCCCTTCTGTTGATTTTTTGGTCCTCATCTGGGAACTCTAAGGCCTCTAATGGTGAGCTTGAAGATTTTTCTACAAATTTTTTGACCAAAAATCTACAATAACTTCTTTGATACTAATGCTAGAGAAATAAAATTTTTATGGAAGGATTACAACTCTAAAATAAACCTTCCTATAGAAAATGAGAACATTTCAAACTCATATGACAAACTTACTAAAAATAGTAAGTTCCCATAAATAGTAACCACCCTATCTACTAGTCCTTATTAAAATAGAAAAGGCTAAAAATAAAATATTTTTGGGTGATGCAAGATTTCCATTACACCTAGGATGCTCCTACATTAGACACTTAGGGTAATTTGAGAAGTGACCTTGTCACGCCTCAGGTGTTTAGAGGAAAACCAGGATGGTTGACCTTCTCCTTTTCTAGCCATAATGAATCCTCAACTAGTCTACCTTTCCATTTGACCAAATATTTCTCGTAAGTTTTATTTTTGGTACTTTTCCCAATACGACTATCTAATGTCTCCCTAATTTTTTTGGTAGTCAAACTAGTTGCTGGAATGCTCTGCTATGCTTCTACAACTTCATCTCCATCACCTCCTTCATAATACTCTATCAAATATAAAATATTAAATACTGGTGAAATATTCAATTCAGCAGGAAACTTCACTTCATACACATATCCAGAATCATGCCTCTTCACTATCTTGCATGGTCCAAACTTCTTCATCTTTAGCTTATTATATGTACCTACTGAAAAGTGCTCCTTTCTCAAATGAACCATGACTTCATCTCCAATATGAAATTCCTTATATCTTCATTTCACATCTACCTTAGCCTTATACTATGTATTCATCTTTATGATGTGCTTCCTCACCTCCTCATGGATGTTCTTCAAATGTTCATCAAAATCATCTGCTTTAGCACTACTTATTTCTCCCTTATCCAACTTCCTCAATTCAAAAACATTTTTGGGACTACTCCCATATATAATCTAGAATGGTGATTTCCAAGTACTCCTATTGATAGAATTATTATATGCAAATTCTGCCTATGGTAAAATCATATGCCATCCTTTTGGTTTATCTGCAACCAAGAATCTTAGCAAGTTTCTTGAACTATGATTCACATCTTTTGTTTGCCCATCAGTCTGTGGATGATGTGATGAATTGAACTTCAAATCTATCTTCAACTTCTTCCACAATGTACACTAGAAATACCAAAAAAATTGGTATCTCTATCTGAAACTATACTCTTTCGCAAACAATGTAATCTCGCCACTTCTTTGAAAAATAACTCTACTACATGAACAACATCACTAGTCTTCTTGCAAGGAATAAAATGTGCCATCTTTGAAAACCTGTCAACCACCACAAAAATAGAATCATACCCATGCTATGTCCTTAGTAATCCAAGATAAAAATCCATGCTGACATCCTCCCACAACTTCTTTGGTATAGGTAATGGTTGATACAACCCTGTATTCTACTTCACTCCTTTCACCATCTGACATACTCGACAACTTTGTACAAACATCATCACATCTTGTTGTAACTGTGGTCAATAATAATTTTCAGCAAAAAAAGCTATAGTTTTATCTTTGCCAAAATGTTTAGCCAATCCTCCACAATGCTTCTCCTTTATGAGGTTCTCTCTCATTGAACTTCTTGGAATGCATAACTAGCTTCCTTTGAACAACATATTGTAGACACCTAAAAACCTTTAGAAAATAAAGTATTTTTATTTTTTGAAAAAAGTCCTGATGACATCATCATTTATTAATTAATTAATTTATTTTTATGCCATTAAATCCCTTTATCTTAATTAAAAATATTTAATTAAGGAATCCCTCCCAAAAATGTTTAAATCTTATTTAAACATTATTTCCTTATTTATTAATTATTTAATTAATAAACTGACCAAAAAACTCAAAATAAATAAAAAACTTATTTTTTGCCCAAAACTTAGCCAATTTCCTTAAGACCACTAACCTCTTCCAAAATCTTCTAATCCTTCTTTAATTTTGATTAAAGGCTAATCCCATCATTTCTTACCCCTAATCCCAAGTCAAAATATTTAATTAAGATTAAATATTAATCCTCATGTTTATTAAAAAAGTTTTAATAAATATCTCCTCAACCCAAACCCTTGAAATAAATAAAACTTTATTTATTTCCTAAAAATCTAATTTATCCTCATCCTAAGAAGTTCTAGACTCTTCTAGAAAGTCTTCATCCTCATCCTAGGAAATTCTAGACTATTCTAGAAAGTCTTTATCCTCATCCAAAGTCTAGACTCTTCTAGAAGATGTCTTTAAACTTAATCCTAATTCCCTCCTAACCTTGTCACATTCCCTAAACATGGGTTAAGAATTACTAACCCAAGCCAAAGTTAACAAATATCTCCTCCTTCACCCACCCTCATTAAATGCCATCCACTTGCCTATCCCTAAGCTAATCCTAAACCATTCTAATCCATCCTCTAATCATTTGCACAAGCCTAAGCAAGCGTAAAACCCTCCTAATCAAGTCCAAGTCGAAATTTCTCTCATCACCCTCAAAATATCTCAACCATAAAACTTTATGAAGCCCACTAGGTCATAAATGACTCTTACAAGCCCTTTTATTGCTCTTAGAAGTCATTATGAGGGTCTTTATGAAGATTTTATCCCTTGAGCCTCCTTTGTTGACTCATCCTTCCCCTTTCCTCCATCCTCTCACCATGTGACATGTGTCACTCCTTGATTGGCTATAAGGAAGCACAATCCATGTGCTCTCTTCTCATGCAATCTGAGCCCTCCATGAGCTTTTCCCCATCCTTGCATCTTAGCCCTCAATCCCTCAAGTCTCTTGCCTATAAATTGGATCCTTCCCCTTTGCAAAATAACACAATCCATGAAGTAAAGTTATAATGCTATTTTGAGAGCCAAATCCATACTAAAGCCATCTATCCACACCAAAAATCCACAATCATCCATTGAAGCCTTTGGAAGCATATTGAGCACACATCCTATCCATTTAGATAAAGCCACTCAACAAGAGAGCTTCTCATTGAGAGAGTCCATTAATGGTTCATATTCTCAATTGAGAGTTCATCTTAATCTATCATGAAGTTTATGAATTTTGTTTAGTTTGTAGAAGCTTTATTTAAATTTGGTTTCTATTAGCATACTAACATTGCTCATATACATTTTGGCATGGTCGGTGGGACCCCGCATGGGTCATCTTCATTAGCTTTTTTAGTCAAATTTTGTATGTTATTTGCTGATTTTGGCTAATTTTGCTTGTTTTTGTGATTGGTAGGATTGTATAAATTGGTTTTGTAGGTCCACATGAGCATGAAGAAGACAAAGGAACTCATAGTCTATCTCATAGTATTTGCAGATTTTTCAAGCTTATAGGTGGACAAAGCATTTGGAATTCTTCTTCCTATTCCATCTACTTCTTCTTCTTCTTCTTGTGGGAGATCTTGGCCATTTTTTTTTTAAGGAAGCAAAATCATACACACTTCTTTTTAGTGCTTAAAATGAACCCCCAAATCATACTTAAATCCATTAAAAATTAAAAATTTGCAAAAAAAAAAAAAATCTTTTAACAAGTGAAATTAAACCAATCTAATCATTTGCATCCTTGCAACATCAAGGTTTTAGATGCATTCATGCAAAGTTAGGAACACTTCAATTTTGAGAATTTGAAAAGAACTTCAAGTTTCCATTTCAAAAGGTTCAAAATCAACACTAGGTGCACACTAAAATCTAAATCAAACTCAAAGCGTCAATCAAGGATAAAATGAACCTCATTTGCAAATATGTTAAAGTTCTTTTAAAAATCTCATGAAAGCTAAGAGTCCTAAATGGTTGCCAAAATTGTCCTAAAAAGCTTTGTTATTTGTTCCAAACAAATGTCTTGTTGCAAAATCTTGAATGTTTCTTAGATTTTTTATGCATCAAAACAATCTAGGAATATCATTTTTGGGCTTAAAACATGCAAACTAAAACACAAAATATTGAATGAAAAGAAAAGTCCAAAGAGTCATTTTCACTTTTGAGTCCAAAAACAATCTTGAATGATCTAAGGTTAAAGCAAAGCATTTCAAAGTTCTTAAAACAACACACAAAATCTCAATCTTGAATGCTCAAAGGAAAAAACTTGAATGTTTAATCACTTGTCTGTGAATGCATGTTGCTAAAATCACTCTTGAGTGCCATGGATTAAAATCAAAGTTTGTTTTTTGATGAATGCATGATTAAAACAACAAATCCAATCTTGAATGCCATAGATCAAATAATCATCTTTTGGAGCATAAAAAGAATCTACATTTTTGTAATCTTTTAAGTTATAAAAACAAATAAAAATGCTTTGAGTGAGTTTGTCGTTGGACTCACCCTCTTTAATCACCCATCAATTTAACTAGTGGTTGCAATCTCAGTGCCATCTATGGGGATGGGTCCACCTAAGAGGGTGTTAAGTGCTCCACGCAAATCAAACTCCACTCACTTGGGTTTTTAGTGGTTTTTCTAAGTTAGAAAATTCCTTGAATGCGCATTAATCTCGCTCACACTTCATTTGGGCATAAAAATTGGACAAATCTTGACGTGGAGGGCCTCCAGGCATGCGCTTGAAATTGAATCTCACACACCTTTGTTTTGGGCTTAAAATATACTCACACTCAATCTTGAATGCCTTAAAGAAAAATCAATCGATACTTGACGTGGAGGGCCTCCGGGCGCACGGGTTTACCTTCTTGTTGACCCTAACTCTTCTTCTTGTTCGTATTCTTCGATCAATTTTATTTTTGTCAATGCTTCAAAGTTGGAATAAACATTGTATCTTAAAAATGAGTGCTTGCAAAGTCTAGATTAGAAAACTTAAGCGTCAGTTGGTAAAAGAACAAGCATGTTTTTTAGCCCAAGATCATCCAAGTCTTCTCTCCCCTTGTCGTCTTTCAAGGCCATCTTGGGTGCATAAGATTAGGATCCAAAATCTTGTCTTAGCTTTTTAGGAGGCCCGCTTTAGGATTTCATCACCCCTTGTGATGACCTCAACTCCAGCGTTCCGGTGGAGTATAAAGATCGGGAGGTGAATCTAAAGACACCTCTCTTGGGATCAAAATTTTGTCACTCGGGCTAAGCCTCAAGGAACTTTATACCCTTGAGAAGTGAAAGAGGAGAAGTGGGTTACCGCTCCTCTCGGCTGTGTGACATCTTTTTGGTTTCATTTACGGATTTGGGCCTCACGTACCTTGTGTATATCGAGGACTCCCTAGCTATAACAAATTTCATCCTTGTAGAAAGCTTCCTAGGATGTTGGTGTGTTTGATGTTCTTGCTCCAAAATTTTGTCTGCTTGTTTGTTCATAGCTTTTCAATGAATGTTTTCCAACTTTGGTCAAAATCCCAGAAAAGCAGAAATCTCCCAGCTCAAGGCATACTTAGCGTAGTCACTGCCTTATCAAAAAATCATCCAAGCTCCCCCGCTACAACCGAATCTATCTAGTTCTTTGCCTTAGAACAATCCCAAATCCAAAGTCCATCGAAATCATCCCCCCAGCCAGCTAGCAACCCAATCCAAAATCACCCAAGCCTTTAAAGAGTTGTTTTTACTCTGCCAGAGTTTGTTATCCAATCAATCCTACCAATCAACCAATCTCACCAAGGTTATCCCTCTAATAGAGCATTGTCTAGGGTAATCTAGCTTTGTCACTTGCATCCCTCATCACCTTGAGCTAAAGGTTGGGATCCATAAGTGGTCAATCTCGTGTCATGCTTATAGGATCACTAGTCTATCCTTAAGTTGACATAATCACCATGAATCCTGCACATAGGAAAGAAAAACTCTCACTTTTTGATAGCATACCCTTGAAGTCTTCCACCCACAAGAAAGCCAAAAATCTCCAGCCAATCCTCCTTAGGTCTGTCATATAGCTTTGACTCTCCCTAGGAAATCTTTCATCAGCCAATCCAAAATCTGTGCTTAATCCAAATCCAACCATGAGCTTCCGTGTTCATCCATATGCAAGACCCCATCCCCATCAAACTCATCATTAAAGTATGAAGTACCAATCCTATCATGGTGTTTTCGGTCGCATTGTCCTTGCTCCCACCACCTCCTATTCAAATGATGATGAAAATATTGTTGACTATGACGGGTATATTGAAAGCCTTAGAAACATTCCCCCAAGCATCCCCCAAAATCCAAGAGTTATTCCAAACTATCTAGTCATGCCATCTGATATTCCAGCTTCCCCTCCATCACCCCATCAACCAAGCTTCCAATCTTCCACCCCCATCACACTAGCTATTCCTGTCAATCCACCTCCACCTTCGACACACGAGTCTCCAAGGAATCTCCTAGAGAAAATACAAGAAAAGTCGCCTCCAACAGCCGATAAGCCATGTCATCTAATCCAACCATGTGAAGTAGTCAGTGATGAAGCTTCCCCATCTATAATATCACCTCCATCTCCCATAGCCTTCACTTTCTTTGGGTCCATTTTTAGACCTTCTCCTAAGACTACAAATTCCAGGTACACCAACTCCTTCTTTACAAAACTTCACTTCTTCAAGTTTATTAGCAACTTTCCTTCCCTCAACTTTTCAAACACCTTGCAAATACTCTTTCAATGTCTTATTAAAGATCAATATATCATCTAGGTAAACAATGAAGAGATTACCAAGAAACTCCTTTAGTTCCTCATTCATGAGCCTCATCAAAGTGCTTGGTCCATTGGTTAGCCCAAAAGGCATGACTAACTACTCATACAATCCTTCCCTTGTCTTGAAAGCAGTCTTCAACTCATCACCTTCTCTAATATGAATCTGATGGTACCCACTCTTCACATCTATCTTTTTGAAATACTGAGCTCCACTTAAATAGTCCATAATATCATCCATCCTCGGCAAAGGAAATCTATACTTAATGGTGATCTTTTTGATAGCATGAGAATCTATTTACATCTTCCATTCTCCATTCTTCTTTGGTGCTAATACTGCTAGTAGAACATGTGGACTTAGACTCTCTCAAATCAACCCCTTCTACAATAACTCATGAACTTGTCTATTCAACTCTTCACTTTCTACCAGTGACATTCTATGCACCACCTTGTTTGGCAAACTAGCTCTTGGAACCAAAATCCATCTAGTGACTAATCTTCCTCATTGGGGGCAATTCATCAGGTACATTATCTAATACAATATCAAAAAAATCTTCCAAAATATCTGCAACTTCTGCAGGCACCTCCTCTACTTCTTCTTTACTATCTTTAGGAATTATAGAAAAACACACATGCTCATGTTTCATACCTTTAAGAAACACTTTTCCATCAGAAAAAAATATTCTAATAGCACTACATACCTTTTCTTCTTTATTCTTCAATGGCTTCAACTAATGTTTCAATCCATCCTTAGTTAGAGTGTAGGTATTTTCTCACCCATCATGTACAACATGCCTATCAAACTGCCACGACCTACTCAACAATATATTACATATGTCCATAGGTATGATATCACATAGCACCTCATCTTGGTAGCTCCCAATCTTAAACTTCACTAAGCATTGCTCATTGACCATTACCTTGTGGTCATCTTGCACCCAAGCAATATGGTATGGATGAGGGTGTTTTTGTCTCTTTAGCTTCTAGTTGGTGACCATCATTTTTGGCACTAGACTTTCAGTACTTCCACCATCAATGATCACATCACAAAACTTATCTTCACATTTGCACCTTGTTCAAAATAAATACCTTCTTTGATCAAGTTCATTTTCACCACTCAATAGAACTCTTATGTTAAATAGGACTTCTCCCCTTTTAGCATCTTCAAAATGTGAGGATCTAGCATCTTCATCAATATGTACAACTCTCGCTTGACCTTCTTTTCCTTGATGTATTCTTCCTTGGTGTTGGGTACATTCAAATGCTCTATGCCCTTCTTCCTCATAGTGAAAACATTTTCCACAGAAGCCTCCTCTTCTAGATCCTTGTCCTCTTCCTTTTCCTCTCTAATCTCTATTATTCTGATCATGGAAATGATTGGACTTGTTTCCCCTTTGGTTCTAGTTGCTACTTCTAGCCTCTTCCTTATTCTTTTGATCATCATTACAGCCTTTGTAAGATCACTTGCTAGATCTTCCACCACAACCTTTTCCACTATTCTCATTGTCAAACTTCTTGCTTAGTTTCTCCTTAACTCTTAGGGAAAACTAGTATGCCTCCTCAATACTATTCATTCACACCAGACTCAGCTCATCTTGAATTCTAGGTCTTAACCCATTAAGCTAATAGGTGAATTTCTCCTTATCAGCTTCTGCATGGCTGGTTCTAATGAGAACTTCGTAGAACTCCTTTGTATACTCTTGAACAAATTTTCTCACTTGCTTCATTCCTTGCATCTTCTTCAATAGATCAAGCTCATAATCCATAGGAATGAATTATCACTTTATTTTGGCTATCATCCAATCCCATTTGGTGATTTTGTCCTTTCCCTTTATATTTCATTCCAACTGAACCTCTTGCTGCCAAATCTTTGCATGTCCCTTCAATTTTTCCTTCGTAAACTTGGCCCTATTTGGATCCTCAATATCTTCATACTCAAGTTACTCCTCTAGTTCATTTATCTAATCAATCAACTCTTCTAAGTTAAGATTTCTTGGGAACCTCAAACTTAGGTCTTTTTCCAATCTTGGAGATGGCTCTAAAAGGCTTCTCTGGCTTCAAGTTTAGAACTACCTCTTCTTTGGAATTTTCTTCTACTTCATCCTCATCCTCTCTTTCAGCTCCTATGGAAGATTCATTTCTCTACACATTTGTTCTTCCAATGCTTGCATTTGTGTTTGGAGGGCTGAAAAACTCTTAGGTGTAACACCTGCTACTCTTCCACCATGCTCTATTCGTGGAGGCATTTTTTTACTTCAGTTGAAACCCAAGGGTAAACTACCTAACAATTGACAATTTGTCTACACACTTAGCCCAAACCACGGTCCTAGGGCAAACTACCTCATAATCGACGATCTATCACACTCTCAAGAACTCTAGCTTTGATGCCACTTGATGCAGGGGACTCCCCTTAATAACATAAACTCATAATAGAAATATAGAAACAACAACAAATGTGAGAACAAGATATGAACTTATTATTGCTGCAAATGTAGAATTATAGAATTCTCAATTACAATATACTAACCCAAATTGACACCTTCATTATAGTAATCTACAAGATAATGCTGCAAACTATCACCCATAGCTGCCCTAGACAATCTCCAGGCCTTTCTTAAATAGGTAGTTCTATGCCACCTGGGAAGGTTCTAGATGCTTAAACTTAATACCTAGGGCCGCAAAACCCTACCAATACACATAGAGTCTGCCAAATACATATTTGAAAAATTATTTTAGAAATTTTAGTAGCTCAACTTTCAAAGGCCATAACTCATGAACCATAGCTCAGATTGGCTATTATAACCACTTTCTAGAAATGCTAGTTGATGATCTACAGGCTCAAAATGGCACAAGCACCCTTCCATCAACTTTTTGTAGCTCATTTGGGCACTCTAAGGCCTCCAATGGTGAGCCTGAAGATTTTTCTACAAATTTTTCCACCAAAAATCTACAATAACTTCTCTGATACTAATGCTTGAGCAATGAAATTTTTATGGTAGGCTTAAAACTCTAAAATGAACCTTCTTGTAGAAAATGAGAACATTCTGAGCTAATATGACAAACTTACTAAAAGTAGTAAGTTCCCATAAATAGTAACCATCCTATCTACTAGTCCTTATTAAAATAGGAAAGGCTGAAAATAAAATATTTTTCAGTGATGCAAGATTTCCCTTACACCCAAGATGCTCTTGCATCAATTCACCTTATTCTTTGTATCCAATTCCTACTTTTCCTTTTTGTCTATAGAGATTCTGTTCATTCAATTGATTCATGTCTGCTTGGTATTTTATCATTCTTTCATTGATTTTCTTTTTAGTATTTAGGTCATTTTTCAAATTTTCACTAATTTTCTTTTTAGATCTTAACTCACTTCTTCTTCTTTCATTGATTTGTCTTTCTAAATTTAGATCATTCCTTAATCTTTCATTAATCTATCTTTGGCTCATGATTCCCTCATTTGCATTGAAGATTTGATTTATAAGATCTGCATGCTGAAGTGATTGGTTCTGGATCTCATTTTTTCTTCCATCCATTTCTTCTTTTATCTTATTTCTTTGTTCCAAGATTTCACATAGCCTTACTGACTGAATTTCTTGTTCTCTTTTGAGTTTTATTACTTCTTCTTGCAGGGAACCATTCTTCTCTAAGAGTTCTTTGATTGCATCATTTTCCTCATCTAAACTGCTTGAAGGCAAAAAATCTTCAATCTTTTCTTCAATGTACTAATGATCATTCATTTGATTTGCAAGTTCCTTCCTTGTTTTCAGGGATTGGGAAAGTTGCTCCTTAGCTTTCTTCAGTTGTGGAATGGTCATCTTTAGATCTAGCTTTTCATTATCAATTGCCTTATCAAGTCTTAATATCATCATTGCTCTTGATCTTTGCTCAAGCTATCAAGCTTTATATCAAGAACCACAAAGATGTGATACCAATTGTTGGAAATATTCAAGACTATGCTAGGTTACTAAGAGGGGAGGGGTGAATCAGTAACTTCAAAAGCTTTTCCAAATTCAAATCTTAACTGCAATAATCCAATTATGATTTAATCCATTCAATCAGATCTAACTACATGTATGAGAAACTAAAAACATAAAACATTCATTTCACTTGAACACAATGATTTGGTGATCCAAAAACATTCCAAATAGAAAGTAAAAATGGGGTGGGGATGATACCCACAAAACTTCAATACTGTAGCTCAAAGTTGGCCTGTTAAGGCTTACAATGATCACTTTTGATGATCTACCCTATTAAGAGCAATTATAACTGCTAGGTCCACCTTGTTAGATGCTTTACAAACACATAATTAAGTATGCACTCGATGAAGAGATTCAAAAAAATATTATTAGGTCTACCTTGTTAGAGGATTTCTACTAATTCACATGTTAGGATGAAACAATAGATCTCTGACTTACAATTGATTTTTTGGTAGAGATTATTTGAAGTATTGATCACCTTTATGTGATAGATATGACTCTGCTACTCCTTTGTTGATATGGCCTTACAATACGCTTTACTATTGATTCACATTTGCATGCTTCTATTTCCCATATTCATCCTTCTTACTCTTTCATCATTTCATACTTGCTTTCTCACTTGTTTGGATTTGATACAATACATTACATATATATCAATCCAATTTACAAAATTACAAAGTCATCTAATATGCAACTTAACACCAATATTACAAAGTTGGCCAAAATGAAGACACTCGGGTTCTAAAAACTGACTAGGTGAAGTTTTGATACATGGCATCCACTGTCACTACTCAACATCATCATCCATTTGATAGAAGTAGAAGCTCAATCCATACTAATCATCTCAATGTAGTCTTGAACTTGGTCTGCACTGGTGACTTGGTAGATACTGTATAACTTAGTAGAAACTGAATTACTCATTTACCATGACTGCACTTGGTAAACACTAATCTTCACATAGCTTGGTTAACACTAACTTTTCTCCTCATGAACTACTAGCTCAGTAGAGATTGGAAAGCTTGGTAACAATTGAACTGCTCATTTTGAACTGCTAGACTTCACACTACCTGATTCTGGTTGGTTTGAACTATTGCACTCCACACTAACTGAATTCACTTGGTAACCACTAAAATACTTGGTAGGAACTATAAAGCTCAATGGCTACTGAATTACATGGTAGACACTATAGACTATTCAATGACCTTAGTAGCCACATAGAATCTAAACAAGTGTTGTCACTAATAACAAACTTGACTGAATGTCAACAATGGAAGCTCAATTTTGGAGATCCTACTAACTGCCTCAACTGATTTTTTACTCTTTCAGGTATTTTTATTTGTTAAGTTATATTATTTTATTTTATTTCTTTTAGGTTTTTTCTTTATAATTTGGTCAATTTATTTATTTTTTGTTCATGATTAATAGTTTTATATCTGTAAATTCTAGATCTACATTGTAAATTATATTTATATTTGTATGGATTATGACTAAAATTCTAGATTTGTATGTATTATGATTCAAATTATATTTTGATTATGTTTTCTCTCCCCCCTTACTCTCTTTATTCTCTTTCTCTACCATCTATTTGTCTCTCCTCCCTTGAACTACCCCTCTCTCTCTCTCTCTCTCTCTCTCTCTCTCTCTCTCTCTCTCTCTCTCTCTCTCTCTCTCTCCGTGGCCCCCCTCTCTCCCTCTCACATCAGTTCCTCTCTCCTATCTTTCTATCTCCTCTATTTTTTGATATATATGTTTATTTAAATTTATTTTTTGTCTAGATGTTCATTTAAATTAATATTTTATATTTTTGGATGTATTTAATTTACATGTCACATAATTAAAGTTAAAGTGCTGGATGATTAAATGCATTACATTTTTATATTTCTTAAACATGTATTTATATTGATGTTTTTGATTTATTTCAACTAAATAGTAATTTTATTTTTTGTCGTACATATTAAATATTAACCAAAGTTTATGTTAGGATTTGTATATACCCTATACCTTAACCTACACTTTACACTTTATATGTTTATAAAATGTTCTTAAAACCATAATATTTTAACTTATTACCCTATTTCTATCCCTAATTCAACTATAATCCAAATCTTAGAGTTATATATATTAGACCTTGAATTTAATAATCAAACTCTAACCATAATCTTGAACCATAACTATAATTCACTTTTTGACCTTAACTCTAACTAGAATATTCTAGTCTACTTGACCCATAAACCTATTCTATCCTTTAGTAAAAATTATGTTTCAACCATAATGAAAATTAAATTATATAGCTCTATCCTAATTTGAATCCTAACCATAATCCAATCTTAACTAGAGCCATAGTAATACTGACCCTAATATGTACATGCTAACTGAACCCTACCTAATGCATAATTCCTTACTTCAATCCTAAAAATAACTCTAAAACTTAAATTTCTAGCTATAGTAAGTTAAGTTTCAAACCTTATATTCATATCCCTACCATAGACACTAAATTCTAAACATAAATGTAAACCATGATGTTAGCCCATATCCATATCCTAACAATAAATCTAACCAAGTTTTATGTTCATACCCTAAAATTTTATTTTTAAAACTCAACCATAACCTTAATCCTCTAACCTTAACCCCTAAAATGCTCCTTTTAACCTAAACCCTAACCCTATATTCCTAAACCATAATCCTAGGCCTAACTCTTATCATGATAATTCTAATATATTATCCCAAAACCTTTTTTAAAAACACTTCTAATCCTTAGTCTAATTGTGATCCTACTCTAAATATAATTTGAATCATTATCCATACCCTAACTCTAGTCCTTTGTGTAGTTCAATAATTTTAACTGTAAGCACAATCATACTAATGTAAGCCATAACCTTAATAATAAGCTATTCTATAAATTTAATCTATCTCCTCCTCTTTTTGATATATTCAAGTAGTTATAGATGTTCTAGATGTTTATATGGTTTTAAAGATGTATTTATATTGATATTTTAGATATATTTTAACTAAATAGTAATTGTAATTTAATTTTATGTTGTACATATTAAAAAACTAACCAAAGTTAAGGGTTAGAATTTACTTAAACCATATACTTAAACCTACACTTTATAGTATGAATGTTTATGAAATTTTTCTTTAACCCTAAAATATTAAATCATTAGCATGGTTCTATCCTTAATTATGATATAATAAAAATCTTAGGTGCATAAATTAACCCTTCAATTTAATAACCAAACTCTAACCATAATCTTGAATCATAACTATAATTCACTTCTTGACCCTAACTCTAACTACAATATTTCTATTTACTTCTACGTATCCCTATTCCATCCTTAGGTCAACCACAAATTTTTCTTCAACCATAAGAGCATTGAACTATATAATTCTATCATAGCTTGAAACCTAACCATAATCCAATCCTAGAACTAGAGCCACAATAACCCTAATCGTAATATGTACAATCTAACTAAACCCTAACTAATGGATAATACTAAACCCTTAACCCAATCCCAAAACTAATTCTAAAGTTTATATGGATAACTATAATAAGTTAAGATTCAAACCTTATTCCTACCCCTTATCCTTAATCCTTAACCCATAAATGCTTTTTAAAACCCCAACATAAACCCCAAACCTATATTTCTTAACCATAATCCTAGCCCTAAATCTTATCATAATTCAAATATGTTGTACCCCAAACCCCTCTTTCAACCACATTTCTAATTGTTAGCTAATCTTGACCCTAATATAAAAGTAATTTGAATCATAATCCATACAAAATAATAAATTGATAGAACAAAGTTAAACAATGTTTTCAGGGAGCACATTTAAATAAATATATATGGCCTTCATATTTGTTGAATTATTTGTTTATGAATTATATTATTTTTGATTTAGAAGAGTTGAAATAAAATATTACATTGCAATTCCAAGTGAACTCTTGTAAATTCTTTTCTTTTGGGAAAGGCCTATTCAGAACCTGTAATGTCATGATCTTTTTTAGGATGGAAAAATACACATATTAACTATAACTTTTCACTAATAATGTCTTGTGACATGTACAATTGGTAATGATTTTTTTACTCTACATCAAAGAACCTATTATTCTTGTTGACCTATTTTATATATTAAGTGAAAAACTCAATAGGATTCCCAAGTGTCTTCTACATGACACAATGTCAAAAAGGAAAAGAAAAACTATTACCATGGATACATTACTTGCAGAACAACTATAAGAAAATGCATGACATTGTTAGTTTGTGGTGACTGATCAAGGAAATACTGTACATATGGCCGATATATGACCAACATGTTGTAACCTTAAAGTGGCATAAAAATAGCTCTATAAAAGGGCTTAGGGTTAGGGATTATTTCATTGTGGTGATCTGAAATTAGTTATTGCGGTAATATTGAGCTATAAGGGATTACAAATTGTAATCAGGTTGTAATCATTGGATCATAACAATATCGGACTTGTTGTTTGGTTGACATAGCCCAGGGATTGGGTGAACCACATTAAATCTTGGTGTCTTGTGTTCTTTTCTATGTGATCTATTATTCTCTTTTATTTTTGCCTATGGTTTAATCCTAACAAGTGGTATTAGAGTGAGGTTGTTTTTTAGTTATCCTCTATAGGAAAGTCTCACGGTTGAGTGGGAGTGATGGTAGAGGAGGGTAAGCTAAGGGTTGATAGGTTTAATGGGCAGAACTTCCAGTTATGGAAGATGCAAATGGAAGATCATCTTTATCAGGAGGATTTATGGAAGCCATTAGAAGGCAAAGAAAAGAATCAGGGATCCATGTCAAATGATGAATGGGATCTTTTGGATAGAAAGGCACTTGTAAGTATTTGATTATGCTTGGCACCATCGGTGGCATTTAATATTACAAAAGTGAAGACAACAAAAACCCTGCGACACTATATGAAAAGCCCTCCACTTCAAACAATGTATTTCTCCTGAAGCATTTATTTAATATGAAAATGGCCGAAGGTAGATCTATTTTAGATCATTTAAATGATTTTAATATTATTACTAGTTAGTTATCTTATGTGGGTATCAATTTCTAAGAAGAAATTAGGGCTCTCTTGATTTTGTGTTCTTTGCCTAAAAGTTGGAATGGCTTGGTAATGGTTGCGAGTAATTTTATTCCTAGATCTAGTACCCTAAAATATGATGATGTGATCGATGTTATTTTGAGTGAGGAAACTTGTAGGAAATCTTTAGGTGGATCTACATCAAGAATTTCTTTGAATGCACAAAGTATGGGTAGAATGATTGAGAGAGGTAGTAATTCTAGAAATCGTGGAAAATCAAGAGGAAAATCAAAGGGGAGGAGGTCTGGACCAAATGACTACTAGTACTTTGGGAAACCAGTTCATAAAAAGAAATATTTCTAGAATCAAAAAAAAAATGAAGGAGATAAACTAGATGGAGACAAGATGGCAAATGTGGTAAGTAAAAAATTAGAAGAGGATGCTTTGCTTCTTTCTTTAGAAAGTGTTGATGATTCATGGGTTTTAGATTCTGGTGCTTCATTTCGTGCTACACCTCATAGAGGTTATTTTATTGATTATGTCCAAGGGGATTTTGGGTTTGTTTATTTGAGGGATAATGAACCCTATCATATTTTTGGAAAGAGAAAAATTAAGGTTAAGTTGCAGAATGGGAATCATTGGCTACTACATGAGGTAAGACATATTCCAAGGCTGAGTAGGAATTTAATTTTAGTAGGGAAACTTAGTGATGAGGGTTGCCTAGTTAATTTTAATGATAAAAATTGAAAGCTTTCAAAATGTTCCCTTGTAGTAGAAAAAGATGTGAAAGTAGGCACATTATATCTTTGTATAGGTCATATTGTTCCTTCTACTTCAATTGTTTCAAAGAAAAATGAATGTACTATAAATTCTGATACAATGCTGTGGCACAATAGACTTGGGCACATGAGTGACAAAGATATGAAAGTAATTCATTCAAAGAATGTTTTACCAGATCTAAAATGTGTTAATATGGATTTTTATGAAAGTTGTGTGTATGGAAAACAAAAGAGAGTTAGGTTTGTAAATACTAGGAAGGAAAAAAGAAGGAGAAATTAGAGCTTGTGCATACAAATGTATGGGGATCAGCTTAGGTATCTTCCCTTGGTGGCTCTCATTATTATGTTACATTTATTGATGTTGCAACTAGAAAAGTATGGGTTTATTTCCTTAGATAGAAATCTGATGTATTTCAAACTTTTAAAGAATGGAAATGCTTGGTTGAAAATGAGACTGGTAAGAAATTAAAATGTCTCAGATTTGATATTGGTGGTGAGTATTGTAGTCATGAACTTGAAGATTATTGCTCCACTAATGGTATTTGTAGATAGAAAACTATTCCAAGGACTCCATAGGAAAGTTGAGTGGCTGAATGCATGAATAGGACTATAATGCAGTGTGCAAAGAACATGAGGTGGCATGCTGGGTTGCCCTTCCACATGTGGGCAAAGGCTATCAATCCTACTATATATTTGATTAATAGAGGTCCCTCTACTCTTTTGGGCTGTGGTATTCCAAAGGAAGCATGGATTGGTAAGAAGGTGGATTATTCTTTTCTCAAAACCTTTGGTTGTGAAGCATTTTCTCACATAGATTTTGAAAATAGAGCAAGCTAGAAGCTAAGTCAAAGAAATGTGTATTTGTTGGATATGTCTCTAATGAATTTGGTTATAGGCTTTGAGATTTTGAAAATCATAAAATTTTGAGAAGCAGGGATGTCATATTCAATGAGAAAATTTTGTACAAAGATCTATTGCAGCAACATGAGAAGAAAGAAGATGATTATGTAGTGCTAGATGATACTCCAAAACTTGATGTTCCAACCATTCCTCATGATGTGCAACAACCACAACAACAAATACCACACACACCGATGAATGTTAAATGATCAACAAGACAAATTAGACCTCCAAATTATTCTCTCCCTCTTTGTATTCAATTTTACTTACTGATGCTAATGAACTTGAATGTTATGATTAAGCTAGATAGGTGGATACTAAGATTCAATGGGAGTCTACAATGAAAGATGAGATGGATTCTTTGCTAAAGAATAAGACATGAGATTTATGCAGGTTGCCTATAGGTAAAAGATTTTTATAGAATAAGTGGGTTTATAGGTTGAAAGAAGAGGAAGGAAGTAAGAAAATATTAAAAGCTAGGTTCATTGTGAAAGGATTTGCACAGAAAAAGGGCATTGATTTTGATGAGATATTTTCTCCCATTGTTAAGATAACTTCTATCCATACTATTTTAAGTCTTATGGCTATTGAAGATTTGCATTTAGAGGAGCTTGATGTTAAAACAACCTTTCTTCATGGTGATTTGGATGAAGAGATATATATGGCTCACCCATAGGGATTTGCAGTCAAAGAAAAGGAGAACTTAGTGTCCAAATTGAAAAAAAGTTTATGTGGCTTAAAGCAAGCACCTCAGCAATGGTATTTGAAATTTGACAGTTTTATGCATGAGAATAGATACAATAGGTGTCATTTAGATCATTGTGCTTTTTTTAAGAGGTTGGATGATGATAGCTACATTATTTTTTTGTTTATATGTTGATGATATGCTTGTAGCTAGGTCTAACATGGATCACATTAGGGGGTTGGAATGCCAATTAGCACATGCATTTGCTATGAAGGATTTGGGGACAGAAAAAAAATCCTTGGTGTGAAGATCTTCATAGATAGAAAGAATAGGACATTGATGCTATCTCAGGCTGATTATGTTGAGAAGGTGTTGTAATGTTTCTCTATGAAGAATGCTAAAGCTGTCAGCACACCTTTTCTTGGTCATTTGAAGTTGACTAAGGAGATGTGTCCCAAGACACAAGAAGAAGAGGATAAGATGTCCAAGGTACCCTATGCTTTAGCTGTCGAAAGCTTGATGTATGCTATGGTATGTACTAGGCCATATATTGCACATGCAGTGGGAGTCCTTAGTAGGTATATGAGTCATCCAAGAATTGAGCATTAGAATGCTGTCAAATGGATTCTCAGACATTTGAGGGGAACATCTAATAAATGTTTACACTTTGGAGGCTCTACTATTGATCTATAGGGCTATGTTGACTCAAATTTTGTAGGGGATATTGATACTAGGTAGAGTGCTAAAGGTTATGTCTTTGCTATTAGTGGGGTAGCCATGAGTTGGGTTTCTAGGTTACAAAAGGTTAATGCTTTATCCACTATAGAGTTAGAGTATGTAGCTACTAAAAGGGAAGCCAAGGAGATTGTATGGCTTCAGTTCTTATTGGAAGAATTGGGACACCCTTAGAGGGATACTTATTTTTTTACAGATAGTCAAAGTGCCATTCATTTTGTAAATAATCCAGCTCTACATTCAAAGGCAAAACACATACAATTGTGGTACCATTTCATTCGATCAGTTTTGGAGGATGGATAGTTAAAGTTGGACAAGATACATACATATGACAATGCAACATATATGTCGAAAAAGGTAGTAACAAGGGAGAAGCTAAATTCCTCTTCAACTTTGGTTGGTCTTCTAGATTGAACGGGAATAAAAGAACAACAGAGTCTAGGGTGGTTTGATCTAGTGGGAGCCCCATGTGGTAGTGATATAGCTACCAGATTAGTCTCCAAGTGGGAGATTGTTAGTTTTTGGTGACTGATCAGGGATGTACTATACATATGGCCAACATATTGCTAACATGATGTAACCCTAAAGAAACATAAAAATACATATGTAAAAGTGCTTAGGGTTAGGGATTATTTCATTGTGGTGATGCAAAATTGGTTCTTGCAGCCGTATTGAGTTGTAAGGGATTATAGATTGTAATCATTGGATCATAATAATATCAGACTTGCTATTTGGTGGATGTAGCCCAAGGATTGGGAGAACCACATTAAATCTTGCTACCTCGTGTTTTTTTCTATGTGATCTATTATTTTTTGTTATTGGTTATATTTGCATGTAATTGTTATTTTTGTTCGTGGTTTAATCCTAATAGACATAGGGGAAGAAATTGGAGGAAAATTTAATGTTTAATTTAAGGTATAGACAATTGAATATATTGAATGTAAATTATAACATGAATTTTGGAAGAATGAAGGAAGAAAATTATAATTACTAAAATTTAATGTTTAATTTAAGGTATAAACAATTGAATATATTGAATGTAAATTATAACATGAATTTTGGAAGAATGAAGGAAGACAATTATAATTACTACAAAAATTGAAGATTTAAGCCTAACCCTAAAATCCTAAATCCTAAATTGTAACCTTACTTCTAAATGTTAAAATTTTAATCAAAACGGTTAAATCCTAAATCTTAACTAACATATATTAATGCTCAATCTAGTAAAACCTAATTTTTTCAATGCTAAGTTCCATAATTTTAAATCCTAACTGTAAAAGTAAATGCCAAGCCCTAATTATATTTTCCTAATTTCAAACATTTATCTTAAATGTTAATCCTTAATCTTAATCCTAACCTTAAAATTGCACTAACCCTAATTATCATTTAATGATCTATGATTATGGTTTATCATTTAATATTTATGATTAGGGTTTAACATTTAGTAGATCATGGATTGTATTCAATTTTGGATTATAATTACCTAGGCTTAGGATATAGGGAGAGGGTTAGGATTAGGATTTAAAAAAATTTAGATTAGAGTTTAAAATTTAAGATTAAAGGTTAGGGTTTATCATTTAGGATTATAAGGGTTTAACATTTATGATAAAAGTTACAATTATGATTCAGCATTTATGATTAGGGTTTATGCTTAGCATTTATAATTAGGGTTCATTACATAGGATTATTTTTTCTATTCTAGATTTAGATTTAGTATTTAGGACTATTGGTTAGCAAATTGGGTTTCAACATTTAGGATCAAGATTTTTCATTTAAACTCTAACTAAAAACTTAATGCATATATAAAGTATAACCATAACCCACAATGTAATAAAAACCCTAACTCTTTAGAACCTAAATTCTAAGCATAAGTATAACTCAAATCATAAACATAATATAAACACATAAATTATATGAACACATAAACATTAAAATGTAATATATAAACCCTAACTGTTTTGAACCAAAAGTGTAAGCATAATCATAACACTAACTATACTACTAACTTCAACCATAACACTAATAACCCTAGCAAAAAGTATTAGTACAAACCTATCTATGAAAAAATATGTTTTCATTACATAATTGAAAACCCTTTCCCTAACTATGACATGTATTTTAAGGTGGTTAAATAGTTTTAAAGACATGTAATTAGGTTTGTATGTTTTAAATTATTTAAATTAAACAATAATTTTGTGAATTTTTATGTTATATACATATATGCAAATTATATTTCATGGAGGGCATATTTGGTGAGGACCCATCTCTGCCCCCACCCCACCCCCACCCCGACACCTTGATGACCACCTAGTCCTCTTCCACCACCTACCCTAGAGGATTTGCATGAGAGCATGAGGTGAAAACTTCATGACCTCATGTGAAGTATTACAACTATTAGGTGCAAGAAACCCCCCCAGCTACTTCACCTTGGAGATACCATGCAAGGTTTTGTATAGTCTATAGAACACTTAAAGTATGACATAGATAGCATTAAAGCTTACCTCCTATTCTAGTGACCTATCTTATAGACAGATCCATGACCTAAAAATAAATCAAGGACATTTACAATGATATTTTAAGAACCTAAATATGGGTGAAAGGATAAGTGACAAGAAGCCTTGTATATCTATGAGATGGTACACACACCCCCACATATCAAAGTACTTTTGGTAGTGGTGGTGGATGGTATTTGACCATCTACCACATACTAATCATGAGGTACCCATGTACTTTCTTAAGAAATTATGGAAAAAATTTGAATTGGGTTTGAAACCCAATTGTTTTGATATAAAATAATTTCAGGGGGTTGGTGGAGGGGTGCCTCATGATAGGCATGGGGCAAAGCTCAGTGATAATATGAAGAATCACTGACATCTTCAGCCTCTTATTCCTCTTCCTATACCAGTTGTTCTAATGCCTCTCCATCATCGATAAGTGTCATCTTCTCTTACTTAATTGAACTCCCTTTTAGGAAATTTGGTAGACCAATGGATCTTGTTAAGGGATATTTTTCCCCTTGGACAACTTTGTACCAATTGTGGGGATATTTGCAGATGCACCCAAACTAATGTAGATACAACATAGGATGCCCATGATGTTGAGGGTGGTAATTTTGATGATGAGGTATATACTACTCATGGTGGCGCTAGTGATGATATTGATGTGTTGTCATTTGTTGACCTTCTTTGTTGGGGGGGAGATAGTTAGGAGCAATAGGTAAAAATTTAATTAAAATTTATAAAGTACATTATTATTTATTCTCTCTCTCTCTCTCTCAAATGTTGGCATCCCTCATACAGTATGCACTTTGAATTACACTTAAAATAATGTACATTTGAACTTGAATTTAATAAATGTGCTCAAATATTCTTTTAAAGTACATTATTATTTACTCTCTCTCTCTCTCTCTCTCTCTCTCTCTCTCTCTCTCTCTCTCTCTCTCTCTCTCTATATATATATATATATATATATATATATATATATATATATATATATTGGCATTAACCATATTAATGTATGTTGATTTTCAATTTATATATATATATATATAATGGCATTAACCATATTAATGTATGTTGATTTTCAATTAATAGAGGATGGATGATACTATTCCTCCTAGGAGACAATATAGAGACCTTCATATGTTGGCATCCCTAATATGGTATGCACTTTGAATTACACTTAAAATAATGTACATTTGAACTTGAATATTATAACATGTGCTCATATATTCTTTTTATCTCATTTTGTAGGGATTTCCATTAATTACATAGTTAGATGCTTCTACAAGTCTTCATCCACATACTAGTGAGGCATAGCCTCAAATACCTATGGGATGAACTTTTCAAGAAAAATACATTTTATTATTTTTATGTACAAATTGTTATTAACTTATCTTCAACTTTAATTCATGTTTAATAATGTATGTTGGTTTTATGAATAGGGGATCGATCATACTTTTCCATCTAGGCCTTAGTATAGTCTCTTTTTGAGTCCTTCATCTTTTGACCATTTCACACATGTTGATGCTTCTAGTAATGAGACTCAACCTTAAATATGTATTGTATTTAATTTTTCAAGATCACTTTTTTTCATATGTATATTTACTAATTCATATCTACAACTCTAATCCATCATCGTGTTTTTTAACTGTAGACCGTTGGAGTATGTGATTATCATGATAGAATATTCTAGATACATCTATGACACTAGCTAGTACTCAAGTATGATATATATTCTTTTATTTCAAAAACTTGGAGTGTTTACATAATTTTTACTTCATGTATATATAATTTTGACTCAAAGATTTATGTATCCATTATTTTAGGATGTTGTTTCCATGAGTGTTGTTAGGACTATATGACTAAGCTAGATGGAGGTACAAACATCATCCTTAATTGAGGTCAATATTGTTATTTATAAATAGTTAATTATGATCTTTATCAAAAAAATTAAATTTATGTAGTTTATTACAGGATGTCACCACTTCCACATTTGGTAGCTATGACAATGCACCTCCTCCTATTATAGACGGACACCTATCTCACATGGTATTATTTTAAATAAGTGCTAAATATTTTATTTTATTTGCAAGATAGATTTTGAAACTCATTTTAATTAAAAATATACATATTGTCTTCTTAGGATTTCTTAGGATGCCACATGAAATGTGACATATGATGCCCCATAGGATGAGACACACGATGATCCACATAATGAGACACATCATGTTAAATAGGATGATCCATCTAAGCCCTCTTTCTGTGAAGTAAAGAGGACTATAAATCACATATATTAGGTCTTTTGGCACCTTAACATTGTATTTTAAAGACAAAACTGACAAAAGAAAGCAAGCTCCATAGTCCATATAGTCCAAGTGTTAGAATTTGAACTCTTAAACAAATGCCATTTAGATAATTTTCTAATTGTCTCATAGTCGTATCTTGAAAGGATATTCTTCTCTTCAAATAGGCATAAGAAACATCTAGCTATAGAGTTCTAACTTAATTCTATGTATAAATATTTTTTACACCATTCCACAATATCATGTGCATTTTTGAATTTGGTCTTTTCCTCAACTTGTAATTACTCTTTGCAAAGGGCTTTCTTCATGTATGCACAAGTACCATCATGTTTTCCTTTACCATGTCTAACCTCAAAAAAGCTCTACATATGTTGGATACTATTTTTCCTATCTATCCTACTCAACCAATAAAACATTATAGCATTCTTGAATTTTCCTATACAATTATCTAACCATATCCAATATTGTGTTGTTTGAATTTGTCTCTCTCTTAAATTATCATAAAAGACCTTGAAAAAAAATTAGACAAACTTAGATGAATTAAGTATATTATCACTCATATAGAAATGGAACTCTCTCAATATTTTTTGATCCTCTTCTATACTATCAAGCGCATGCCTATAAACTATATGAACAAAACTTGTTACTTGCACTAAATTGTAATATTATGCTTGTAGCTCCTCTTGGGGTGCAAGTGTGCAGCTCTCTTCAAAGTCAACAACTAAAAGTATAGTACCAATTGGAAACTTATTATTACATATGTGAAATTGACCATCAATCCATCTAGCATATTGAGATTGTTTAACATATTTTGATATGATCACACTCTTAAAATGCATGAAAACTAACTTTATCTATAATTAGATTACACCTTCTTCCAATATTCCCATCCTTTAATGGATATTCAATAGTTTTGAATCCTTTTACATTAACTAATTATTGTCTAAAAGTAGTCAAAGAATTTTTATTAAACCATTCATATAACAAAGCAAGATTGTCACACATATCACATGTACTAGAAAGACATGCATTGAAAAGAAAAGATTGGTCATTAGGTGGCTTACAAAATAAACCTGATATGAAATCCTTTATAGTATGAGGTGGTATTTTTATACCACATTTGGGCAACATTTATTTTGTATGTGTGGTACTACATATACATCAAAATACTTCATAATGGTAATGAAATTGAACATGATTTTTACAACAACACGTGATTATTTCCTTGTTAATCATTACATACCATGGTTTACACTTTTCAAACGATCTTTGACTAATGGTAATAGGTAATACCTTTTCATTTAAAACTTTTTTGAACAATTCAGTTTGAGTCATGTCCAAAATGTGTTTAGGATGTGGATCATGTATTTTTGAGCCAACTCTCAATTTAAGATCATATCTTGAATTAGGTGATACTCTTGTATTATCATGCCAAAAATTTTAAACCAAAATTTTCACTTCACTAGTAAGTTTCATATCAGATCTTAGGAGTCTACCACTAGAAGTCCAAAAACTATTTGCAAGATCACATTAAAAGTTAACCCTTCTCTTTACAACTCTTTCTGAAGTTTTATGACTCACATTAAGATATCCACTTATTTTACTAATCAATCTTTTGTTAGTAGTTGATTTGTAACTAAAGCTTTTTTAATTTCTCTTTGTGCTACATTCTTATCTTTAGAGAGACTTTTCTTTCCGATAACATTAAAGGCACTAGTAATAGTGGATACAACTTGTTTTAAAGACTTAATTTTATTCTTGAATTTTTCATACATTCCTAATCTTTTCATTAATTTTCAAATTTTAGACATTTTAATTAGTTGCAACATCAACTAACATTGAAACCCAATTCTGTTATTTAAAAAAGAAAAGTCTATATAATCTATTAGCATGTGTCCTAATTTATCTCCACAAAACCAATCTATGAAGATTATCTAGCAATCATTAGAAAAATGAAAATTTGGTTCACACACTTTAGTATCATTCAAACATGTTTATTCAATACTTCGTATTTCCATGTCTACATTCATATAATTATTGTTCTCAATTGGCATTTCAATTTCAATGTTATTTTTAATTTGAATTTTATTTTCATGTTTTCTTGGTATTTCTTTTTGGGATTGCATTTCCATTTAAGTTTGTTGTGCATGATCACTTGACAATATATTCTCATGAAGAAAACCTAAATCATTTAAATCATAACCCACTTTTACAAAATCACCAATCTCATCATGAGAATAAACTTGAGGGTTAGGAGACACACCTATATTGAATGTTTGATTAGAATGTGTACATAAATCTCCTTATATTGGGTTCTCCTCTGAAAACCTCTTCATCCATTATGGTATCCTCAATATCTTTCTCTTCTTAAACAATATTTGAAATTGAAGACCCAACATTGCTCAACTCTCTAATTCGTTGTCTTCTCTCTAGTTGATGTTGTGTTTCCTTATCTTTTTTTGTTGAAATCTCCTCATTTATGAGAAATTTCACTTTTTTCTTTCTTCATTGCTTTGATCCCATGTTTGCACCAAATTTGAATTCAAATCAACCAAAGCTTCCAAAATGTAGAAGATGACAAGAGAGTAGAATAATGTGACATAAATTTATTTTTGTAGTTCAAAACTATCAAACATTCGTTGATATGATTGTTAAGTACTTTTTGGGTCAGCTTTTGGGGCCCAACAAGTATTTAAGAATAGGGTGCCTAATTATTAAATTAGGCACCCAATTTTTAAATAATTGCGTACGCAATTTTTAGAATCAAGCACCCAATTATTTAAATCTTGGGTTCCCGATTCTCATAATGGCTAAATTAGAATCGAGCACTTGATTTTTGAATTAAGAATTGGGCACTCGACTCTAAAGCCGTGGGTGAGAATTTTGCTTTGTGATTGAGTTTTTCCTTGGGGAAAGACATGGTACAAGATTGGTGGGACCAAATCTATGCCTTTATGTATAAAATTTTGACTAAGACAATTATTCGACAATTTTAGGCACTGTAATTATTTCTCTGGGGTCTATCTCATTGAATCTTTGACAAAAAAAAACCCATTATAGGTGTTACTATTATGATTTTAAAAATATAAATTTTATAGTACTCTAAGTTCATTTTCTATTTTTCCATTATTTATTAATCAAAAGTATCACTTAAACATAAAATAGTGAGATTCACTAAAACTTTAATAACTTTTTTAATTTTTCATTTTCTTAATTTAATTTACATGTCATCTATCTACACCCAATTCTTTTGAAGTTAAAAAAAAAATTAAATTGTTAAATTTTGATTAAATTATCGTGTCCATACACAAGAGGTTTTAGAAATTAGCTCTTAATCATCAATTAAAAACTAATAATAAAAAATCATTAAATAATTAAACAAAATTATTCTCATTAGCTTTGGAGTGTCAAGTAACTTCTTTAAAAAGGATTTGAAAAATTCATTAAGTTGTGTCAAATTATGGTGTCTCTACTTGAGTGTGGTATGGTCCTAATAAAAGCATTTTGAAAAAGAGGTTTTTAAAGATCCATACCCCAAAAAATATCTATCACACAGGTATACAAATAAATTACATATTCAAAAAGGAGATTCAGGAGACTCAATTTTTATTTGAATTTTTTTTAAATTTTTATGTTTAACATCTAAATGCCTCAAATTTTGACATCAATTAACCAGATATTTTAAAAATAAGAAAAATACTTCCACCTTTTGGCCAAAAGTGAGACCCAACTTCTTTCACTGACCCATATTTTTGATGCCCTTTCTATTGAATTTCTTTTCAATTCACAATTGGTTTTGCAAGCATAATTCTAAGAATAAGAAAGGAAAGTATGAAGTTAGTCAAAGTGAATCTTTTAATAATGATCTTGAGGATCTTGAAGCATTAATGGCTAGGAGACTACCAAGAGGCAAAGGAAAATAGAAAGGTAAATTCCTTGTAATATATCTTTGATGCAATAAAGTTGGTCATATTGTTGCAAGATATTATGACATGGATGCCAAGGAGGAAAGGAAAAACAACAAGTTCAAAGGAAGAAGAGATGCAAAAGACAAAAAAGGATACAAAGATTACAAAGGAAATCTAATATGCCTTATTACATTGCTAAAGAAGAGACTGCTAGTGATTTAGTTAACAATGATAAAGAATTTTTTTATGTTGCAATGAAAGATGATTCTAATGAAGATGATAAAACTATTAATCTTAGATTGGTTTTGACATATGAGTAATAATATACTTAAGACATTTTCTTAGTTCATGCCGAACAAGTAGTGTATGTTGAGTGTAAGTTGTCAGATATACAGTATGTGTTGAGTAACTAGTAAGTGCTAAGAAAATAGTATATGCCAAGTCATTTAGATGTTGAGTGATCAATTAATGCCAAGCCATTTAGAGGCCAAGCTACAACATTTTAGATATAGGTGATGCCGAGCATCTAAAACTTCAAGTGCCAAATGAATAGTTTTGGACATAGTTGTTTGTAATGGCACAACTTCTATGTTAACCATTTTTTAGCTGACTTAAGGATTATTTTGCAATTCTAGATGATAAGGAGGAATCTATTTTGAGGATTCCTATGTAGTATATGCAACAAATTAGTTGAAAGGATGTTTTAAGAAACAAAATGGGTGAATCACAATCATTGATTCATACCTCACCCTAAGTGACCTAAGTCTTCATAAGGAGTAAGAATCCTAAAAGAATGTAAGTATAAAATTTGTGGAGAGAGAAGTTTTCATGCACAAATAGATCATTCATGGTGGCTAAGGAGTTGTAAAATGAGATATTTTCTGAAGAATCGGTTAGAAGAGAATAAAGGAAAGGAGTTAGAGGAAAAAATTGATACATCTAATCAAAAAGGATCAAATGCACATTAGGAAAGAGGTGATTTGTTATCTAGTAGTAGAGTGCTAACCACCAGAATCATTGCTAAGACATTCTACAAGTGAATTAGTTAAATCTCCTAATAGAGTAGTCCTAACAGGCTATTTTATATTCTTTAATAGGGTGTTTACTTCATTATAAGTTTAAGTCCTTTAATTAGACACACTTTTTAATAGGGTGTTGAAATCTTTTAACAAGGTAAGATCTAACAATATTGTAAGCATTTAATTAGGAAGACCTTTCATAGGGTAGATCATAGTTTATGATCAAACATTTTAACCTTCATTGGATATACTTTATTACTAAAAAAGTGAAGATTTGTGGGTGTCATCACCACCCCAGTTTTACATTCTCATTGGAGGGTTTTTGGGTAATCAAATATCTTGTGTCATACATGTGTTTGTTAGTGTAGTTTTTTTATTTTTCCTACACTTTTAATAATCTTGCTTAGGTTAATAAAGCATGTCTTATTAGGTGAATGGTTGTGAGGTATCACCTTCCTACATGTGAGCATCCATTAGCTATCTTGGGAAGATACTTTGCTATCTTTAGTCCGATAGATGGTTGCTCCTCATTGGTTGGTGTTACCACCTCCTCTCTCTTCCTAGCCTATATAAGCATGCTACCTGGCTTGTATTTGTATCTCTTTTTTTTGCACCTCTTTTTTTTGCATCCTCTTAATGCTATTTTGCTTCCAGCATTTGCATTACTCTCTTGGAGACTAACTTTGTGATGCAGTTTTGATTTTGTATCATTTGCATTCATAGTTTAGATATTTACTCTTTGCACTAGTTTTCTGGGTTGTTAATCTTATCAGATTCTAACATGGTATCAGAGCTTTTCTGTGTGCAAGAGTAGATTTTAGTTTCCTTATTTGAGAGATTCAGGGGGGGAAAATAAAATTTATTGTAGTTTTTTGAAAAATGAAGTATGCTCTTCTCTTGCATCTTTGGATGATCCTGAGAATCAAAAAAGTTTTGACAAAAACAGTTTTTCTCTGGGGTTTCAATCTCAAATCTGACAACCAACTTGCATATTTGGAGTTTTCAATCAGTTTTGCAAGTTTCAGTATGCCATTGATGGACTTAAGAAGTTGATCTAGCATTTGCATGTCATATTTTGGTTGCTGGGGTCATTTTTTGATTTTTGGAGCCATTTTTTACTATTAAAGGCGTCTGATTTACACTACAGCAACATCTTCTGTACATCAGCAAGAAAAATGCTTTTTGGGTTTTGTTCATAGCCCTAAAAAATCATCTGGGTATCTTTTAGATTTTGCATGCAAGCTGTATAGTTTTCAAAATCGGCATGCAAAGCTACAACCATACCCCTCTCTATTGGCAGTCACAGATTTGAATGCAGTTTTCAAATGTCTCGTTCTTGCTCATACGAACTCTGCTTTTGATGATTCTTGTTATGAACTTGGCTATTTTTTTATGCTCTATCCACTAGTGGAGTTGTTTTTTATTTTCATGCATGAATTCTTCAGAAATTGCAGATTTTCAGCTGTGAATTTGCACAATTCTCATTTTGGAAACTTCGGAGGATCATAACTTTCTCATACAACCTCGTATCGAGGTGATTCTTTTTTTGAAAGTGCATGATTTTTCGAGTGGATCGCAATGGTGCTATTTGTTTCCTTGATTATTGTGCCCAAGTTTCACTTCTAGCATATGCTCTTCATGAGGGTTTGTAATGCATTGAAATCAAGACCACTAAGTATTTCTTTCTAGTGGTAGTTGTAAACACACTAAAATAAAGTGTCGAATCATATTTCTTTGGGGGTGGGTTCTTTGATTGAGAAAAAAAGGGGGGGGCATTGTCGTGGCTGGGTTCTCTTCTTTTTAGCATTTCTTCTCTGCATTTCTTCATCATGGATCAAACAAATATGCCCATCCTAACTCCATACAATTATTTTGAGTGGAAATCACGCATGACAATTCACTTAAAGAAAGCTGGATTAAATAGGATAACTATGGGACTTGAAACTAAACATGCTAAAGATGAAGATAAGCCTAAGTGGTTTAACAAATGTGATGAGGCATTTGGAACATTGTGTTTGTCTATTTCTCCTGACTTGCTATTTCACATTGAGTCTTTGGATACACCAAATGAAATATGGACAAAGCTAGAAACACTATTTGGCACACAAGATTCAATGAGGGGTCATATGTTGGAAAATGAATTAATTAGTTTGAGTCCAGGCAATTTCAACACAATCCAAGATTTCTTCACCAAATTGAAATCACTAAGGCTGCAGTTAAAACAATGTGGAATTGAAAAGAAAGATGAACAACTAATTCTTAGTATTCTCTCTAAACTAAGTTCAAAATATTCTATGTTTGTCTCTACCTTCTATGCTACTAAGGGTGCACTTGGTACTCAATTCACCATGCCATCTTTAGATGATTTTGCTATCAATCTCACTCGAGAATAGGACAAGCTAATCCATATGGGCATTCTTAAGTCCTTTAAGTCACATGCCTTGGCTGCTAACCAAGGCACAAAAGAACAACAAGGACAAAGTAGTAACAACAATAGTAAGGACAAGAAACTAAAGAATAGCGAGGAGAAGAAGGATCAGATGTCGGTTTCTTCAAAAGCAACTATTGATACACCATCTTCCAAGGGCGATAAACCTAAGAAAGAAAAGGTCAAATGTGCCTATTGTAAAAGACCTGGTCATGATGAACATAAATGTTTGCAGAAACAACTTGATCGCTTGACATACATTCTTGAGAAGAATAGTATCAGTGTTCCTGAGTCTATCAAACAAAGTTCTAATGAAGGGTCTAACAAGGAAAAAGAAAACAGCAAGGGGAAATGAAAGGGCAAGGCTCTTTTTGTAGTTGCTTTCTCACCATCCACTTGGGTTCTTGATTTGGGTGCTTCACACCACATGGCTTCATCTAAGGAAGAACTTGCATCCTTGGAGCCATGTACTATGCCTTCTATTTTGATGGGTGATAACACTCTTGTTGAGGTGTGTGGGAGAGGGTCTATTGATGTGGGGGATGGTACATTCCATGATGTTCCTTATGTACCCTCATTGTCAACTAATCTCCAATCAGTACACCAAATCACTCACACATGTTTAGGCAAGTGGGTTGAGTTCACTCCTAGTTTAGTGGAGATATGTGAGTTGCACAATGATTCTACAGTTGCAGTTGGGAGAGCAGATCATCAATCACGACTCTATATGTTTTCTCACTTTGTTCTTGATCCTCCTTTGACTATTTCACTCACTCACTCTAATGATGTGAGCAGATTATGGCATGCGCGGTTTGGCCATCTTAACTTCCACTACTTGCATCGGCTTAAACAATAGAGCACGGTCACAAGGTTGCCTTCTACTTTGACATTGGAGTCACTTGGAATACATGATAGATCTTCTAATGGGTCAAATTCACTTGAGCAGTCTTCTACCTCCACTTCTGATGCAGAGAGTGATTCAAAGGACTCACCTCCTTCCTTTCCTAGTCATCATTCATAGGTTGATGATTCTTCTCTAGATTATCCATTTTTTGGTCCACTTTGGGCTAGACAGACCTTGCAGTTTGCAAGTGATTGGATTAGGGATCCATCAGACACCAAGCAGACTCGTTCACAATTCCAAGATGCTCTACATATCTTCATTGCTACTGCCTCAAATCCACAGTCCTTTCATGAGGCTTCTAGTATTTTTGAGTGGGATATGACTATGCAGGAAGAGTATAGTTCCTTAATGAGGAACCACACTTGGGATCTTGTCCCTTTTCCTAAGGGAAGAAAACTTGTTCGATGTAAGTGGATCTATCGAACAAAATTTGCAAGCTTTGCTGGAGGTGCGGGATGCTTCATCTTTTGGGGGGGCCTCTTCCTCTCACTTGGAGTCCTAATTTTCTTTGGGGAGTCTCTTTTCTCTCTCTTTTGGGGGAATTTTATGTACATGGGTACCTCATCAAGCTTAACTTGTCGGGACCCATTTTTACATCCACCTAAGCTTCACTTATGGGGGGGTGTTAGTGTAGTTTTTTCATTTTTCCTATTTTGCTAGGTTTTTCCTACACTTTTAATAATCTCGCTTAGGTTAATAAAGCATGTCTTATTAGGTGAATGGTTGTGAGGTGTCACCTTCCTACATGTGAGCATCCATTAGCTATCTTGGGAAGATACTTTTCTATCTTTAGTCTGATAGATGGTTGCTCCTAATTGGTTGGTGTTGTCACCTCCTCTCTCTTCCTAGCCTATATAAGCATGCTACCTGGCTTGTATTTGTATCTCTTGTTTTTGCATCCTCTTAATGCTATTTTGCTTCTAGCATTTGCATTACTCTCTTGGAGACTAACTCTATGATGCTATTTTGATTTTGTATCATTTGCATTCATAGTTTAGATATTTACTCTTTGCACTAGTTTTCTGGGTTGTTAATCTTATCAGATTCTAACAGTGTTGAATTCTTTTTTCTTTCATGCTATGGATGAATATGTTTAGCTAGCTATTTCATTTTACATTCAAATTGTGAGATGGATTTGTGGTGAATGATTTTATGGTTAAATTTTTGAAGGGTCAATTTATTCCTTGCCCCATCTCACTCTCAGAGTTTACTTTTCCTATTGTATTTCCAACAATCAGTATCAGAGCATTGGTTCTCTAGAAATAAAAGCTTTGCATCTTTGAGGAAGGATCTTGAAGATGGAAGTCTATAAGTTGGGAAAGATTATTGATAATTAGAAGATTGAAATTCAGGTTGCCCTACATCAGTTGAATGAAGCAAGAGATGAGTTCAAGCACTCATTGAAGAGAAGGAAATAAATAGATATTGAAGGGAATGATAAAAAATTTCTTATAGATAGAAATTCAAGTGAATTTGATTTAGCAGTTCCAGATCTAATGGAAAATAATGATGTCCTAATTGAAGTGGTCATAAATCTTAAGATAGACCAAGAAGTCCAATCAGTATTGCTATGTGAGGTGACTAAGTAGAAAAATAAAGTTGAAGAAGACAAAGTGATGATAGAAGATGATAAAAGGATAGTGACTAATAGACTGGAAGTGCATATATTAGAAGTGAATAGGATTGATCACATGCAACTAGAAACAATGAATCAAATGATGATTTGCAATCATGAATTGAATGGAAAAGATATTGATATCCCAACACTAAAGTTGAAAAATGAATAACTAAGAAGTACTACTAGATTGGGCTATACCAGTACTAAAGACGGAGAATCATCTAAAAAGTGGCAAACAAAGAAAAAATATTTGTAAGAACTACAAATATACTTGTCATTATTGTGGAAAGATAGGCCATACAAAAATATTTTGTAGGAGCAACAATGCAAATTAGGACCCTAAGAAGAAATTCATTGGTAACTGTCACAAGTGCAAAAATCAAGGACATCAGGAACATGAATGCAAGACCAAGCCATCAAGCACACAAATATTGAAGGTTACTACTACAATTGCAAGAACTATGGAGATAGAGCATATGAGCATAGATCAAAACCTAACTGGTCATTAGACAAGTAAGAAAAGGTAAATTATAATGAAAATCCCCACGATTGGGATTACAATACAAGGTATAGTTGTCACTATTGTGAGGAGTATGAAAATGTTGCTGAAAATTGCATTAGAACACATTTTAGAAGTGATTACAGTAGATGGTTGAGTCAAACAAAATATTTTAGCTATTTTAAAACTAAGCACGTTAGTAGAAATTGTCCAACAAGGTCAAAAACACCTAGTAGTGAATTCAATAAAGGGAAAGGAAAGGTTGATGTTGAAGAAGTCAGAGTCTAGGTGAACAAGACATGGAAGAAGAAGGAAGATTGCAACACATCAAGTTCAATTGGGATCATTTCATTGAATGTATCATGTGATCACACCATCCCCAATTATGCAATAAAGAGATATGTGTGGGATTGATATTTCAAAGTTCAATTATACATCAGTTCGAAGGAGTCAATTATGAAAATATCATATATGCATGAAGTAATATGCAAAGTATTGGTTAGAACTTAAAAGAAATCTCTAAGTTTTCATGTTACTACCGAGCATGAAAAGTTTCATTATTGTTGCCAAGTGAAAGTTTAGTGGTTACTAAGCTATCAAAGGTGATAGTGTTGGTCGAGCTCATTGTGGGTGCCAAGCATAGTAGGAATTACATGGAATTTGAGAGAGACAAAATTTCTATTAGAGTCAAGCTTACAACTATGTAAGCATTGAGTATTTATTGTAAATTTTCAAGCGTTATATGGGTTGATTTTTGACTAATTTACAATTATTCATGATTGAAGAGTGAAATCAAAGAGCAAAAGGTGAATTGGAGAAATCAATTCAAGTATTTTCATACTAAATTCAATTACTACTGAACACTAGACATCATATTTTTCAAGGTATTTATCATGTGCTGAGCTACGCTGCTTGAATTTATACAACCCCAGTGAGTGTTTATGGTGTCTAGCTCTTCTTCTTGTTGGAAATATTCAAGATATAACAGTTTACTGAGAGGGGAGGGGTGAATCAATAAACTTAAAATCTTAAATCAATTCATATTAACCAATAAAATATTTAATCACCTAATTCTGCAGTATGTAGACATTCATAACACATAAGCACAGAGATTTTGGTGACCCAGAAACCTTCCAAAATAGAAAGTAAAACTGGGGTGGGGATGAAACCCACAAATCTTCTTTACTGCAGTAGGAAGTTAGCCGATTAAGGCATACAATGATCACTTCTGGTGATCTGCCCTGTTAGGAGCATAAAGGATTGTTATATCCACCTTGTTAAAGGATTTGAAACATACTTCATAAGTATGCACTCTGTTAGGAGATTTAGTACAAAGACTGTTAAGTCTACCCTGTTAAAGGATTTATAAAAATTGATTCACCTGTTAGAATGAAATAGTGGATTTGAATACAACTGATTGTTGATAAGATCCGCTATCCTCTGATTGTCCTTGATATGACAGATAAAACATTTCTGCTCCAATGCTGACCTTGCTGAAAACCTTCAAAATTCAGCTTACATGCTTTCACACACATTCTTCACATACTTCATATATTCCACATTCTTTTTGAATGATACAATACATTACATATATATACCATCCAAGTTAAAATTACATGCAATGGTTGGCTGAATAAAAGTAGACAAAATTTAACTGAGTCGGCCAAATGGCAAAACAAACTCGGTAGAACAAACTTCTTTGTTTACCGACTGAGCTCGGTTAACACTGAGTCCTATGTTAACCGACTGAACTCGGTTAACACTGCATCCATCTTTACTCGGTTAATATTGAGTTCTTAATTAACCGACCGAACTCGATTAATGCTGAGTTCTTAGTTAACCGACTGAACTCGGTTAATACTAAGTTCTATGTTAATCGACTGAGCTCGGTTAACACTGCATCCATCTTTACTCGGTGATACTGTGAAAAAAGTGTTGTCACTAATGGAAAATAACTTTATGCCAACAATCTCCCCCTTTGGCATTAGTGACAAAAACAATTATGTATCAAAGTTTATGTACAGAAATTGACATACATTTCAAAAAAGTTTCCAAAATTGTAGATCTTATTAGATGTATGTCTCCCCCATACAATATGCATAGTATTTACAGATCAATACATATATGGATAGCTCTGAAGTTCTAAAGTTTTGTCTCCCCCTTTTTGACAATAATGCCAAATAACATATATTTACACTGAGATTTCAAAATGAGAAAGAAATTCTGAATGTACCTTGAGAATAAGAGCCAAAGTCTTATCCCAATTTTCTTGCAAAATTTTGCTGGAGGAGAGTGCAATTTGGATTTCTGCAGAAAGTTCAATCATATGATCTACAACTGAGAAATTGTTGTCATGAATCAATATTCTGGAATGAGCAATATGCTTTTGCATTGAAGTCATGACAGGAAGAATCATATTCTGGATATCTATGAGAGTAGACCTGATTCTTGCTTCCTCTCTCAGCAATTCTGCCTGTTTCTCCGACAAAAATCTTATTTTATGATGATGGGATGAACTTGTACTGAGGTCAGATTGCAGCACTTGGGCACTGACCTTCATATCCTCATCAATTTTATTCAACTTTTCTTTTATATCTTTGGTATACTTAGTAACATCACAGAGTTTTCCAAAAAGTGAAGTTACATTATTAAAAGAATTCTCAAAATTATTCAAAATTGTAGACAATTCTACCTGATTTAATGCAATATGCTGAGCAATGTGCTCAAGCACCTTATTGTCAAATTTCTTCTCTGCCTTTTCAATCAACTTTTCTTGGCTGGAGGTATCCTCATTGAATTTGTTTACAGCCTCTTCCAACTGAATCAAAATGTGTTGAGTAGAATCTACTTCAACACCTATAGCCTCTGTTATAATATTTTTAGCACTCTCAATGATGCTATATTCCAGATCTCTTTCATGCCGTAGCTGTTTTTGCCTAGCCTTCTGCTCTAATAGCTGACTGAGCATTCTCATTTCATCAACTGATGCTGTATCAAGATCTATTTTAGGAAGGATAATGTCCTTATCCAAATCAATTTCCTCATCCAGTGTCTTGCTGGAAAACATGTATCTTTTTGCTTTTCCAGCAAAGACTTCATCTTGACCCTTGTGAATTGAGACGATAGTTGATGAGGCAAGGCTGGCTGATAAGACTGGAATAGGACTATGTAAAGAAAGACTAAGAGATGTGCAAATGGTATCAAAAATTGATGTTGCTGTACAGGATGGAGTGGAAGAGCTAATAGTTGCCAAAATTTGATTAAGAGAAGTCAAAATTGTAGTATCTGTAGGTACACTTATTATACATTCTGCAGTAGAGGTTGATGTGCATGATGAACTTACTGCAGAGACTGATGGAGACTCGATTAATGAAGGTGGCTGCAGCTCGGTTAATTAAGTGATTGGCACTTGCATAGATGGTACATGGAGCTGAGAGGACTTACCAGTAGAAGCTATTTCCATAGTTGATGTAACTGTTTTGGATGGAGAGTGTGGAAGAGATGCAATGACTTCAGCTGCAATTTGTACTGGATCTTCTTCCACCTTTGCTTGTTCATCTTCTTTCTCCTCCATTTCTTTTTTAGCTTCTTCTTCCTCTAACTCTTTCTTAGCCTCTTCTTCCACTTCTAACATGATTAAATGAAGATCTTCTGGAATATCTTCAATATCATCATCGTCTTCATCATCATCATTGTTGTCAATGTCCTTGATTTCAACAGTATCATCACTGGATTTGTGTAGATGATAAATGTTTTTCCACATGTTTGTTGCATCATTTACCACATGCTCAATGTCTTTGACAAGTATCAAATAGGTGTGGAATCTAATCATCATATTGCCTTCGTGATCTTTCAGTGATGCTTTCACTTCAGCATTAGTGAAACTTGGCAGGAGATTCTTCAGTGTTTGCTCATAGATGTCTTTTACAGTCTTGGTTGTAGCTTCCCATCTGATTTGCAACCTCTCCAATAGTTCTTTGGAGATCTGGGAGGCTATCTGGTCCGGTGAGTATTTCCATTTACCCATCTTGTTCAGTACCAGTTCCTCAATCTGCATCTTTTCTTGTTCTGTTCTGGTATCAAACTTCAATGCTTTGAAGTTTGTGAAGCTAGCACCTACTTCTAATTTCTTCAATCTATCCTCAAATGTGAGTGGAGGCTTAACAAGTACAGGTTCATTCTTTCCTTGTCTTGTTCTCCTGGAGAAGACTACAGAGGCTTTCCTTTTAGGTTTGGTGATGATCACCTTGCCTTTCTTTTTTTGAGGCTCCTTTTCCTTGTCTGACTCGGTTTCCTCTTCTTCTTCTTCGTCTTCTCCTTTGCCTTCTGTTATCATAAGAGAGCCAACTTCCGTCTTCAGTTGGGTTATCTTTCTCTTTCCTTTGCTAATGGCCTGAGGAATTTTAATTTGGAGCTCAATTCCGGCCTTAGCTTGATCATATGTTCCAAAAATTGGTTGCCTTGGGTCTACTGGTTCATTCACCAGTGCTTCTATGATATCCCTGGCTTCGTCAATTTTTACCTCATAGGGAAGAGGTTTCACCCATGCTACTCGAGGCCTAGCTGCCTGAATGTATACCTTGTCGCAATCTACCATGAAGCATATGTCTTCCTTGTATTCTTCAACCAGTTTGGGTGGAATTCGGAACCTATGATTCATCTTTTCCTTAAATTCTTCAAAATAGTTATCCAAAATAATATCAAAATTTTCACCTAGTTCTGCAATGAACTCGTTTATCTGATAAAGAATTGGTATATCTTTTCTCCATACTACTGATCCCTTTGATGGAAAAGATTTCTGAATATAGAAGAATAAACAAATCAAAAGGGAACCAAATTTGCAGGGATTGTTCTTGGAGGTTCTAATGCTTTCCATATTCTTATTGAATTGGGATAAAAGTAATTCTAATAAATCAAATTCTAAATTCTTCTTCACTATTTTGTACGCCAGATCCACAGTTTCACAGGGTACACTGTTTGGACGGCTTGAACTATAGATTTTGTGAGCAATGACGTGAATGCCAAATCTCAATTCGACATCAGCTACAGTATTTAGCTTGAGTCCCCTACCATCCCATTCTGCTTGGGTCAGTTTCTGCAATTCCTCCCGACCTAGGGTTTTGGTAGACTTGGCTTTGCTCAGTATGGGGAGTCCAGTAATTTTGTTAATCATTTTCTTTGTGATGAGCACTAGTTGCTCTAACCACAATTGGCCATTGTGAACTCGACTGAGTACATACCTAACCCATTTAACTTGAAATTTCCTTGGCAAGTGCGAAATGTGGGTTAACCCTTTTGTTTCAAGATGCTTATGTTCGGGTTTTAGGTTTCCATCTATGCTCATTTCACCTAGGGCATTATCAATTTCTAGGTTTCCAAGTTCTTGAATAGAGCATTTAAAATGAGATCTTATATCATTGACAAGAAGTACCTTTGAAGGAATTTGAGATTGGACACCATTAGGGTCCAGTGATTCTGCAATAGCTGGTGCTAATTTGAAGTTCGGCGCCTTCCATTCCTCTCCTCTAACCAGCATTTTTGAGCCTTTCTTAGTCTTAGAGCTTCCACTTCTGGATGCCATTGTTACTTGGTAGGTGTAGAAAAATTCTGAATTGATTCTTTCGCTCTGAAAAATTCACTCGAAAATGTCTTAAGCTCGCTCTGAAATTGCAGAAAATACCTTAGCTCTTTGTTCGCAGTAAAAATTTAGATCAAATTTTGCCCCTTTTGATAACAAATTTGCCATAAATGTTTTGGTACGATGGCAGAAGAAATGACAGGTTGTCATCCACTAGCTTTGGTAGATATTATCAACTCAGCGATCGAAAGAAAATATTGAAGTACCAACCTTACTCGGTTAGGTCATGAGCCGACCTTGCTCGGTTGACACAACATGGTTAATGAAACTTAGTTGTGACCAACCGAACTCGGCAAAGTCTCTTACCGACTCAACTCGGTAACTGCTACTCAGTTAATGAAGCTTTGTTACATCCAACCAAACTTGGTAAAGTATTGAACCGTCCTGGAGTCAGAGTGTATCTACAATACTAATTTGATCCATCTTCTTCCTTTGTAGCTACATAGGATAAATCTTGGAAGATGCAGTTCCAATGTTTCTTATATGAATACTAATTGGAAATGGTAGAGTCACCCACCTCTTGAGTGACACTCCTATCTAACTTATCTTGTTTGGTAGATTTTGGAATCCATTGCTGCTTCATTTGCTTTCGAATGTTATCTTCTTTGATTTTCTTTTCATCTTCAATTCTTTTGATATTCATGCAATTTTTGGCTATATGACCGAGTTCTGTACATGTATAGCACCTTACAGTTGTGTCCTTTTTCCTTAGGTGATGTCTGGCACAATTCATGCCAGTATGTCCATACTCTCCACAATAGTGACATCTGCACCAGGTGTTGTAGTCCCATCCGAATATGGCTTTGACAAGTTGTTTAGCTGGATTGAATGATTTGGATTTGCACTGGAATGCCTTGTGACCATGCTTTTTGCATTTGTAACAATTGCCTTCAAATTTTGGTTTTTCTTTACACTCATTTGCCTTGTGACCATGCTGATTGCAGTTGAAGCACTTACCATTGAATTTTGCTTTCCCATTGCTCCAGCATTTGTTTGATGTATGACCTATCTTGCCACAATGATTACAACTAGATCTTTTATTCCTTTGTTCACCTTGCTTGGAGGATTCACCAGCTTCCTTGTATCCAAGACCAGCTTTGCTTGTTTGTCTTTGAAGATTCTGCTCATTCAATTGATTTACGTCTACCTGAGATTTCATCATCCTTTCATTGACTTGCCTTTCAGAGATTAGGTCATTTTCCAAGCTTTCATTGATTTGTCTTTCTGATCTCAAGTCATTCTGTAGAATTTCATTGATTTGCTTTTCAATGTTCAAATCATTCCTTATTCTTTCATTTTGTGCTCTGAGAATCCTGATTTCTTCATTTGCATTGGTGAGTTGGTCTATGAGATCTTCATACTGATGAGTTTGATTGTGGATTTCATGACTTCTATCTTCCAGTTCTTCTTGTGCTTTGTTTCTTTGATCCAAAGCTTCACATAGCCCGATTGACTGTATTTCTTGTTCTCTCTTAAGCTTTCTTACCTCTTCTTGCAGAGATCCATTCTTTTCTAGAAGTTCTTTGATTGCTTGGTCAGCTTCTTCTGAATTGCTTGATGGTAACAAGTCTTCAATCTTCACTTCAACATACTAATGATCATTCATTTGTTTTGCAAGATCCTTTCTTCTTTCTAGGGATTGAAAAAGATGTTCCTTTGCTTCTTTAAGTTGAACCATGGCCATTTCAAGATCTAACTTTTCATTTTCTATAACTTTCTCCAATCTGAATATCTCCATTTACTTTGATCTTTGCTCAAGCTGTCAAGCTTTGTCCTGAGAACCAAGTTAGCTCTGATACCAATTGTTGGAAATATTCAAGATATAACAGTTTACTGAGAGGGGAGGGGTGAATCAGTAAACTTAAAATCTTAAATCAATTCATATTAACCAGTAAAATATTTAATCACCTAATTCTGCAGTATGTAGACATTCATAACACATAAGCACAGAGATTTTGGTGACCCAGAAACCTTCCAAAATAGAAAGTAAAACTGGGGTGGGGATGAAACCCACAAATCTTCTTTACTGCAGTAGGAAGTTAGCCAGTTAAGGCATACAATGATCACTTCTGGTGATCTGCCCTATTAGGAGCATAAAGGATTGTTATATGCACCTTGTTAAAGGATTTGAAACATACTTCATAAGTATGCACTCTGTTAGGAGATTTAGTACAAAGACTGTTAAGTCTACCCTGTTAAAGGATTTATAAAAATTGATTCACCTGTTAGAATGAAACAGTGGATCTGAATACAACTGATTGCTGATAAGATCCGCTATGCTCTGATTGTCCTTGATATGACAGATAAAACATTTCTGCTCCAATGCTGACCTTGCTGAAAACCTTCAAAATTCAGCTTACATGCTTTCGCACACATTCTTCACATACTTCATATATTCCACATTCTTTTTGAATGATACAATACATTACATATATATACCATCCAAGTTAAAATTACATGCAATGGTCGGCTGAATAAAAGTAGACAAAATTTAACTGAGTTGGCCAAATAGCAAAACAAACTCGGTAGAACAAACTTCTTTGTTTACCGACTGAGCTCGGTTAACACTGAGTCCTATGTTAACCGACCGAACTCGGTTAACACTGCATCCATCTTTACTCGGTTAATATTGAGTTCTTAATTAACCGACCGAACTTGGTTAATGCTGAGTTCTTAGTTAACCGACTGAACTCGGTTAATACTAAGTTCTATGTTAACCGACTGAGCTCGGTTAACACTGCATCCATCTTTACTCGGTGAATACTGTGAAAAAAGTGTTGTCACTAATGGCAAATAACTTTATGCCAACACTTCTCCTATGGTTAAGGAAGGAAAGGGAGTTTTAATATTCAATTGATAAGAAATGTGACCAAAAAACCAACTTTTAGAGCTTCCTGACATTTCTTACCTATCTGTTGTGTTATTTATGATACCATCACAAGGTTTAATGATAAAAGATGTAAGGTGTTGCTACACTTGTAAAGTAAGAAGCACTAGAGACATGGAAATAAGATACTTATAAGGTTGTAGATAGAAATTGGTTAACCCATGCCCTAGATTTTCCTAACATGTTCAAGACAAAGTGGATTAAGATTGTGCTTAGTAGAATACATGACAATTTTGCATAGTTGGAGGATGGCCCTTTCAAAATCACAAATTTTATTATTCATAGAGTGATAGAGTATCCAACCCTAAATAGGTGAAAGACTATGAAGAGTGATGCAATATAGGCAATTGACAAGAATACATGGGCACTATGGAACAAGAGAGGGATGACTGTAGACATAATTATTGATCCCCTAATTACATTTATAGTGAGAGTTATTAAAAATAAATTATTTCAATCCAACAGGTTGAACAATGGGGCATGTATGTCTATGGATTTGGGTTACAAGATAGTTGAGAAAGACTATTCTTATGACCTCACTGAGTTACAACTCCAATAGTTATCTAAAAACTTGGGAGCCATAAGAAAGACAAAAACTACATAGTTCAATACGTGTTTGTATATTTTTCTATGTGCGGAACACCCTCATTTGGGAAAGTAGGTTGGAAGACTAACAAGTTAGTTGTAGTGCATATTGGTGAATTTATAGAGCAACTTGGAGATAATTTTGAGTCTATAATAGCTAGCTATTTTGAAGACTTTAAGAAGTCAATGAAACAAAGATAGAGGATTCTAGTGTCACTAGTAGAGAAGAATTTCATTAATGTTTGTTTTCTAGTTCATGTTGATTCCACTTATGTACAAGTTGTTGTTCCAAGGGTGAGATGGATTAGACCATTTTCTTATGAGATAAATGTTGAGGAGGCATCTATAGCCGTCACTAGTTTACTAGAAAAGGAAGTAGATGAGAATACTATTGCATTTTGGAATTATGATGTATAAAAGTCAAAGATTACAATGGATTTAAAGATGACTTCTATGTTGAGGAAGAAGAATAAGATTGTGAAGAAGCTCAAAGAATGATTTGGTGATAAGGTAGAAGTAGATGAAGAAGAAGAGGATAATGAAGATAATGAAGATACACCTACTCAAGAACCACTAGCTCTTACACAGGGTCAAGGTGAGGACCAAGGAGAAGAAGAAGAAGAAATTGATGAAGGTGCCAAGGGAGAATAAGCCAATGAAGCACCTACTACCACAAAAGAGAAGAAGATATAAGATAAGTAGCTAAAAATATATAAACCTAAATTTTTTATGAAACCTACACAACAAAAACCTATAGTTCCTATTACCATGGGTAGCACAAGAGCTACTACTAAGAAGACACAGGAAGTTTAGAAGCCTAAATGAAAGAGAGCTAGCATAGCAACAAAAGAAGATGAACCTGAGCAGAAAAAGGGATGAAAATTATTGCCCTAGTTGAATTAGATGAGGAGAGGACCATTTTAGATGAAAACAACCAATTCAAAGTCGTAAGTCATATTACCTCTTCTAATTTGGATAACTTGTGTGAAAATATCAAGAATAATATTGATTTAAGTGGATTTACACATGTTGAGTTTGATAAACTTGGGAAGTTAGAAATGGATAAAATAGAAGAGTCTATATATGCCATGATGACAATTTTTAAGATGACTCCAATTGAGATTGCCAACTCTTTATTCAAGAGTCTATATGATAGAGTTAAGCAAAGGTAGAAATATATTGTCACAACTGAGAGGAATATTAGAGAGACTACACTTGCAAGAGTGATGGAAGACTCAGGCAATTGTGAGATGAAAAAGTCTGTTAACCTATATAAGGTGAGATTTTCTCAAAAATAATGAGCCTTTAATATTTTATAGAACAAAATTGAAGTTGCTATTCTACAAAGTAGACATATCTAGAAGGTAATCTATCTGCTGACAACATAGAAGGCTATTGAGCAAGGACCTAAGGAAGTAGGTGAAGAAAAAATAGAACAAAACATAGTTGAAAGAACCAATTATGAATCTATAATGGAATTACATGGGGAAGGCACTACAGAGGAATTAGCTAAGGAAGAGAAACAACAAGACCAAAATGTATTGGAAGTACATATGCTAAGTACCACTCTATAAGAAGATACACTAAGGATTAAGGATGTCTTTGAAATCACCATTCAAAATATTAGCCCCTAACAAAGGAGGATATGTAGAAGATATTGATAGATTCCACCACCAATGCACAACTTTTTAATCATCCTAATTTGGTGAGTGTGGATGAGATTGAGAAGGTAGAATTGGAATCTACAGGGGAGAAAACACAAGCATTATCTATTGCCCCCACTCAATCTACAAAGGTGCAACCTACAATGTGTATTGTAGTATACTAAAGGAAGGATACAATGTCCTCACATATCAGCACACAGTTACCAAATGTTTTAGTACTAGAAATTAAAATAATTGAGAAAGAAGGGATACTAGTTCAAATAGGTCAAGAAGCTAGTTCTCTATGTACACCACAAGCAAAAGGTAGAGTTGAAACTTAGAAAAGGACAAGGATAGGACAGAAGATTTAGTCTTAACTATGAAACTAGATGAAGTGGTAGCAATTTAGAAACTTGTCACCTTACCAAATACTGCTACTCCTACTCCTACTCAAGCACATTATAGACTAAGTGTAGAAGCTTCACCATTATAAGCATCAAGGCCTAGTACTAGAATATCTAAGGTTAATGAGGTTACACTCTATGGTGACATTAGCTTAGATGAGGTGATTAAGTTACCCAAGTTTGATCTTACATCAATCACAATAGAGAAAATGAGAATATTATGTTGGAATATTCAAATATGGAAAGAGTACTTATGAGAGGGGGTGGGGGGGGGGTGAATCATAAGTATCACACTTTAGCCAATAAAACTTTTGACTAAAAGTAAATTGCATGCATGTAAATAAATCAAATAAACATGAAACTAAACACATGCATCACCAACTCATAACACTAGAATTTGGTAACCCAAAAAAACTCTAGGAATAAGAAGGTAAAACTGGGGTGGGGATGATACCCACAAAAAATTACTGCAGCAATATTGTTCAACCACTTCTGATGGTCTACCCTGTTAAAGGCTTTACACTATATTAGTAGTGACCTGGTAAGAGGATTTACAAACACTTAACATGAAGCGTCACCTTGTTAAAGGATTTAATCACCTATTTAAAAGGTTCTACAAAATAGTTGTTAAGCTAACCTATTACCATAGGATTTTCATTCTAATACAATTGCAAGAAAGTATTAGGTATAATGAACCTGATAGATTACAATCCTTGATTGCTGAATGCAAGCACCTTTTTTGCTTTCTCTGATCTTGATCCTTTGTGATCTGATAACCCTCACTTTTGAAAATAGATTTCCTTGTGCACCCTTGTATATCCACTCATATATTTACAATGAAATTTCATCTTCCTTATAAAGACATTTGAGGATTTAGGGTTAGGTATGGATCTACGATCCATATTCAATCTCCATTTTCTATTTATTTTCCATTTATTCTATTGGTTGCATGCCTTCATCATTTTTCTTATTGGCTGCATGAAGATTGCATAGGAAAAATAAAAGATTTGATCTTATCATTAAATCCTTCAAGATTTACCTTATGTCAGCTGTAAAAATGGTTTACATCATAATTTGTGCAATTAAAAACTCTTATGCTGATATACTAAGTTACTCGGCTCCTGAAGTATTGCTGATACTTGACTCCTTTTGTTTCCTAGATAGCTTGACACCTAAATAAAACTGTATCACTCAGCATCTTAAGTTACTTGGCACTTGTTAACACTCGGCACCTTGTGTTGCTTGGCACTTGTTAACACTCAACACTTTGTTAATCTTCACTTGTGTTACTCGACACTTACACTTCACTCAGTATCTGATCTTCATTCGGTATCTGATCTTCACTCGATATCTAATCTTAACTCGGCATCTAAAAACTACTCGGCACATGAAGATCACTCAGCATTTGTTGTGACTCGGAATGTATGGTGTACTCGGCTCCAATACAAAGTAGGTAAGTGTTATTGGCACTCAAGTGTCAAAAACCATTATGAAGTTAACAATCTCCCCATTTGACATGAGTGACAAAAACATTTAACTGTCCTTATTTGTAAATTTACTAATCTAATTCGTATATACAGAGTTTAAAGAAAACTTGATCAAAATTTGTAACTTACAATCTTACAATATATACCTCAAAAATTTTATAACTCCCCCTAAGTTGATTGTGCCTTATCTGTATATCAAGCTCCTCCTTTGTATCTTTTCTCCCCCATTAATTCATCTCATAATATCTATATCTCCCCTTATTATAACTATTTTCTCCCCCTTTTTTGACACTTATGTCAAAGAATGTTTAAGGTTTAAGACCATATTTAGCCAAAAATGTGTTGTTTACCTCCATAATCATTCTGAGAGTTGCATCCCAATTGTTCAAAGCAATTTCCAGTGACTTATGCTAGATGGAAGTCTTGGCAGCAAGATGAATAAGTCCGTCTGATGTAGAAAGATTTGGGTCTTTCTTGAGAATAGTTTCAGCATATACTTGCTATTTATGGAGTATCTCTAAATGTGGGGTAATGGAGGATTGGAGCTGTATTAATTTGGCCTTGATATTAGCCTCATCTATTGTTAATACAACTATTTCTTTGTGAGTGTGAAGCGATTGAGAAAAATGCTTCTCACTTTGAGCTAGATCATTTGGTAATTGCATGCTTGAAATGTTTAAATTCCTTTCCAAGCTCAGTATCTTTTCGCTTGTTTCTTGTGTGAAGTATGAAAAATCACACAACTTTTTCTACAATGAGAATATATTCTCAAGTCACTTTTTCACTTTGTCAATAAGCTTTGCCAATTCAACTTGTGAAAGTGTAATTTGACTTGATATTTTCTCATTCACTTTCCCTTGAAATTTTCTTTCTAACCATTCCATAAGTTTTGCATTTGTTTCTAGGTCTTCATTTGTCACCTGGTCAAGAATATCTATTAGTTGCTCCATGATATGCTTTGACTCATCTGGTGATTGCAAATTGAAGGCATCCATAAAGATGTCCTTAATCTCATATAGTGTTTTTTTTGTTTATTCTCCTTCCTAAGTATTTCTTGTCTTTTTCTCCTATTCAATGCTTCTTGCACCTCATTGATTTGATCAATGGTTATTGATTTTGAGTCATAGCTCGGTATGACTATTTCCTCATCTAATTTAGGGTCTCCATAGTGAAGTACCCTTGCAATTCTAGTAGTACTAGATGATGGTATAGATATTTGCAATGGCTCGTGTGAAGGAGTTCCCGAGCTAGGCAAATTTATTAATGTTTGTATTGCCTCTTGTTCTTTAGGGGTTTTCACTATTTCCTCCTCCTTCTGTCTACCATGATCAATTATTGTAATCTTGGGAAGTGCACCTTGTGTTTGTGTTGTAGGATCAGATGTAATAGTCTGTCCTATTTGTTCTATTTCTTTTTCTACAGCTGCACTTGGCTTCTGTCTTGTAGCATCAACTATGCTCGTTGGTATTTGAAATTGACTACTAGTAGTTGTTGAGATGATAGAACGTGGTTCTTGTGGATTCACCTTATCTTTGATTGTACTTTCTACTAGTTTTTTCAATTCATCTATACTGACCAATACTTGATCTGTACATAATATTGCTTTTTGTGTAGATTGGTCAAGAATTCTTTTCAAATCTTCTGTAGTTAATAGATTGATATTCTGACCAAAAGTATTAGGAACATCAGTAATAGTTACAGTATCTGTAGGTGAGATGGATGCTTGAGGAGGGCTAGGGGGTGGAAATTGTGTGTCTTGCACACTCTGATCTGGTTGCTACTCTTGCTCAGCTGTTGCCATTATATCCTATTTTTGTGTTTGTTCCTCCTCTCCATCTTTCTTTTCTTCTTCCTTCTTCTCTTCTTCTCTTTTCTTTTGTTCTTCTTCTTTCCTCTCTTCTTCTCTTTTGTTTACTTCATCTTCTTTCCGTTTTCTCCTCTCCTCTATTGGTACACCAGCTTCTTCCTTGTATTCTTCTTCAAGAAAATCTTCAATCCTTTTGTACAAGTTCTTCCATGATTTCATTGTTCTTTGAACAATTTCTTCCATCCTATTTTGGAGTATGAAGAATGCCCTGTATTTAGGTGTAAACCTATTATTGTGCCTTTTGACTGCATTTTTTACTTGTTCCTTAGTCAAATCTAGAAATACACTTGCTAGGGTTGATTCCCTCATTTCCTTCTCCATTTTCAAACAAAAATGCCATTTGTCTTCTACAATCTTTGATAGTTCTTTTGGAAATTGACCATCTAGTTCAAGTGGAGTGTACTTGAACTATGCCATCATTCCATAAACTATTTCTTCTATTCTATTCTGTTCTACTTTATTAAATTTACTAAAATCAACTCTATTTAAATTACTTAAGTCACCATTTCCAATCTTTTTACATAAGGTATCAACTGAAGAATGGCTTACCTTTTCAGATTGGTCTTCTTCATCAGTGTCAAGTTAAGCCACATATCTTCTTCTTTTCCTCGACTCTTCCTATGTTTCCTTGGCTTGTTTCTTCTTTGTAACTTCTTCTTTAGCCTTTTGAGTGGAGGCCCTTGTTATAGCTCATGTTGTTGGCTTTTGAGGTATGGCTTGGTAGCTTTCTTTGTTCTGGGCTTAGCTGAAGACTGTTCTGTTGCCTTTCTCTTCTTTGGCTCAGCTTCAGTTGGTGCTTCCTTGGCTCCTTCTTCCTTTGCACCTTCCTCCTTGTCTTCTCCAATACCTTGTGTTAATTCCATTGGCCCTTGTTCTTGCTCATCTTCATCATCACTATCATCTTCTTCTTCTTCTGCTTCTGCCTCAATTTCTTTACCAAATTTCTTCTTAATCTTCTTTAATAGTTTGTCTTTCTTCTTCAATGTGGAAGCAATTTTTAATTCCATATTTAGCTTTGATCTTACCACATCATAAGTGCCAAAATGTGGAGCACTTTTATCTGTTTCTTTTGCTAATAATGCGGTTATTGTTGTAGATGCCTCATCAATATTAATTTCATATCCAAATGGCCTTAGCCATCTTACCCTTGGTATAACTTCTTGAATATAGGTAAAATCAATGTCAACTAAGAAACATATATCATTAGTATGTTTTTCCACTAAGGAAGCTGGTATCTTTGATCTTTGCTTCATGGATTTCTTGAAATCCTCAAAATAGCTTGTCATCAAGGTATCAAAATTTTCTCCCATTTGCTCTATGTATTCATTAATTTGGGCAATGATGGTTCTGTCATTCCTCCATGCTACTTTTCCAAAAGAAGGAAACTCATTCTAAACATAAAAGAATATGCAAACTGGGATTGCTCCAAATTTGCATTGAGTGCCCTTTGTTCTTCTTACAACAGCTAGGTTTTCATTGATCTATTGTAGTTGCAATTCTACAAGATCATAAGTACGATCCTTTTTCACTAATTTTTAGCCTACATCCACTGCAATACATGGTACACTATTGAGTCTACTAGATTGATTCACTTCTCAGGGTTTTGTACCAATCTAGGGTTGGGTACCCTGTTACTCTATGTATGATTTCTTTGGTCAATTTGATGGGAATATCTTCTAACCACAAATTTCCACCATGAATTCTACTTAGTACAAGTCTAACCCATTCTATTTTGAATACGGTAGGAAAGCTTAAAACTTGGGTCAAACCCTTTCTTTCAATGATTTTCAATTCTTCTTTCAAGACTCCATATACACATAGTTTCTCATAGGCTTATCTTATTTTCATGTCTCCTAGAGCACCTATCTTGCAGTTGTAACATTTTCTCACATCTTGAACCATTACAACTTTTGGGGGAATATGGGAGAGAGCTCCGGCTGGGTCATTTTTGTAGGCAACTTTGGGAATAGGATAGAAATTAGGTTGCTTCACCTCATTTGAAACTAACTGAACTTAAAAAGTCTCTTTTTCCTCAATTTTCTTTGAACTTGATGCCATTTATGCAAATTAGGGTTTTCACAACAAAAGGATATGAAACTACGTAGCTCGACAAAAATGAAAATACCTCAAGATTGATGAAAAACATGTCGAATGCAGTTGCAATTTGCTTGATTCACTGGATTCTTGCTATGAAGTTGCTCAACTCTCTTTCCTCTTCTTTGCTTCTTGATTGTGATGAGTAAAACTGATTGAAATCGTGATAATATACCCTATTTCCATCGCATTAAATGCTCAACTGCCAACTCAGCTTATGAAGAAATTTTAACCTAACTCAGCTTCCACTATATTTCCACTTTACTCAGCTTCCATTGGAGTTATCCAACTCAGCATCAATTATCAGCTCGATCGCTGTTGGGAGCTCAGCATCTATTGGAGTTTAACTCAGTATCCAAAGACAGCTCTGCAACAACATTTAGTTTTTATCTTGACATCTTGTTTCATGTAGATTTATACTTTTCTTATCTTCTTTGTCTTGGGACTGATGTGTGATATAGCTTTGTATATCAGTCCTATGTACTTCTCATGCTTAGTTTGATGAAGTGTGATCACTTGACCCGTTGGGTGAAGTGATCCCTCCACTTGATGTGTTGCACTCATCTTTCTTTTTCCAAGTCTTATTCATTTGCCCCCTTATCTTTTCGACATCAATATTTTGTTTTCCTTTGTTTTCTTCAGTCTTGGGTGCCTTTGATCTTGTAGGATAGTTTCTACTAATATGACCAATTTTCAAACATTTGAAACATGTAGTTTGATTCAACCATCTTTTGTAGTTTCCTTTGAAATGTGTTCTTATGCAATTCTGTGGTATATGTCCATATGCTTGATAATAATGACAACTATACCTGGTGTTGTAATCCCAATGATAATGACTTTTATTCCCTTCTATTTTTGCTAGATGGTTTGATGTCCACATAGGTTTTGATCTGCATTCAAATTCCATATGTCCATACTTTTTACAATTATAACAATGTCCATTAAATCTCTGAGTCCTTGTGACATTGGATCTGCAATTTTGTGTCATATGTCCTTGCATGTTGCACTTGTGACAGAAACTCTTATTTTTGGGTGTGTTTGATTGATTGAATCTTCTACTCCTGCACACATTAGCTGTATGCCCCTTCTTATTATAGTGATGACAAGTGGGTTTTGAATTCTTACCTTTGTCACTTCTTTGTTCAGCATGCATTGATGATTCCCCAACTTTAGTGCTATTGTATCCTAGTCCTGATGTATCATGGGCAGATTTTGGGGATTTCAGCAATAGTTCAAAATACTTGATGACTTCACTTGATTTATTGAGATTCTTTGCTACCTCTTTTTCTCTATTCAATTCATTCTACATTTTTTCATTCTGCATCTTCAAAGTAGAGATCTCAATATCTTTTACATTGAGTTCATGATGAAGGTTCATCATTTGGGCAAGTGCATCCATTTGCATGTTTGAGATCCTTGTCAATTCAGTACATTTTTCTTCAAGTTTGTTTGCAAGATTTCTTTTTTCATTTTCCATCATCACTTTATCTTCAACTACTCTTTTCTTGTTTTCAGTGATTTCACATATCATTATGGCCTGTGACTCATGTTCCATCTTGAGAGATCTTATCTCATCTGCTTGAACTTTGTTTTTCTCCATCAGTTATGCTATTGTTGCATCAAACTCTTTTGTATCTCCATTGCAAAATATGTTGGTGGTATCAATCTCCTTGTAGTGTATATCATTTTCAGGTATGGCTAGATCCTTCCTTTTTTTTAATGAGTTTTTCAACTTGTTTCTAAATTCCTCCAAGCTATGCAAAGCAAGTTGCATATCTATCACCTAATTTTCAATGATCTTTCCAAGTTTGAAAGCTTCCATCTTTAGATCTTTTCCTCCAAGTTGTTAGGCTTTTCCTTGTGAGAACCTGGATTAGCTCTGATACCAATTGTTGGAATATTCAAATATGGAAAGAGTACTTATGAGAGGGGGGGGGGGGGGCATGAATTATCACACTTTAGCCAATAAAACTTTTAACTGAAAGTAAATTGCATGCATGTAAGTACATCAAATAAACATGAAACTAAACACATGCATCAACAACTCATAACACTGGAATTGGGCAACCTAGAAACCCTCCAAGAATAAGAAGGTAAAACTGGGGTGGGGATGATACCCACAAAAATTATTGCAGTAATATTGTTCAACCACTTCTGATGGTCTGCCCTATTAAAGGCTTTACACTGTATTAGTAGTGACCTGGTTAGAGGATTTACAAACACTTAACATGAAGTGTCACCGTATTAAAGGATTTAATCACCTATTTAAAAGGTTCTACAAAATAGCTGTTAAGATAACCTAGTACCATAGGATTTTTATTCTAATACAATTGCCAGAAAGTATTAGGTGTAATGAACCTGATAGATTACAATCCTTGATTGTTGAATGCAGGCACCTTTTCCACTTTCTCTGATCTTGATCCTTTGTGATCTGATAATCCTCGCTTCTGAAAATAGATTTCCTTGTGCACCCTTGTATATCCACTCATATATTTACAATGAAATTTCATCTTCCTTATAAAGACATTTGAGAATTTAGGGTTAGGTATGGATCTACGATCCATATTCAATGTCCATTTTTCATTAATTTTGCATTTATTCTATTGGTTGCATGCCTTCATCATTTTTCTTATTGCCTACATGAATATTGCATAGGAAAAATAAAAGATTCGATCTTATCATTAAATACTTCGAGATTTACCTTATGTCAACTATAAAAATAGTTTACATCATAATTTGTGCAATTACAAACTCTTATGTTGATATACTGAGTTACTTGGCTCCTGAAGTATTGTTGATACTTGGATCTTGCTGTTTCCTAGATAGCTTAGCACCTAAACAAAACTGTATCACTCAGCACCTTAAGTTACTCGGCACTTGTTAACACTCGGCACCTTGTTTTGCTCGGCACTTGTTAACACTCGACACTTGTGTTACTCGGCACTTACACTTCACTCAGTATCTAATCTTTATTCGGTATCTGATCTTCACTTGGCATCTAAAAACTACTCGGCACATGAAGATCACTCAACATTTGTTGTGACTCGGCATGTATGGTGTACTCGGCTCCAATACAGAGTAGGTAAGTGTTATTGGCACTCAAGTGTCAAAAACCATTATGAAGTTAACATATTATAGGATGCTATGGCAAGGAAGAAACACTAATAATTGCTTAAAAGGGAGCATAGGAAGAAACAAGAAATTCATGACATCAAGGACATATTTATTGATGCATTCAACCTAGCTGCAGTTGATAAAGCCAAGCCAATCATTAATTAGTTGGAAAATATTGTGGAGATCAATGATGAAGACCTATATACTAATGTCAAATTACTTGAATGGTGTGAGAAGGAATTTCAAACAAAGGTGAGTGAACATATATATAGTGTCATTATATTACAATAGGTTGAGTTAGCAACCAAAATTGATGGTGTGAAGAAGATGTTGGAGAAAAATTTCTCTCTCTACACCAAGCTATGTGATGTTCCCCTATTCAAACAATAAGTTCAAAGACACATTGACCATCTGGAGGGAGATTTGAAGAAAATAGGTAACATTCTAGAATAATCTCCTAGTCAAGGTCAGTCTCATTTCAAAAAAATTCTATCAATGCAAGGTCAGTTAGTCATTTTATAAGCTCAAGATGTAAATATTAGGGCTACACTAATCACCATCTAATCCATGTTAATGTGTCACATGGACATGCTACACAAGGAACTTATGTATGTAGAGACATTGATTAAGAAAGATCCTCATCTCTCTACTCATGAAGGTCTAGTCACCCTTACTACTATGTTTGACATTCAGATCAAATCTCTAGAGGTAGCATGTGACAACTGGGATGCAAAACTAAATATTATAATGGAGGTCCATAAACCCTTCTCTAAAAAATACACAATTCATGTACTAACCATGAAATATCTGTCAAAATGGGGAGAGAATGAATAAATGGGGAGAAAGAATGAAAAAGGAGAGAAAATTTTTTAGGGGAGACCAAACAAAGAGTGAACTTATAGAAATAGAGTCAGAAATAGAGAGGTCTACTCAGTAGGAGTATTCACTTTCAGATTCAAAATAGAACAATCAACTCAAGGGGAGTAATATAATTTTGTGGTATGACTAATAAGTCATAAGTTTTTTTGCAAAATTTTGAAGTTTTGAAAGTTTGTATGTAAGTAGGGTACTAAATGGAGATTATCCAAATCATTCTCAAGAGCTAAGGTTATTCATGCATGACCAAGTGTTTTTGCCACTTGTGTCAAAGGGGGAGATTGTTAATCTTAGATTGGTTTTAACACATGAGTGACAGTACACTTAAGTGATTTTCTTAGTTCATGTCAAACAAGTAGTGTATGTTGATCATATTTTTTCAGATTTACCATATGTGTTGAGTAACTAGTAGGTGTTGAGTGACTTTAGTGTCAAGTAGATAGTATATGACGAGTCAAATTCATATGATAAGTGATTGAAATGAATGCCAAGTCATTTAGAGGCTGAGTTATAGTATTGAAGATATAGTAGATGCCAAGCATCAGACACTTCAAGTGCCAAGTAAACAATTTAGGACATAGTTGTTTGTAGTGGCACAAACTTCTATGTAAACCATTTTTGAAGCAACTTAAGGATTGTTTTGTGATTCTAGATGATAAGGAAAAATATATATTAAGGATCCCTATGTAGTACATTACAACCAATTAGTTGAAGGAATATTTTTAGTGGCAAAATGAGTGAATCACAATCATTGATTCATACCTAACACTAAGTCACCTAAGTCTTCATAAGGAGGAAAAACCCTAAAATAATATAAGTGTGGAATGCACAAAGAGAGAAGTTTGCATCTACAAAAAGAGCATTCATGGTGACTAAAGAGATGTAAAATGAGATACATTGTAGAATTAGTTAGAGGAGAACAATGGAAAGGAGTTATATGATAGAAGTGATACAATTGATCAGAGAGGATCAAGTACACATAAGGAAAGAGGTGATATGTTATCTAGCAGTAGAGTGCTAACCATAGGATCATTGCTGAGAAATTCTAATAGGTGAATCATTTAATCTCTTAACAAAGTAGTCCTAATATGCTATTTTAAATTCTTTAATAGGGTGCTTACTTCATTGTAAGTTTAAGTCCTTTAACCAGGCATAGTTCTAGAAGGGTGCTGAAATCCTTTAATAGGGTAAGATCTAACAATCTTGTAAGCCTTCAACATGGCAAACCTTTCACAAGATAGATCATAGTTTATGATAAAATATTGCAGCCTTCATTGGATACACTTTATTACTGGAGTAGTAAAGATTTGTGGGTGTCATCCCCACCCCAACTTTACCTTCTCATTAGAGGGTTTTTGGGTAACCAAATATCTTGTTTCATACATGTGTTGAATTTTTTTTTTTTCATGCTATGGATGAATATTTTTAGCAAGCTATTTCAGTTTACATGCAAATTGTTAGATGGATGTGTGGTGAATGATTTTATGGTAAAAGTTTTAAAGGACTAGTTCACTCCCCCAATCTTAGAGTTTACTTTCCATATTGTATTTCCAACAAAAAATGCACTCAATTCATATGGGAGTAAACGTTATAGATGGATCATTGATAGTGGTTTCTCACATCATGTGACTCATGATAAAATTAAGTTTGAAACCTTAGAACATTATAAAGGAGGAAGTGTTAAGTTTGGTAATGATGCACCGTGCCTTTTGAAGATAAAGGATCAATAAGATTGATTGATAAGATCAAATGTGATAATTTTTATAGGCTTGAAGGTCTGATTTAAAAAATTTTGAGTGTGGCACAGTTGAATAATTTAGGCTACAAATTTGAATTTCAATAGAAGGAGGCTAAGATGTACAATTGTTTTGGTTAATTGATTGGAAGTGAGGACCAAATAAAAGCTAACTCAAATTCTATCTAGACCTATCAAATTATACATGTTTGTATGCTCAATGTGATGATATATGTTTATGTCATAAGAGGCTATATTAGCTGAACTTTGACAAGTTGGTAAAAATTAGTAAGATGAAGAAAGTAAGAGGGTTATGAAAGTTGAAGAAACCTAATAATGTAATGTGTAAACATCAATTGGGAAAAATGAAAAAGTCTAGTTTCAAGAGAGAGACATATACCTTAGATTCTCTTTTAGAGTATGTTGAGAATCAACAAGTTATTGTCAAACAACTAGAAGAGCAAGTATAAATGCATGAAGTGGTACCTGAAGAAAATATACAAGATGAAATTGAAGAAGAAGAAATAAGAAAGGAGCCTACATTAGAGAAATATGTAAGAAGACATCGTGCACCCGATCAAATCATTGGTGACAAAGACTCTAGAGTTATGACAAGGAAAATACTAAGGAGTGACACATATTTATTATGTAAATTTGAGACCAAATTGGTAAAGGATTATTTAGATAATGAACACTTGAGCCAATCAATGAATGAAGAGATTAAGTAAATAGAGAAGAAAAGATCTTGGTCAGTAGTACCTAGACCAAAAGACAAGAATGTTATTGGAATAAAGTGGTTATTTAGAAACAAGATGAATGAGAAAGGTGAAGTAACAATAAAAAAATCAAGGCTAGTTTGTAAGGGATACACATAAGAAGAAGGTATTAACTATGGGGAGACATTTTCGCTTGTTGTAAGATTGGAAGGAGTAAGAACTCTACTTGTGTATTCAACTTTCAAAGAATTCAAAGTTTACCAGATGGATGTCAAGCCTACATTTCTAAATGGAATTTTGGAAGAGGAAGTCTACATTGAACAACTTAAAGGAGTTTTCAACCCAAAAAAAAGTGATTTGGTATGTAAGCTACACAAATATTTGTATGGATTAAACCAAGCTTCTAGAGTATGGTATGAAAGGTTGGACACATATTTGGTAAAGATTTGTTTAGCAAGGACTAATGATAATAGAGATCTATACTTGAAGAATGAATCTATTCTTTGTTGGCTTTATAAGTGTATCAAATGAAGAAAGGTATTTACGTTACTGAATAAAAATATATTAAGGATATACTAAAATTTTTTGGTATAGAAGGCTTAAGGCATGAAACACCAACAACTACTAGAAATAAACTTTCAATGAATGATGACTCTACTAATGTGAACCAAACCTTATATAGATGAATGATTGGAAAGTTGCAACATGTTGTATATACAAGACTAGATATTGCATTAGAAATTAGTATTGTTGCTAGCTTTTCTACAAATCCTAAAGAGAATCACATGTTGACTATGAAAAGAATACTAAGATATTTGAAGGGATTAGAGGATTATGGATTGTATTACAAGAAGAATGAAAATTTTGAATTGAAAGTGTATAATAATGCAAATTGGACAAGAAATGTCAATGAAAAAAGAATACAAGCAATGAAACTTTCTTTCTAGGGAAAAGACTAGATTCATAGGCAAGCAACAAAAAAGATTTCATCTCTCAATCTATAAAAGGAGTTGAATATACATAGTATTAGCAGTTAATTGCTCTAACATAGTTTGGATCAAGAAATTATTGAAAGTAATGAAAGAAGGCATCACTACACGAGTTGTTATATTACGTGATAACACAAGTTCTATATACATATCTAAAAATTATATGATGCATACTAAGACTAAGCATATTGCTATCTGCTATCATTACTTGACAGAGTTTGTATAAGAAAAAGTAGTGAGATTGGAGTATGTGAATACAAAAGAACAAATAGTTGATATATATAAAAAAAGTTTTATGTAAGGATGCACATGAATATATAAGAGGAAAATGGCAGTGATTCCCCTAACTAAGCCTACCTAAGCTAAGATTTTGGTGTGCATCAAATTTTTTAATCATAATATCTCACAAGTTGACGCAAAAGGCCACACTTTAGTACCTTCCTAAATTTGTGAAGAGAGAAGCACAAGATGTTGACTCATCCATAAGAAAGATGATAGAAGAAAAAATTAGTTCAGAGAATTGACCAAGACAGATCTACATGTTGAAGATGTATAAGACAATGTTAATTAAAGATGTTGAAACATCTTTTCCATTGTTTCCAAAGAGGGAGAGATTACATACTTACCATGGAAATATGAGTAAAAAGGGAGATATAAAGTAGTTAGCTAGAAGGAGAGAATTGCATGTCACTTACCATGAGAAGAGAAAGACAAGAGGGAGAGATTGTCTAAATAGTAAAAGAGGATTGTCAGTTACTTATGTTGTAATCATATCATTGAGGTGTTTCCAACAAGAGATGGTGTAGAAGATTTAAAAGTTGTATATCAAAGAGGGAGACTATTTTATGATATGATAGAGGGAACTATTGGAAGTATTACTAGAGGTGTTTCTTATCAGATAGAGATGAGAATTAGAATCAAACTAAGGATATTAATGAAGATATGATACTAAAACAAGAGGGAGTTGGTTGAAGAAAATCAAGTGGACACTTTTGGATTATATGGTAACTAGAGGTGTTTCCATTAATGAAAAAAAGGGAGGTCATTGGAAACAATAATTGGAATAATCGTTATGTTGTCAAACCTTATTAGGGAGATGATTGCTACTTGAGTAGAGTGCTATATTGAGATGATTGATGAAGATTATTTGAGAAGATCCAATAAAACAAGGAACTATTGGAAATGTTGAGTTATGTGGAATTACAATGGGCACTTGATAAGTTGAACTTTTGCAAGGTAATGTGTTTTTAAATCATAACACTAAGTGGTGAAGATAGTTTATTTGAAGCCTATAAGAGATGATCAATGAATAAAAAATACATAGGATTAACCAATCTTTGAAGTAGAAGATTAAGGAACTTATAATTGAATTCAAGTTGTGCTAGTGTTGACTAAATGAATAATAGATGTTGAGAAAATTCATCATTGACTAAGTGCTTGTAAAGACATAGTATCATAAAAGTTGGACTAAGTGCTAGTAAATAGGACCAAGTGATGATAGTGTAAGACGAGAAAGATAATTTATTATTGATTGAGTTATCTAGTGATGAATGAGGCCAATGAACATAGTGTTGGCCAAGTAATATCATTCCATAGTTTGTTAATTAATTGAGATTCCTGGCCAACATAGTTGAATTCTTGAAATATGTAAAGCATGTTGAAGATAAGGATAAATATGCAAGAGAATATGTGTTTGAGCATTTCTAGGCATAGTTTCAAAGATATTTTTTGAGAAGTTTTTGAATGAGGAGGAAATGAATTAATGGAAGGATTTGATGAATATGATCCAAAATCTAAGGTCAAAGGGTGTGTTTAAGTGGAAAATGATTAAAGCTACCTATTTATCGAGGCAAAAGAATTAACCTATAAATGTTAGGAAGCCTAAAAAGGTTGGAGCATTTATTGATTTTGTCAATTGGAGAACTTGAGCAAGGGGCTAAATAGTGAAGAGTTGAGATGAAGAGTAATTTCTTGAAGGGTTGGCAAGCGATTCAATGATGGAGATGATAATGGAGACCATTCAATGAATCAATGATTGAATCAAATTGTCATATGTATTTATAAAGTAAGTTGTATTTAATAAGATCAAATTGATCTTAATTTCTAACAATTATATTAGGTGAAATCCTTTAAAAAAGGTTGACCTAATAGTCATTTGTAAATCCTTTAATCAAGGTGGCATTCTAATGGAATTTTGTTAAATTCTCTTATAAGGACACTCCTAATAGGGTGTTTTAATCCTTTAATTGGGTCACACATAATAGTGTGTATTATAGAATTTAATAGGGTTGGTTCCTAATAAATTTCACTTTAGACAAGTAAAATATTAGTGACATGTTACATGTGGTTTTTTCCAAATTGGGTTTCCACATTAAATGCTAGTGTCTTGTTGGTGTGGATGTTCTTTGTGATGTTTACTATTTAATGTTTTGCATCACACTAGTTTTGTATTATTGGGATAGTGGAGTAAAAGTTTATGTTACTAATAAGTTTCTATAGATAGCAAGTGGATTAGATATTAGATCTAAGTTTTTGAATGAGTTGAAAATTATAATTGGTACATCTGGACCTAAGGATAACTGATTCACCCCCCCTCTCATTTATTCTAAATCATTATAATAGAACCAAAGTAACAATCCCTATATTTGAGATATATTTTAGATGGACTAAAAGGATACAAGGATCAATATTTTTTGTATTTGGTGTTTTGGAAAAAATTAGAGAAAACTACACAATTAAGAAAAATTGACTTGATTGTGAACTAGGTTTTGGTTGAGGTAGGTACAACATGTGTTTGAAAATCAAATATATTTAGTGGATTAAGGAACCTATTAATATACATCCAAACAATATTTCTAAAGTTCCTTGAAGATTCAAACCTGTTAGTGCTTAGTAAGAGTGGGTGTGGGTTTACCAAAGGTATAAGTACATTTAAGAAAGTATGAATAAAATTCTAGATTTAACCTCATTGAACTCAGAGTTTTGAATATTTTACTTGGATCTACATCACTAAGTATATAACTAATCCTAAAATTCTACCACCACGAATGACAATGAGTCCCCAAGGCACAATATAAAAATATCACATAATCTAGACAAACAAGGTAGGATCTTAAATATTATTTATGATAATCAAGATATAGATACAATTATTGACTATACATGTAACAAAAATGATATCATAGTCAATGAATTGTGAATTTAATAATGAATGGATTAGAAATAGTTGGTAGAGTGGTCAAGATATTGATGTTACATCCACAAATGATGATATGAAATATATTATATGTGTTTCTTCATCTATTTTGGAAAGGTAATTAACTTAACAAGAAGAAAGAAAGACAAAATGATATCATGATTAAAGTTAGGAAATATGTGTGTGTGTGTGTATATATAAACACATATACATATATATGTCTAGATATATATGTATATGTATATATATATGTATAAATATATATATGTATATATATATATATATATATATATATATATATATATATATATATATATATATATATATATATCTTTATCTATATATATGTATATGTGTGTATGTGTGTATGTGCATATATACATATATAAATATATATACACACACACAAACACACACACACACACCCCCACACACACACATATTGATAATCTCAAACTAGTTTTAGCATATGAGTGACAATATACTTAGGTCAGTTAGTTCATTTCGAACAAATAATACATGTTGAGCATAAGTTTTCAGATAGTATATGTCAAGTGAGAGATATTTAGTATGCACCCAGTAGATAGTAAGTGTTGATTTATTCATATGCTGAGTGATTAATGGATGTTGAGTCATTCAGAGGATGAGTTATAACATTGAAGTTTCAATTGATACCGAGCATCAAGGGCTTCAAGTGTTGAGTTATATAGTTTTAACATAATTGTTTGTAATGGCACAAACTTATATGTAAACCATTTTGGACCTAACTTAAGGATTATTTTGCAATAATAGATGATAAGAGAAAATATTTATTGTGAATCCCTAGGCATTACATGCAGCCAATTAGAAAAAGGGAAGGATTAAGTGACAATGTGGATGAATCACAATTTTTGATTCATACCTAATGCTAAGTCATCTAGGTCTTCTTAGATAGGAAAAACCCTAAATTTTTTAAGGAGTGTGGAAGGAGAAAAGGGAGAAGTTTGTTTTATACATTGCAGAATCACTTAGAGGAGAAAAAAAGAAAAGAATTAGAATAAAATAGAGATACATTTGATCAGGAAGGATAAAGTTCAGATCAAGTAAGAGGTGATCTATTATCTAGCAATAGACTACTAAGCAAAGGATTATTGTTGATACTACGTAATAGGAGAATCGGTTAAATCTCTTAACAAAGTATTCTTAATAGGCTATTGTAAATCTTTTATTAGGGTGTTTACTTCATTGTAAGTCAAATTCCTTTTACCAAGAAAACTTCTAACAGGGTGTTGAAATTCTTTAACAGGGTAAGATCTAACAATCTTGTAAGCCTTTAACTGGGCATACCTTTCATAGGGTAGATCATGTTTCATGATCAAAAGATCATGTCCTTTATTGGATACACTTTATTACTATAGCAGTAGGGATTTGTGGTTGTCATCCCCACCCTACTTTTACCTTCTCTTTGGAGCATTTCTAGGTAACCAAATATCTTGTGTCATACATGTGTTGAATAAGTATTTACTTTCACGTTGTGGATGTATATGGTTAATTTTGTATTTCAATTTACACATATATATTGTGAGAAGGATGTGTGGTGAATAATTTTATTGTTGAAGTTTTAAGTGTTGATTCATGGCCCCCCTCTTAGAGTTTATTTTTCCTATTGTATTCCAAAAATTAGTATCAGAGCTTAGTTCTCTGGAAAGTAAAGAATTGCAACTTTGATGAAAGATCTTGGAGATGAAAGTCTATGAGTTGGGAAAGACTACTAAGTACCAGAAGATTGAAATACAACTTGCCATACATTAGATGAATGAAGCAAGAGATGAGTTAAAGTGATCATTGAAAAGAAGGAAAGAGATAGCTATTGAATAGAATGTCACACATTACCAAGAGATTGACACTACTGAATTATTTGTAGATGGAAGCACAAGTGAATTTGATGCAGTAGTTGCAGATCTAATGGAACACTAACTCAAGAGGTTAGAAATCTCAAGGGAGAAAAAGAAGTCCAATTAGTATTGCTATCTAAAATGATCAAGCACAAAAAGAAAGTTGAAGAGGAAAAAATCATGATTGAAGATTACAAAAGGATATTGACCAATAGAATGGAAGAGAAGACATCAGAGGTGAATAGGATTTCTCACATGTAATTGGAAACATTGAATAAAATGATGATTGAAAATCATGAAATGAATGAAAAGGATATTGAGATCACAACACTAAGTTGTAGAATGAACAATTGAGAAATAATTTGAAAAGAGAAAAAGATTTTGCTAAAAGTTTTAATAAACCTAGTCAAGCTAGCAAGTATTTTGAGAAATTGATGAGATCTCATAGATCCAATAGTGGCACTTCTAGATTGGGTTATACTAGTAATGAAGAAGGAGAATCATCTAAAAGTGGTGAAGAGAGAAGTAACAAAGATAAGAACTGAAAACTTGCTTGTCATAATTGTGGTAAGATAGGTCATATTGCCAATATTTGAAGGAGCAAGACTGCAAATCAGAATCCTAAGTAGAAGTTCATGGGTCACTACCACAAATGCAAAAGACAATGACATTAGGAACATGAATGTAGAACCAAGACCATAAGCACACAAATATTTCAAGGATACTACTATAACTACTAGAAGTATGGAAATAGATCATATAAATGTAGATTTAGCCAAAATGGTCATCAAACAAGTAGACAAAGGTAAAGCACAATAGAAACTCTTAAACTTAGGATTATAATACTAGCTATAGTTGTAACAATTATCAAGAGTATGGACATGTTTCTAAAAATTGTATTAGAACACACTTCAGAAGTAACTACAAAAGATGGTTGAGTCAAGCTACATGGTTTAGCTATTTGAAGACTAGTCACATAAGTAAGAATTTCCAACAAGGTTAGAGACACCTAGCATTGCATTCAACAAAGGAAAAGGAAAGGAAGATGTTGAAAATCTCAGAGATGAGATGAACAAGACATGGAAGAGATAGGAAGATTGTAGCACATCAAGTTTTGAAGGGATCACTTCACCCAATAGATCCGGTGATCACACCACATCCAATTAAGTAATCAAAATGTATACATACTATACATCAGTTCCAAGGATTTAGTTCTAAAAAGATTATATTTGGATGAAGAATAATGCAAATTGTTGTTTAGAATATGGAAAAAATCTTTAAGTTTTGTATCAAGGGAAATATAGTTAATTCTAAGCTATTGTAAGTGATAGTGTTGATTGAGATTGTAGTGGTTATTGAGTGTAAAGGAAACTTCATGGAGGTTGAGTGAGTTGAAATTTCTATTCAAGCTTAGCTTATAGCTATGCAAGCACTAAGCATTAAATGCAAAATTTTAAGGTCTATTTGATCAAATTTTGACTCATTTGACATCATTCAAATTGAAGAGATCACAAAGAACTAAAGCCGAATTGAAGACATCATTCTAAATGCTTGTAGAGTGAATTCAAATACCATTAAACATCATTCATCAAATTTGAGAAGGTATTTATCATGTGTTGAGCTATGCTATTTTGAATTTGTGCAAACCCTAGGTATTAAAATGACATCTAGTTCTTCTGCTACTTAGGTTAAAGAGGGAAAGGAAGTTTTAAATGTTTAACTTATCATCAATGACATTAAACAACCAATTTTCAAGGTAATCCCTAAGATTACTTATAAACAAGACCTATCTGGTGTGTTATCCAAGATACCATGACAAGTTCTAATGATTAAAGATGTGACATGTTGTTACACATGCAAGGTAGGTAGCACAAGAGACATGTAGATAAAGGACCTATATGAAAAACTGTGTAAAAATGGAATATTGAAGGATGAATATAGATATTGTAGAAATAAAATTGTTAACCTGTGCCCTAGAATTTCCAAACATTTTTAAGACACATTGGTTAAAGATTTTCTTGAGAAGAATTCATCACAATTTTGTGTGGTTAGAAAAAAGAGCAATCAAGATCACTAAGAAGATTGTGTAGAGGGTAATTGAGTATCCAACTATAGACAAGTCCAAAACCATGAGAATGATGCAAAAGAGGTTACAAAAGAGGAATGAAAATTGATACCATCACAAATCCCCTAATTACTTTTGTAGTAAGGATTATCTCAAAAAAAAAATTTCAATCAACCAGGTTGAATAGTGTACCTTGTATCGTTGTTAATTGGATTTTTAATGATGTTTCCTTTCTAGTTGATACCGATTTCACATATGTTCAAGATGCAGTTCCAAGGGTAATATGGTTAATATCTCTAGGATATGAGATCAATGTGGATGAGGCATCTAGAGAAATCACAACTTTTCTTGTAGAAGAAGTAGACACTAAGGCTAAGTTGCCTTTGGAAACTATGATGTCGCTAAATCAAAGATAACTATGGGCTTGAAGAAAGCATCAATAATAGAAAAGAAGAACAAAATGGTCAAGAAGCTTAAAGAAAAATTTGGTGATGGAGAAGATGAAGATGAAGAAGAGGAAGAAAATGAACATGATGAATAAGAAGATATTCCTACTCAAGCGCCACTAGCCCTAACTCAAGGTCAAGGAGAAGAGCAAGATGAAGAGGAAGCCAAGCCTAAAGAAGGTGCCAATGGAGAAGAAGCTAGTGAAGCATCTATAGACATAGAGAAGAAGATGAGGAAAGCTAAATCTTCAATAGTTAGCAAACCAAAGAAGGTTGTAAAACCTAAGCCTATAGTTCTAGCTACTCGAACCAGCACAAGAGCTACTAATAAGAAAGCTCAAGATGTGGAAAGCCAAAAGAGATGAACGTCAAAAAAGCTATACAAGTTGATGAGTCTGAGAAGAAACCAAGGAGAAAGTATGTTACTCCAGCTAAATTATATGAGGAGAGGACATAATCTGATGATAATAGCCAATTCAATATGGTATGTCACAACTCTTCTTCTAATTTGGATAATCTATTTGAAAATATAAAGAATAACACAAATTAGAATGGATTTTTAGATATGGCTAAGGTAGAAGAGTTAGTATAATCCATGATCACAACATTTAAGATGAATCTAATTGAGATTTCCAAGTCTTACCAAAGAATTTATATGATAAGGTTGAGAAAAGATGGAAATATGGTCTCACAATAGAGAGAAATATAAGAGAAACTACACTTTCAAGAGTGATGCCAAAGTTAGATGAATCTAACATGACTAAGGCCATCAAAAGGTATGCAAGAATATTTTCTCCAATGTATTGAGCATTCCATATATTGTAGAATAAGATTGAAGATGTTGTTCAGTAGAGTACCCAAATATGGAAGCTAATTTATGGATTGACAACACCCATTGAAATTGAACATACACCTATTAAGGTAGGTGATGAAAAATATTTTAAAAATAAATAACTAAGGCTACTACAGTTGACACTAAGATAGTTGCACATGTGGAAGCCACTGAGATAAATGCAGATGCATAAGATACAACTAAAGGCAAGAAATAAACAAAATAGAGCATACAAGATATACAAATGTTGAGTGTCAATCCATAACATGTGACACAAGTAGATAATGAAATTATATAGATCAAAGATGTTTTTGACAATGTACCTTAGAACATTAATTCCCTTATAAAGGAGGAAACAAAAAAAATATTGCAAGAAAGCACCACCAAGGCACAACTATGTAGTCATCCTATATTAGTGAGTGTAGATGAACTCAAGAAGGTAGATATAACATCTACAAAGGTGGAAATAGAAAAAATATAAAAACCTCTCAATTTTCTATGATACAACCTACATCACCCCTAGTAATGTATCAAAGGAAGGAGCCACCCATGACCAACATCAAAAAATTGATACACATTGTATCAGTACTAGAAGTTGCTATAGAAGCACAAGACACAACACAAGTAACAACAAGTCAGATAGATACTCCTGTACCTAAAACACAAGTTCAATATGCAATTACAATTGAAGGGAAAGAAGAGAAGAGGACTGAAGAGTCAAACTTGACTACATAGCCTAAGGAACAATTAGCAATACAAACACAAGTTACTTTGCCAAGAACTATGACTCCTTCAAGTCAATCACTTCACATGCCAAGTGTAGGAGCTACACCACTGTAGTCATCAAGGCCTAGTTAGGTAGTACATCTAAGATAGATCTAGTTATGTCATTTGGTGACGTAAACATGGATGAAGTGATTGTTCTACCAAAGTTTGACCTTGCAACCATCACTATTGAACAAATGGTCATGCTACAAGATGCACTTGCAAGGAAAAGGGAACAAGAACTACTTTGAAGGGAGCTTAGGAAAAAGAAAGCATTGAAAGAAATCAAGGATATCTTTCTTTATGCATACAACCTACCAATACCTAAAAAAGAAAAGCTTCCCATGGAGCAATTAGTAAATATTGTAGAAAAGATCAGTGATGCAGACCTAGATTCCAATGTAAAATTACTTGAATGGTCTAAGAGAAAATTTCAAGGAAAGGTAAATGAAAATATAGAAAGTGCTATTGCACTTAGTCAAGTTGAATTAGCAACCAAGATTTATAGTCTAAAGAAAGTCTTAGAGAATCTTTTTGCACTTTACACCAAGTTGTGTGGTACAAAACTATTCACACAAGAAGTGTAATGCTATATTGACAATTTGGAGGGAGATATGAAGAAAACTAGTAAATCTCCACCTCATTCTCCAATTTAGACTCTAAAGTACTTCAGGAATTTGATGAATTTCCAAGGTCAATTAGTAGCTATGCATGCTCAAGATGCAAACATTCGAGCTACACTAATCAACATCCAATCCATGTTGACCCTACACATGAAAATACTTCACAAGGAGCTAGCCTTTGTAGAGACATTAATGAAGAAAGATACCCATCTTTCTACACATGAAGTCTGGTTTCATCTTGCTACCAACTTAGCCATCCAAATAAAATCATTGGAGGTAGCTTGTGAAAACTAGGATGCAACTCCGAAAATCATATGTGAGGTCCATAAACATTTCTTGGACAATACACTATACATGTATAACCTATGACATAAGTGCAAAAAGGGGGAACATAAGTTTGGGGGAAAATAAATGGAGTATGCATGATAAGGAGAGATAAGTTTAAATGAAATTTGAGAAAAAATTGAATCAACAAGTTAACATATGTAGAATCTAGTTAGAAGGAGTATTCAATTTTTTAGTTCAGAATGATACAATCAACTCAAGGGGAGTTAGTAAATTTTGAGGTATGACTGATGAAGTATCACTAATACATTTGGCATTGATTTACAATGGTTATGTGTCACAATTATGACAAAAATGTGTTGCCATTGCAACAGTAATAGACGTCATTTATTTTTCAGTCACAAATTATGATGTCTATCCTATACCGTCACAATAATGACACCTATCTATTGCTATGCAACCACTTAATTGTGACATCAACACCATCACAATTCATGTGGCTGATGTCACAATTGCGACAAAAATCATGGAAATTGCAACAACAGTTGACCAATTTATTATGACATCAACAATGTCATGATTCTTGTGGTCGATGTTGCAATTGCAATGGAAACCTCAAAAATTGTGATGACAGTTGTCATCGTAGTTACAGCTACCCCGTCACAATTGAAACGGAAGATGGCTTCACCATTACAACAACCCTGTCACAATTCTTGAGGTGGATGTCGCAATTGTGACAGATATAAAGGAAAACAAAACAAAATAAAATTCCTCAGTTATATTCAGTTGTCAATACCTTCCCATACTAACCATCCCTGTCAATCAGTTGTCAATATAGTTATTTGTCCATATAGGCAAAGATTGCTAGGCTAGATTGAATTGAGAAAGAAGGCACTAAAAACACATTACAAGAAGAGTTGAGTGCAAGATTGATAACATAAGACAAAAAGTGGAGTTATTTGTAGTCTTATCCAACTCATGACTTAGAGCTATTACAATTAGATCCTTCTTCTTCCTCACACACTTTTCACTCATATCATCACAGTTTTATCCCTTGGGATGGAATCCTCCATCATCATCCTTTGCATTACCACATGTTCATTCCTTTGCATTTTTCATAAGTCTTTAGATCTCAATAAATACTTTGCATCATAGATTATATGTTATCTCATCTTTAAAAGGTCTTAGAACTCATCTTGCACTTTGCAATTTCTATCACATCATCTTGCATACCACCCTTAGGTGCATCATCATTTCATGTCACCCACCACACATCAAAAAAAAAAAGAAATGAAAAAGAAAGACATGGATCTAAATCCTAGTATTGGTGTGGAAAGCACAAAACTCAGTCCATAGACCTTCCTAGTGATATCTGAGCCACCTCCCTAATAGATGAATGAATTGAGACCTATTGCATCAATCTTATAGGTTTTCATGAACCAAATGAGAAAAAAAAGTCCTTATCAATGTCATTATTTCCACTTGGCCCATGGGGATTACCACAATAATGTATAAGCCCACTTGAGACAATGATAGTAATTCATGATTGAAAGCATTCACACAATTGATGCCTGAACAAATATGGTGCCTAGGTGAGCAGCAGTCTTGAGAAGATATTATGTGGCCTAGCATATGGAAGTCTTTGCTTTGGAGAGCTCACTACACATGAATCTACCAAACTCCAAACAACTCCAAGAGAGCATTGAGCTATTCAAGTTATTGTTGGGCACGAAGTTCATTGAGCTAGAAGAGGAGACATTCCTAGCCACTATGGCTTGGCATAACCTTGAAATCTAGTTAATGGGGTTGATGGGGTGTGATGCAAGAATTGTGAGACTTGATACTCTATTTTTTCTAGATAGATCATAATAAGCTTGGTTAGGGATATTCCTCTTTGATTGGGAACAACATGAGGAATACTTATCACACCTCTCATTATGAAATGATGGTCTCCTATGTTATGAGAAGCTCCTTCATCAAAATTTTAGAAATATATGAGGAAAGAATAGACTTTTTTGAAAGAAATGTTGGAAGACTTGCTTCAAAGACTAGAAACAATCTCTACAAAACATCTGGAAATTTTATATGGTCAAAGTATGAGACAAGTGTGGATGATGTCAAGAGGGATCTGCAATCTTTGAATAGGCAATGGAACCTACCTTCGATCTCATAGTAGATGGGGAACCTAAAGATAAAGTGGATCTCATTCTCTATCTTGGATATGGTGCAAAGGTGGCACACTCGTTCCCCTCTAATAAGGTGGTGCTCAGTCTGGCAACAAAGTCAAAGTGATCCAACCCTAAAAGACTCCAAAGAAATGTAGAGGGCATGGCTCCAACATTAACTTAGGTAAGAGGGATGGACAATAATGCCATCATAGGTGTAAAAAAAGTGTTGTGAGTAGAAGGTCATCTAAGGGTGTAACCCACCAAGAGGGATTATCCAAGTGGTGCAGGAGCATCTAGGTAGGCTAAGTGTGAAACCTAGGTATTTCTTTATTTTTGGCTTTTAGTGATGCTAGCCACATCACTATTCTAATAATAGTTCCTATGTGGTCCTTAGGTGTGTTTAGGAGACTTGGCAAGACCCAAAGTGACCAAGTTGCTAGAAGTTGCCGACTATTGTCAACTAGGTGACTTAGGTCCGGAAAAGGCTAAAATGGTCTAGAAAGGTTCCAATGGCTTTGAATTTTTTATTTGAAGTCATTTTATGCATATTATATGTCTACTTTATTTTGTGACAAATTTGGAGGTCTAACTCCATGTTCAACAAAAGTTGCTGAAATGTTGTCATGTTGTCATGACAACATTTTCTTGCAAAAAGCAACTTTTTGGCATTTGTGTGCTTAGAACGTCCTAACTATTTAGAACAGTTATGGAACTGATGGAGGAGCATATAAAAACATGAGGACAGCCATTTTCAGGGGGTTGGACAAGTTGGTTTTGCATTTTTGTACGAATTGAGCAAGTATTTTATGGCCGGTTTTATGCATTTGAAGGCATTTTTAATAGAGGAGGATTGAATGGCCTGATTTTTGTATTGGAAAAGTTCTGAAATATTGTTTTTAATCTTTTTTTAGTGTTGGTTTGATCATTTTAATTCGTTTGCATTAGTGTAGAAAAATCTTTTTGTTCTGGGCAAGTTGCTGATCTGAACAGGGCTGCACTTAGAAAATGGGATCTTAGGGCCACTTCCCACCATTGGAAACCTCTGGTATTTTGAGATTTGGAACTAGGATCCATGTACATTATGTATCAAGAAGGAGGGCCCTTGAAAGCATCAGAAATCATTTTTAAGGTGATGCCCTAGGCAAGCCAAATGCAACTTGGCTAGGAATCACAGTTGGAAAATGAGTTATGGAGAGGATTGAGTGTACAAATACCTTAATCCGGCTACACAGAAAGTAATGAGAAGGTCTAACCTTGCTCTAGTCCAAAGGAGAGGTCTTGGAAAGGTTTCTAAGGTGGTTTTCCATCACAACAGCGATAAAGCACTTGAAATCCTCATTTTTGGCCTAAAACTGTACTTTCATTGTACGGAAAGTTTGGAGGCTAGAAAATTATAGAATCTTGAAGTATTCTAAAAAGGGTATCCAAAAATATAATTTTTTTGTAGGGTTGTTAAGAAGTTTTTCAAGAAATCTTGTTTCCAGCTATTTAGGAGGGCTAATTCCTAGTAGCCTTTTTGGAGCAATTTGGTGTATCTTCCCTAGTATATTGAATGCGCCTATGAAATCAGCATTGTTTAGGGTCATGGATGTTAGAAGGAGTCTAAAAAACCCTAGATGAAGAACTGGTACCCTTGGAGCTATAGATGGACTTGAGGGTTAATAGCAGACTGGAGCCGGCTAGTAAGAAATTTGATGTTACTTTGTTGGTGTACCCCCAACTGAAGGATTAGGATCTCTTGAGCAAGGTCCTAGTAATTATATGGTGTGAAGAAGCCCTAGTGGGTCTAGTGAATGACCTAAGGTAGCCCTGAGAGAGAGCTTGGGGTTTGGAAGCAAGGTTGGGGTGTTACATCAGAGTGGTATCAGAGCCAGTTAAAGATTTGGGAAAGGTATTTAATGTTGGAAGCCGCTGAAGAATCAGTAGGAGAATCCATGATGGTGACAAATGTGGAGTTAGCTAAAGAAGTTGATGAGCAAAGGCAAAGAAATCAGCTTCTTGAAGAAGCACTAGAAGAGGTGAAGCAAAAACTAGATGCAGTTGTAGAGGCAGCCAAGAAAAGAGATGAAGAAGAAGATGGGAATGGTAAAAAGGTAGCAGAGGAAGATATTGTACCTGAACCTAATCCTATCTTGCAAGAAGAGCCCTTCTTGAAGGCAATCAAAGCCTTAGGAGGTAAAGCTTTGGAAGGAGTGCCACTTTTCAGTGGTAATATGGATATTGATGTAGTTATGGATTGGTTAGAGGGTATGGAGAACCACTTTGAGTGTGAGGGTATCTCAGAGGCATAGAAGGTTAAAGTTGCTAAGTCAAGGGTTAGAGGCTCAGCCATAACATGGTGGAAGTATGTACAAGATGAAAGAGTCAGCATGGGCAAGAATCCAATTGCAAATTGGAGTGCTATGGCAAACAAAATCAAGGAGAACTTCCTACCTGAAGACTTTGAGATCCAACTCCATAAAAAGTGGCAAGGACTGAAGCAAAAAGATCTTGATGTGACCTCCTACACTGAAGAATTTCAAAGGTTGTGTTTGAGATCCAAGAAGCAAGAAGAGGAGTCACTCAAGGTGGCAAGGTATCTTGGTGGCTTGAAGTGGAACATTCAAGAGGAGCTTAGCTTATGGGCCCCTACCACTATCCAAAGATGTCATCAGCTAGCTTTGAAGGTAGAAGAAAAGAACAAGAGGAAAGGAGATTCTAACTTCAAAGATAGAGGCAAAGGCAAAAATTAGAAAAATCAAAGAGGAGGCTACCATGGCAAAGGTAGTGATCAAAAGAGCCAAAGTGAAAGCAAACCCATGGAGCAAACTATTGACCACTCTTCAAGAGGTGGTTATAATAGAGGGAGAGGCAATCAAGGAGGATCAAGTAGGGGTAGAGGAGGTAGGAGCAGCTCTTACTTTGCAACAATGAAGTGTTACAATTGTGGTCAACTAGGCCATCCTGCCTATAGGTGCCCGGACAAACCCTCTTCCTCAAGCCAAGATAAAAGGCTAGCATATGCACAAGAAGATAATAGAAGTTGCAAGGATGTTGACATAGACCATATTGAGTCTGAAAAAGGTGAGAACCTCATGTTTAGGAGGGTGCTGATCAAGCAACCAGCTTCTAATGAGCCTAGACATAGAAGGGCATTGTTTAGGATCAACTGCAAGATCCTAGGAAAAGTATGCAAGGTGGTGGTTGATTCTGGATCAACTGATAATGTAATATCAGAGGAGGTTGTTACAAAGCTCAAACTGAAGAAGATACCTCATGACAACCCTTACAAAGTCACATGGCTTAACAAAGGGCAAAGCGTCCTAGTGAATGAACAAGCATGGGTGGACTTCTCAATTGCAGGATATAAAGACCGCTTATTATGTGATATTTTGCCAATGGATGCTTGTCATCTTTTGCTAGGGAGACCTTGGCAATTTGATAGGGAAGTGGTCTATGATGGCAAGGAAAATACCATAACATTTAAGAAAGGAAGCAAGACCTTCAAAATTCAGTCATTGTTAGAAGGGGATGAACCACAGTCCAAGGTGCCTAATGTGCTGCTATGTGGAGAGAAAGAGTTTATTAGAGACCTCAAGCATGAGGAGAGCCAAGGATTTGCAGTCATACTAAAGGCTACAAGTGAAGAAAAGCCAATCCAAGAACCTTTACCAGTAGAGGTACAAGAGTTGCTTGTAAAGTATAAGGAGATTGTTAGTGATGGTATACCAACTACCCTACCACCAAGAAGAGTTATCAGCCATCAAATTGACTTTGTTCCAGGTGCCTCACTACCTAATAAGGCAGCCTACAAGTTAACCCCAGATCAGAACCTTAAAGTGGCAAGACAAGTCCAAGAGTTAATGGACCAAGGTTTGATCCAAAAGAGCATAAGCCCTTGTGCAGTCCCGGTGGTTTTGGCATCCAAGAAGGGAGGAAAATAGAGGTTGTGTACTAATTCAAGGGCCATTAACCGCATTACAATCAGGTATAGGTTTCCTATTCCAAGAATTGAAGACCTTATGGATTGTCTAGGAGGTGCTATGTATTTCACTAAGCTTGACTTGAAAAGTGGGTATCACCAAATTAGAATAAAGGAGGGAGATGAATGGAAGACAGCATTTAAGACTACTGATGGTCTTTATGAATGGCTTGTGATGCCATTTGGTCTTTCCAATGCCCCTAGCACCTTCATGAGGCTCATGAACGAAGTGCTCAAAGACTTCACAGGCAGATTTGTGGTGGTGTATTTGGATGATATCCTCATCTACAGCAAGACCAAAGAGGAACATGTCAAGCATGTAGAAGCGGTTTTGAAGAGGCTTCATGAGGAGAAGCTATCTATCAACCTTGAGAAGTGTGACTTCTTCAAACGAGAGTTGGTGTATCTAGGCTTTGTGGTGTCTAAAGGAACTTTGAAGATGGACAAGGAGAAAGTTTCTGCTATCCTAAGTTGGCCTACACCTACCACATCTAGTGAGGTAAGAAGTTTCCACGGTTTGTCTCAATTTTATAGGAAGTTCATTAGGAAGTTTAGTGGTATTTGTGCACCATTTCTTGATACCATAAAGGGGGGAGTCAAGTCCAAGTTTAGGTGGACTTTAGAGGCTAAAAAGTCATTTGATATGTTAAAAAAACAAGTAGCTACTCAACCCATCCTAAAATTGCCTAGCTTTGAAAAGTTGTTCACCTTAGAATGTGATGCAAGTGGCCTAGCAGTGGGTGGGGTGTTGAGTCAAGAAGGTAGACCAGTAGCCTTCTATAGTGAAAAGCTAAATGAGGCCAAGAAGAAATACTCATCCTATGATCTAGAATTGTATGCCTTAGTCCAGTGTCTTAGGAAGTGGAGACACTATTTGTTGCCAAAAGAATTTGTTGTGTTTACAGATAATCAAGCTCTTAGCTACATCAACACACAGGAGAAGTTGAGAAATAGGCACTTGAAGTGGATGGAATATTTGCAGGCCTTCACCTTTACAATCAAGCATAAGAAAGGACAAATGAACAAGGTTGCTGATGCATTAAGTAGAAGGGTTTTAACAGTCCAAGAGATTCAGCTCCATAGCATTGGAGTGGAGAGTTTTCAGAATCTTTACAAGAATGATGAGGACTTTGCTGAAGCCTATAAGGTATGCATGGATTTTGGAAACCACTTTCATAGCAGATTTTCAGAATACACTTTGCAAAATGGGTTGCTATTTAAGGGTAACCAGTTGTGTGTACCAAGAGGTTCCATGAGAGAGAACCTAATAAAAGAGAAGCATAATGGCAGCTTGAGTGGGAATTTTGGTATCAGCAAGACAATAGAACTAGTGCAAAGGTTCTATTATTGGCCTAAATTGGTCAAAGATGTAACCAAGTATTTGGAGCAATGTATGGTGTGTATGAAGGCAAAAGGAGGAATGAGCAATGCAGGTCTTTACCAGCCCTTACCAATTCCTAGCAGACCATGGGATTGTGTAAGTATGGATTCATTGTTGGTTTGCCTAAAACTAAGCAAGGGTATGATAGCATTTATGTTGTTGTTGATAGATTCAGTAGAATGGGACATTTCATTCCATGTAAGACAACTAATGATGCAATTCATATAGCTCATTTGTTTTTCAAAGAGGTTGTAAGGATTCGTGGACTTCCATTAAGCATTGTGTCGGATCGAGATGTGAAATTCATGAGTCACTTTTGGAAGACTTTATGGAAGAAGCTTGGCACTAACATGTCTTTTGGTTCAGCTTACCATCCTCAAACTGATGGTCAAACTGAGGTGGTTAATAGAACTTTAGGTAACCTTCTTAGGTGCCTAACTAAGGAGTATGGTCAGACTTGGGATGTTATCATCTCACAAGCAGAATATGCCTACAATGATAGCAAGAATAGGACTACCAGAAAGAGTCCTTTTGAAATTGTTTATGGCATGCACCCAAGAGGTGTGTGTGAACTAAGGTGTCTTGGAAACATGGATCAGATTAGTGGTCAAGCTGAAGACTTTGTACAAACCATGAAGGAGATTCAGGAGCAAGTCAAGAAGACTATTCAAGACAACACTCTAAAACTCAAAGCCAAGGTGGATGAAAAGAAGAAGGATGTTCAGTTTGCTGTTGGGGACTATGCGATGGTCCATTTGAACAAAGCAAGGCTGCAAAAAGGCATTCCTACTAAGTTACAGATGAAGAGGGTAGGGCCTTGCAAAATATTGGCTAAATATGGAGCAAATGCCTATAAGGTAGATTTACCTTCCGATTTGGGCATATCCCCTATTTTTAATGTGCAAGACTTGGTGACATACAAAGGTGACCCATCTCAGCTCAGTCCCGATGTTCATGAAGATCTTGAACTTGCTTCAACACCTACAAACAACAAGTTGGAGGTAGAAAAGGTGTTAGATTCAAGGGTAAAGAAGACTACAAGGCACAAGGTTTACATGGAACACCTCATCAAATGGAAGGAGAAACCAATTTCAGAGGCTACATGGGTTGCTGAGACAGAGTTCAAGAAGGTTGGCATACCTCTAGATTTGTTGCAAATTGATCCACCTTGAGTTCTTTGTTGGAGGGGGGAGTATGGTGCAGGAGCACCTAGGTAGGCTAAGTGTGAAACCTAGGTATTTCTTTATTTTTGGCTTGTAGTGATGCTAGCCACATCACTATTCTAATAATAGGTCCTATGTGGTCCTTAGGTGTGTTTAGGAGACTTGGCAAGACCAAAAGTGACCAAGTTGCTAGAAGTTGCCGACTATTGTCAACTAGGTGACTTAGGTCCGGAAAAGGCTAAAATGGTCTAGAAAGGTTCCAATGGCTTTGAATTGTTTATTTGAAGTCATTTTATGCATATTATATGTCTACTTTGTTTTGTGCCAAATTTGGAGGTCTAACTCCATGTAGAACAAAAGTTGCTGAAATGTTGTCATGTTGTCATGACAACATTTTCTTGCAAAAAGCAACTTTTTGGCATTTGTGTGTTTAGAACGTCCTAACTGTTTAGAAAAGTTATGGAACTGATGGAGGAGCCTGTAAAAATGTGAGGACAGCCATTTTCAGGGGGTTGGACAAGTTGGTTTTGCATTTTTGTACGAATTGAGCAAGTATTTTGTGGCCAGTTTTATGCATTTGAAGGCATTTTTAATAGAGGAGGATTGAATGGCCTGATTTTTATGTTGGAAAAGTTCTGAAATATTGTTTTTAATCTTTTTGTAGTGTTGGTTTGATCATTTTAATTCGTTTCCATTAGTGTAGAAAATGGGATCTTAGGGCCACTTCCCACCATTGGAAACCTCTGGTATTTTGGGATTTGGAACTAGGATCCATGTACATTATGTATCAAGAAGGAGGGCCCTTGAAAGCATCAGAAAGCATTTTTAAGGTGATGCCCTAGGCAAGCCAAATGCAACTTGGCTAGGAATCATAGTTGGAAAATGAGTTATGGAGAGGATTGAGTGTACAAATACCTTAATCTGGCTACAAAGTGAGTAATGAGAAGGTCTAACCTTGCTCCAGTCCAAAGGAGAGGTCTTGGAAAGGTTTCTAAGGTGGTTTTCCATCACAACAGCGATAAAGCACTTGAAATCCTCATTTTTGGCCTAAAACTATACTTTCATTGTACGGAAAGTTTGGAGGCTAGAAAATTACAGAATCTTGAAGTATTCTAAAAAGGGTATCCAAAAATATAATTTGTTTGTAGGGTTGTTAAGAAGTTTTTCAATAAATCTTGTTTCCAGCTATTTAGGAGGGCTAATTCCTAGTAGCCTTTTTGGAGCAATTTGGTGTATCTTCCCTAGTAGATTGAATGCGCCTATGAAATCAGCATTGTTTAGGGTCATGGATGTTAGAAGGAGTCTAAAAAACCCTAGATGAAGAACTGGTAACCTTGGAGCTATAGATGGACTTGAGGGTTAATAGCGGACTGGAGCCGGCTAGTAAGAAATTTGATGTTACTTTGTTGGTGTACCCCCAACTGAAGGATTAGGATCTCTTGAGCAAGGTCCTAGTAATTATAGGGTGTGAAGAAGCCCTAGTGGGTCTAGTGAATGACCTAAGGTAGCCCTGAGAGAGAGCTTGGGGTTTGGAAGCAAGGTTGGGGTGTTACATCACCAAGTCCTCAAGATGTACTGCGTATAAATGTCGAGTCTAATGTGTCCATTCAATTCCTACTGAGAAGGCAGATGGGTGGGAGCATCCAAGGAGAAATGGTATGGTGAAAGATGATCGATGTCAATCCTGATCAAACTCAGTAAAATAGTGGCATAGGTATACTAGGAATGAGTGTTAGTCATCCCGACTGAGCTAGCAATGTCCATAGAGGAATGGTAAGCAAGGTATGAGTATTTTTGTTAGCCCTTAGTCAAGTCCACAAAGTCTCTGAGATGGTGAATGAACCAAACCAAGTAAAAAATGGAGCTAAGCCAAAAAGGGTGAGCCTCAAACTCAGCCAAAACAATACTATTTGGAGTGTAGCAGTGGAAATGGACAATTCAATGGAGGAAAAGAGTCTACACCTACTTGATCAAGACCCAATCATAATCAAGAAGAGATAATCCCCAAACCACCACACCAAAAAGAACAATGGGTCTAACCAGAGAGTCCAAGAGAGATAACTTGGACTTAGTATCTTGGAAGTGGTGTCGAAAGCACTATCTCTTTAAAAGGGCAAGGAGTCCATACCCTTGGCCACTCTAGGAAGGTGGGAAAATCTCATGCTAAAATGGAGTGATCAAATTTAATGCCATAAAACATAACTATTTATCTAATTTTAGTTACATTCAATTCACCATAATACCCTACAATAAATAAATTCCACACATCGGCTAATATGCAGTGAAAAGAGAGAAGTCAAGGAGGATAGAGAACTCCAATATTCAAGTCATTTACAACCCAATTAATTTGGATTATCTCCTGCTTTAGATGATCATCACCTAATTCCTTCAGTCTGGGCCTCTACTAAGAAGGATTTTGTCACCTCATAAAGATAAAGTGGATCAAGCTATCAATTGGATCAAGCTATCAATTCAATTGTTGCTTCTTATATGTGAAACCTATCTTTTCACTCAATCAGCCTACAAATGAGGAAAATAGTATGCACCAAGACAATTATATTACAAAAATAAGGAGGAAGAAATTTGGCTAGAAGTCACTCTATCTTTCATGTATGATTTCTTAACTCAGGACACCAATAGGCATATCCCAATAAAAAAAAGAAAAGAAAAGTAGAAATAGCTTCAATCCCTTGGGTGAGCCACACAAAGAATGTAAGCATGTGCACCTATAGAGTAGGTGCACCTACGGTGAGGTTTCATTTATCGTCTGTTGGGAAATATGCACATATGAGTAAAGGAGGGACTGGAAATCCTTTGTTCACTGATTGACTGTGAACATAGTTAGAGAGATGGGCTTGTATTGTTCTCAGAGGTAACAGTGATCATGCATTTGATATAATCTTTATGTGAATAAAAACAACAATACTTGCTAGATTCAACATCCTACCTTAGTTTTTTTTTGTCGCACCATGTTGGGAGCTTAGGAATAGAGCACAATATTGCTAAATAAAATGCCTCATGAATTTCCAGCCAAGCCAAACTAGAGCAGGCAGCCACAAAAGCTGTTGGTGCCCACATTTACACTTTCCCCACTAAATCTATATTGCACATCTTGCCGCATCAGAAATTATATTTTGTTCATTGCAAAAACTAGATTTTGACTTGGATGAGAAAATTGAACCACCGCTTTATTTTTCCAATCTAAATAGCATAATTTTTGATGGAGGATCCCTTGGATCACCTATCAGCTAATAATTTATGGAGTGGAAATCTTTAAATCAAGTATCCTTTCATATACTCGACAACTAAAGAATAAAAATAGCTTAAGTTTAGCTTGTGGAAAATGAAATTTTTATTTAGTGGATATGGGCCTAAAAGAATTGCATTGGAGTTTGAAGAGCTTGGGATTAAAAAATTAGTACAACTGGAGAATAAAAATAGCTAAGTTGGGCTTGTGGAAAATGAAATTTTTATTTAGTGGATATTCTTGAAGAAATTAGAATTTCTTAAGCTTTGGTTGAAAGAATTTCAGTGTGTTGCATTGTTTCACTAACAAAAATAATCTAAGCTTGTTAAATTTCTTCAAAGATCATAATAAAATATTTTGAAGTAGGAACAATCAGTATACTATGTAGTTTAGATAACATTGATCTGCTTAGAAGCGTCTTTTTTTTAGCATAAATAGATTTAACATAAACTATTAGTCTATTAATGAGGAATGTAGACCTGCTTGGACTTGTTACAATCCTAAAAACTAGAACCAATTATTTTTTCCTTTACTCACAAGGTTATAAAAACTACCATAACCAAAGTTTGTTGGCCAACATATATTGAAATTAATGAATTTGAACATTGCTAATGCTACTTAAAAAAATATCATCAAAAACACAACTTTCATAATTAATCAAAGATGTTGATGAGTGACAGTTGCCTTTATCTATGCGACAATGCTTTGTAGAAAAACATTCATTTTAATCCTTCTTTTACGAATTGAAATTCCATAGAAAAGCACATCTAGATATCTATCTCTTCTAGAAATAGGTTTTGAAAATAAATTAAAAATTTATTTCAAATATGCTAAGGAACAATTTCCATGCCATTGTTGTTTTCAAATTCCTGCCTAGACAAATAATCACAACATTAAGTACCCATTTCTTGTTTAATCATGGATTTGGGTGATTCAAATTAGGGATAGTATATCCAATGTTTAATTTCCACTACAACTAGGTTTTGAAGAAAATAATAATAGGTTGAAAAATGTGCCAATGAACTATTAGGAAAATTGAATTTTACTAGTGCAAATTTAGGATAGACAGACGGTATTATTGGCACAACTTTGTCATATGATATAAAAATTGAGTGATTCAAATTTTTTTATAAACTAGATTCATGGGAGAATACGCCTTGGAACCAGAGTTTAAATATTGAACAATTTGATCATCCAAAAATTGATTGTCCTAGCTCTGTCATCACTCTCGCCCTGAGTTTCCTGTATGACATCTACTCACTATTTTGACCATATCTTTAAAATTAATTTATCTTTCAATGTAGCCTTCCAATTCAATTGCATGCACCATCCCTAATTCTTGAGTGGCAACAACCCTGTCCATATTAGAGGCATCTTATAGAAAATTCATTGAAACTAAAACCCAGACATTCCACCAGCCCCCTAAACATCTCTAAGGAAGTTAACATCATTTAAAAACATTTACTCTCTCCAGACAAAGGAGAGAAAGGGACTACCCTGATAGATGAGAACAAGGACCTCTAGGCACTTGACCTATAGGAAAAAAAAACATAACCAAGATGAGGGTACTCTATCATGGCCTTTCAGCAGAAGCGTTCAACACCACCAGTTAAAAATAAAGATGAATGATGTTGGGGGAAGGCATATATTGTTGTAGTAATGTGAGGGGTGACTCAAACTAATTTGACCATCATTGATCCTAAGAGGCAATGGTGGACAAAACTCCCAAGAGCATGGGATCGTCTTAAGAAATAACTCTATACATGAAGCCAAGTCAAGAGATATGTCAGCTCTCTAAGGAAATAACTTCTCAAGCTAAAATTTTCATGTCTACCTCTAGGTGCATCACATTAGTTATACTCCTTTTCCTTAGACATGCAACTTTAATTACTACAAATCATACAAAACGGGACTCCCATCATTGCCTTCTTTTTTTAGAGCTTTGGGCATTGACTGACACATCTTCCCTTCATTCATGACATTTATTTTTTGGCTTTTCATGGATGAATTTTATTCTAGCATCTTTAGAAAATTTGTGCTTGGCTTTTCTCTTGACTTCTAGGATCAACCAGTCATCAAAAAATAATATGGGCAAATCTGTTATCACTAGGTCTGGTGTTTGGTTGAAGTCAACTGTCAAACTATTTTAAGCTTGATATGGTGTTATTTTTAGATTATACCTTTCTTTCTTAATGAATCCTTGCATGATAGTGGTGCACAAGAGGGATAAGTACTACAACAACTATTTTCTCATTCGTGTTTGGAGTCTATCGGGTCAAATTCTCTACACATACAATTGCTTGGTCATCATTCAATTCTCTATCAAATAGATTTTCTTCAATGTCACCATCCACATCCATTGTTTTTAGTTTGTACAAAAAATGACACTAGATGTACATATTTCTAGTTGTAATATGCAACAACAATAAACAAGTTATTGTACAAGAAAAAAAGCAATAAATAAATTCAACAGGTAATGTAGTTTGATAGTGCACACTTGGAACACCAATGTAGAAACCATATCTGATCACTCAGGTGTTGAAACATTGATTCAATATATAGTCATAATGAGAAATAAACAAATATCAAAGAGAATATCTATGAAACTAATCTATTTCATTTTGATACTTCTCAAACAAAAATAATTTGGAAAATGGTATATATAACACCATAGAAAACATGAATTCACTTGTACCATTTCATCATAGAAGCATGTATTGCATGACAATAAGTCATAACTGAGAGGTAGAAGCTAGTCATGCAATGGTGACAAATTTATTTTCAATTATTAACTATGATAAAAAATCCAAAAAGGCATGAATTGGAGAGAAAACTCAAAAGCTTGATAGAAAGAACTTAAAACAATAGATCATTTCAAATCTTAGTACAACCTCAATGATGAACACAATTCAAGAACAAAAATTATTTATTGACCAAAAGAATACCTTAGAGTTTCTCTTAGACTGAGATTCCTATGTAGATTTACTATTAATTGAACTAGACATTGATGTCTAGGCATGGTTTAGCATAACTTGAGTTTATAAGCCTAACTTTCTAACCTCTAAAAATGGAAGTTCAAATGTCGATCCCAAAAAATTAGTTCAATAATTGACCTGCAATAAAAGAAAGTAAGTAAAATTCATATACATATTCTATTAAATGTTTGAAGACATGAGATTTCTACATTCCATTAGGTGAAAATTGAAAGAGCTTCTACTAGTAACTATGTAGATATTTTTCAATCTAACTAAATCAAATTAAAACAAAATTATGTTAAAATACCATACAATTAGAAGTTACAAACTGCACAACATTTTTGTAGTAATAGAATCTTGACAAAAATGTAAACCATATCTAATACAATGCAATTACATACCTGGGTCTTCCCAAACAACTAAGTGGTTGGTCATGACTAAAAATCTGAAGTACAGGATCAAACATTGTTGGATAGAAAGGCTTTCCAACTTCAAGCCATCCAATCTCATGTTCAGTTTTTTCCAGGACTAAATCCCTAGGTTTGTCCTCCTGAAACTCGTTCAAGAATTGAACAAATGCCTCAAGTGTCAGATAGCCAACCTACTTGGGGAAACTAAAGCTTTCAGGGTGAAACCAATCATGTTTGTTGAAAAACATTTTAGTAGTTCACAAATAGTAAGGACACAATTTCTACTCAATATAAATATCATAGAAAATACTATCATATGCTTACTAGGTTTGATGAGCAATAGAAAATCCTCATTTCTACTAAGCATGCCCAAGTGACAAACCTGTATTAGACCAGTAATGATCTCTAGGATATCAATAGATCACTACAAATTACTCACCTAAAGGTAGATGCTTGTCTCAAATTGGCTCTTTAGAGCATATTCATTAAAAATTGAAGCCAAGGAAGCGATTGTTACCTATAATGTTTCCAAATAGACAAGGATGGTATCATAAGAAATTAGAGTTACGATAAAATAATAATCTTGCAGTTGTTTATGCAAGTTGAAAGGTAGTTAGATAAAATAATTAGTTGTCTTAGAAAATCCTGGAGTGAAAATAAATAACTATATTATTTTGGATATTTTTTAATTAGAATACTAATGATATTTTTATCATACTTAGAAAGGGAAAGTAAACTACAAAAATTGTAAAATTCTATAGCTTCTATATACAATTGGTATGAAAAGCTATCTCTATGGCTATGTTGTTTTCATGTAGTGCATCTAACAAGTCTCTAGAGCATTTACAAGTTTTGAAGTAATAAAATGTATTAACCTGCTTTAAATAATTGTACCTTCATATAAGAAACTTTTGTTGGTTGGTTGGTTCAAGAAGGAAATTTAAATCCCCCAGTAACCACCCCATATTACATGTTTTTTTACTTTTTATTACTATGCTCAAGAAGAAAGGGGACTGTAATGTCTTCTATAATCGTAATTCATATGGTTAAAAGACTCATATTTGTCTTTCCTCTTCTCTTCCTCCCACACATCATTTATTCAATACAATAGAAATATTTTAAACAACAAAAAAGACTAAGACATAGTAACCTACTCTAAACAATTATTTCATACTAATTTAACATTTTATACACCTTAGAAGTTTGGAAATATTTATATTATCCATTATTACATATTGAGATGTTATAATCGATTTATATATAGAATAAATGTTTAGGCTATGTCAAAACCTTCAAGGGATGGATAAGCAAGACAAGACATACTTCATCATGCCCCCAGATATAGTGCCTCTCACATGATCTTTCTATCTCTTGAGTCAATTCTTTCCGATGTTCTTGAGCATACATAGAACAAACCTGCATCCTTTATAAGTTTAGGCCAATCTTGTGAAGCAACAACCTAAAAGTTCAAGAATCACGAGAAAAATTAAACATGGAAAAAAATCCAATACTATCATCATTATAATCTACTAGAAATAGAAAATTGTTCATGTCCAAACCTATCAATAAATGCCTAAATGCAACACCTTTTCGTATAGAATAATTCATCTACTCTAATTTTAAAAACTTGTAGAAATTATATTTTAGAAGTTTGTTAGGAAAAACATGTAGATCGATATGACATTATTCTCATGCTCAAATCACACACCCAGTGATAACATAACATATATTAATTCAATGAAACTAATTTTAAGAAGGGTTCAGAAATCTAGATGCCTATTTCACATGTGAGCAATGGTACTCTACAACAATCATGAGATAATGTAATTCATATTTTGGTGAGAATGTTGAAATGTGATAAATAAACTTAAAGTTTCATCTAGAGTTACTTGTTAGTGAATGTACATGTAAGTTCATAAGGATCATTGTGATGAAACTAAGTTACAATCATGATTCCAGGAACAACCTGTCAAATAATAAACAAGTCAGAATATGAATTTTATTAAATTTTAAAAGTTTAGAGATTAGAGATTGGATCTGTGAAATTTAATTTTACATGTTTAGGGATTAGATCTGTGACTAGAGATGTCACTTTTATGCACCCACAAACTAAGGCAAATAATGGACATATGGGTTATGAATCCAAACAAATATTGGTGATGGGACATAGAATGTCATGAACTAATTTGTGTCATATTTAGACTAATTATTCATTTGTAATAATTCAATACTAATATGTTGAAGTTCAACAGTTTAAGCTTCTCTACTAATTTTTTTTTTAAAAGAAGGTTTCAGAATCTCATGAACCCCTTTTTTAGATATCATTGAACAAGTTTTATAATCAGTGTACCTTAAAAAAAGAGTTCCTAATCTTACACAAAAGAATAACAATAAATAGCTTTGTTTCAGTTTGGTTAGTTAGTGAAATGGTAGATGAGAAGCTTTTATGTCCAAATTGATTTTGATTTTATGAAAGTCAGGTTGAACTAAATTCAAGGGAATGTCTATTTAAAATCTGCTTTCACAAAATAGTAACCATAGGCTCTACCTATCATTTGACAGATTTTTTATTTAAGTGTTATCAATATTAAATTTTAATGGAGCCAAGAATCAGTTTGAGAAAGATTGAAACAACAAAAAGTCAATATCACACACACTTAAGAAACAAGCTATTGTGCCTCATTTGACATGAGTATTCCTCCTCTAGGTAAAACTAACTACAAAATCCACTATTATGGCTATCTTAAATTTCTAAAAGAAAACAAGTGAATTGCACACTAATGGAGGAGACACTTATATATTGAATAATCCAACAATCCATCATTCCTTAACCATTCCTCTATCGTGATAATTTGTCTTTGTTTCCCACTGTCTATTAAACTGGCCTTTCACAGCTTCTATGTCTTGTGAAAAAAAGTATTCAATTCTACACAGAACTTATTTTCAAAGCAGATTTCACAAAATTATAACTATTCTAGCCAACATTTGACACATTATGAATTCAACAGTTCTTAATAATACTTAACAATTAGAACCGTATCTTAATAGCCTCAAGAAGAAACATTTAATAAAAATGAAAGAGAAATAACCCCAAACATAGTTGCAAAAATCTCAAATCAACAAAGCATCAGTTATAGAAACTGAGACAACAAAAGTCATTCTGTCAGAATTGAGAACTAATGAAGAGGAGGATTTACTTACTTGATGTAAAACATAAAAAATAATGACCATTATGTTTAAGATTAAAACTGCCTCATTACAGAAGATATAGCAGATGTAATATAGGGTACAGATTTTTAAGAAACCCTCCAAACACAAAAGTGTTCTTTGGGAGATGTATTAGATTAGATTGCATCAGACTACACTATCTTGCTTCCACTTGTGAAGGAAAGTCAGAGGTAGGTATGAAATAGATTGAGTTGATCTATTAAGCTAGACATAAGCCATTATGTAGACTCTAAACTATCACATGAACTTAATTGATGCTCGATCGACAAGTTGAGGGAGGAAACCCTAAAATCTTTGCCACACAGAAGCAGAGCTAAGGGGTTGGTTGTGTAAGTCAATCTTAAGAGATCCATTATTTTCTTCTAAAGTGAAGCTCTCACCAGAAAATAGGGTTACAAGCATAGTAGCCTATTTGAATGTATTATATTCGATGTGTGTAGGTCTTAATTTGGTGCTCCTGGTTACATTCTCCAATGTAAAAGATGCTCGTGTCCTTCCACTTGAAAGGGTCCTTAGCAAGACACAGTGTTATAGGTCTAAACATAGGAAAAAATAGAGAAATACTTAGTATCTTATTGAGCTTCACTTTGTTTCGAGAATAGTTTAATATTCTCTACTAAACAAGGCCAACCATGTGAAGGTGGAAGCTCATTTGGCCCCACCCCTCCCCCTAACATCACTCTACATTCCTCGTTAACATCTAACATTCATTCATTCTTTCAACCATTAATAAAATGTAACATTCAATCAATATCACATGATAACATTCAATCAATATCACATGATAACATTCATTTACACATTAGATTCATTAACATGCAACATTCATCAATATTCTGCATCAAAGTTTTTGGATTTTTCTTGGCATTTTTTTCAAAGGGAGAGAAGATCTAAACATGAAATATGTAGGTATGGAAGGAAGGAAGATCATGGTATAAGAGAACATCTGAACATGAGCTAAGGAAGAGCTAAAATATACATATGAATTATTGATAAGGGATAGAAATGAATGAATATATAACAAGGAGAAAATAATTAGTAAAGGAAAGGAAGTGAAGATCTGATACTACAAATTTGATGTGATCAGTCATAGGTGATTTTTCTCTTAATAAGGTTTTCATGTTAAAAATTATTGTGTTTAAATGTGTGGATTATTGTGTTACATGTTATTTTATTCTTATTTTTTGTATACTTCTTGTTGATGTAACTTAGTACATGAAGTATATAGTTAAAAGTTTATTACTCTAATACTTGGTGAAAGCTAACAATTTACTAGTGAAGGATGAATTAGATATTATTATGAAATTTTACTATAGTTACCAAGTTGATATAGGAAAAGTTTAAGTTTGTAAGATGCTGAGAGTTTTTTAAGGCCCTATTTGATAACCGAGGAAAATTGAGCCCCCCTTCCTCCTTAGTTATTTAACAAAAACATGTCAAGGTGTCCAACAAAGGATCATGGGAAAGAATGGGATGCATTAATACCATAGGAAAAATACGCCTATAATGAATGGACAAATAGGAGAAATGTTATTAGTCCTTTTAAGATAGTATATCAAAAAATATAGAGGATATTTTAAATTGAGGGATATGAAGAGTATGGATAAGAGGAGTTCTCATGTTGAAGATATAGTAGAAGCAATGAGAGAGGTTCATGAAAAGGTGAGAGCTAATTTATGGAAGTGTTTACAACCGACCAAAATGTTAGGAGAAAATATATACAACAATCATACACTTGAATAGGGAGAGAATTTCCAAAGATAGTTAGAGTAAGATTATAATGGGAAATACTAGTCACTACAGGATCTTGGGAAAGTATGGAGAGATTTTTTACAAGTTGTTGTAACCACCTTATATAGGTCTTTCTCCTATATTCAATATCTAAGATTTGACCATGTTCAAAGATTTTATGGATGAAGGTGTTAAACAAACATATTCAACTCTAAATGACGAAGACTAGGTGTTTGAATTACCATTGACAAAGGAAACATAGATTAAAGCTGTTGTGGATACTAGAGAATCCAAAATGACAAGGCACAAGGTGTAATGGGAAAAAATAATTGATAATGGATTAGACTATAAAACTTGGAAGCCACATGGATGCTAGAGGAAGAAATTAGGAAGAAATGTATTGATTTGGATCAATTTTTCTCTAAGAGGACTTTAGACTTCTTCCTTTTCGGAGTATCATGCAAGAACACCTCAAGCTTAGATTAAAGGCCAAAACTAATTAAGTTCATAGCAGGGCATAATAAGTATAATAAATTACATCGATAATTTAGACCAATGATGTAATGGAAAAAATAAATTTTAAGCCAAAGTTTAAATAATATTGTAATGAGCAAACAAAGGGACCCAAATTGATACATGAAGTTTGGCAATCAATGCAAAGAAGGTTTCCTACATAATCCTTACTTTGATCAGTAAAAAGGAAGTCTGATTTCTATGTCCTTTTCTGGCAATATTGGTACCCATCTGATGATCCATTTGTTGTAGATGATAGAGGGTCAAATCTACTTTATTTTGGTTTGTGAAGCACTCAATTTCATTATGTGGATGAAAAGATATTCAACTTTTTGTGTAAGCTATCCAAACCCTTACTAGGGTAATCTGTAATTTTGTACAAATAAATCTGTAATATAAAATGTGAACCAAGACCCCAAATTCAAATAGATGGTGGGGAAAAAAGGTGTATTATATTCCCTCTTCTTTGCAGGAACCCATGGACAAGAATCCATGTGTATTTGATCAAAGAAAACCATGAAAAGTTGTTTCAGATTGCATAAAATAGAGATATGATAAATCAGTCATGATTTTGCTCACATAGGGAATTATTGAAGGTATAATGGCTATAAGTCCATGCAAGGATGAATCCTAACTATATCCTAATGGTTGGGAATTAGAGGGTCCCTGAACCACTTTGTGACTATCTCAATGGAATAATGCATGCCTATCATAGTTTGACAGTGAACTGATGTTACATATTTTGAGTGGGATCAAAGGATTGGATTGGCTGGTTTGTTGAAGGTTATGAAAGCTAATGAATCAAGTAATATAGGAACGTCCTTTGTGTCGGTGAGAAATTAAGAATCCAATTTGTAAGGATAAATATAAGGTGTCAATTTCAAAAGTGTATGATGGGGTAGTCGCAGTCAATCCAATAGTTCAGAGTATTGGAAGAGTTATAGATTTTGTAAGGTCTTGTGAAGGAATGGAAAGTGCCCATGAAATGAATCTAATCAAAAGTAAAGTTAATGTTGTAAGAAGTAAAGGGAGCCATTATTTTCATGAGGGAATGAGTATGTTCAGTTAGAAGGAATAGATGGATCAGAAGTTGCCATGAGTTAGAGTGGATTAGATATGTTTAAAGAGTTAGCGAGCATGTATTGAGGGGATTAGAGAATAGGATAGATTCATGGAAAGCCCTAAAAGGGAAATGTGTTGATGAATTGGGAAAGGAGAAAACTTTGCAAACAAGTTGAATCAATACCCCTAATTGGTAGTTTGGTGTGTGTGTGTGTGTGTGTGTGTATGCTCTAAATAATTAAGAAGGCAAGGCAATAAGGAAGCTGGTAAACTGTCAAACTAAGCCTTAACTCTCAAGGTACACGAAATCATTCTAGAAGATTTCCAAGCTTTAAGGATGGATATGGGAAATCCTTCATGATAATTTCACCCCTCTTTTGGCCACAAATAACTACAGCCATTTAATGCAGCTAGTGACATCAGAGATGTGATGTAAGTTCATTGTGATTTATGCTACAATGACAAGTGATCACTGGCAAGCAGATTGATTATGATGGGGAATGATTTTTTTGAGTGCCTCAAGAAAAAACTTTGTGAGTTTTTTTTTGGTTCTTTCAATCCCAATTGTGAAGTTCTCTACAACTTGAAGAGATGGAAACTTCCTTTACTCTCACTTGCATTAAGTAGAAAAACTTGTTTCGTGGGTAGAGCAAAAGGTTAAGACTTGATAATCATGTTCAATTTTGTGAACAAAAAATAGCATCTTGGTTACATAGGGGGAAATTTTCCACCAAGTTGAGGATAGACACCGAACCAACGCAGATGTTTACTTCATTATTATGGCTTGGGCGTTGCGGCTGGGTGAAGATAAAGCCATCATAAGGCTAATTATGGAAACAATTGTTCCTAGGGAGGAACTAGGAGGATTTGATGAAATCTTAGTGAAATCCATCCTAAAATTAGGAATAAATTTGAGGGACAAGTACAACAACCTTGAGAAAATTGAGACCACGAAGTACTCACCATTTGTATTGTGTTTTGATGAAGATTCTGGAACAAAAGGTTTAGAAAAGCTAGGAAAGGCCGGCTGGCAGTGAAGATGGATATCATATTATTCCTCCTCCTATTGCAAATTGTACAAAACTTTGAGTATTTGACTTCCAAAACAAAATTTATGGGTGTGTCTCAATTTGGATTGGAGAACTAGCAGAGTTACGATTTCTCGGCTTGTCTTTTAATGAGCTATAAAACATTCTCTCACCAAAGTTGTTTACATTCAAGAATCTTCAAATTCTAGATTAATCTCATAATAATTTATCAGGATGACTCTTGAGAGTTCAGGGATGTTGAATGATACATCAAATGTGACACAAAGTGTAAAACAAAGTTCTCTCTATCTTCATCCAGGAATTTGGTCGCTACCACCATTTTCATTGCAAACTATCCCTTTCTGGCCTCCATAAACCTCTTATTTCTAAATCTTTCATCAAACCACCAAAAATGGAAAGTACTTGGTGCCTTAATCCTTAGTAGTCCACTCTTATTTTCACCCAAATTTTACCCAATTCTTGGAATGGACTTTGCAAAAAGCTCCTCCATTCCACCCAATGCCCAACTGCAGAGCCCATACCATGATCTTGGAATGGATGTTGGTGTTTGTTTTGTGATGTTTCTCAACTTGGTGGAACAACTCCCTCAGAAAAAGAAAAACACTCTCCATTCATTTATTGTCCATAAAATTGAACATTTTATCAACCCTAGTCTTCTTACTCTTCCCATGCTAAGAATTTTATTGCTTGGTGCAAGTGAGAGTGAAAGCAATTTCCATCACTCCAATTGGAAAAAGCCTCTCAAACAACAATGTGGTTACCAAATCCAGTGTGTATAGAGGATTCAATTTTGGGGGCACACAAGACAAACATTCTCAATCATTATCAACCTAATTGATGGTAATTACATGGCACTTTCGACAAGGATTGCCAAGAACTGCCACCACATCACTATCATTGCCTACATACCTCATTAAATGGATGAAGTTGGTGGTGGCCAATAAAAGAAAGGAAAGAAATAATCACAATGGATGAAGTTGATAGTTCCCAATTGGACATGGTGTTGACCTCTTTACTTCCCTGTCTTCTCAAATGTGATAATTTGGAGTCATCTAGAGAAGCTAATTTTGCATTAAATTGATCTATGTAGTTCTATGAGTGCTAAGTCACCTTGTCCCTTTTATTATTGCATTTGCAATGATTTGTGAATCACCCTCAACATGAAGATTTCTGGCTCCTAGCTACTTTGCTACTCATACTGCTGAGATAGCAGCCTCTAGCTCCGAAACATGCTTTTTCTACCATCTGAATCATACTCCATGATCCATCATCAGGATGAAATTTTTCAATGAACCAAAAAGTGGATCATGGTGTATGATTTGAAATGTTAATTATAAAAATAATGTTACACAATCAAATTCTAGAAACATACTACAGAATTCAATGTCGATTTTGGAAGCCTACTGTCTTTAATTAGAAATATACACATGTCACTTCATATAATATTATCTCAAATATCCAACTATAAACAGAATCCATAGGTATTATCTCAATTTCAATACAGAGAGAAAAATCAAAGATAAAGATTTCTATCACAGCTAAAATCTTTAACATTGTTGATGCCAGAGTTCATTGCAAGAAAAAACAAGTGTGTGATACAATGTTTTTAAGGTCAGGTGCATTAATAAGTACAAAAAAATTACATAAAAAAAGCCAAGAGATTGCAATAAATTGAGAGGAAGAAGAAACCAATGAATGTGTTCAACTTTATTTGTGAGCATTTACAATAGGTTGCTATGAGTAACTTTAACCTCACCATTCATCTCTATTGGGATTATGCAAATGCCTATTAATTTCAACAATAACTCTTAATTTCCACTTGCAATAATATTCTTCCTTATGGAGAAACTTAGTTTCTTCTAAATCAATGTGGTATTTTGTATTGAAACAATGCTTAAAAGTGCATATTAGTTTATGTATTCATGTGTAATGTTAGCATTATGTTCTTTATTCAATGGAGAATAGTAAGTGTACCGTAGGTCTTGGTCCACTGGTAAATATGGGGAATAACATGATGGACTATATCATGTGAGAGTGCAGGCATGGGTTTTTCTCTCTGCTCATCGATGAGCCTAGATATATCTATGGTATTACCATGGAATAGTTTGTATGGAGGACCCCTAATTCCCTGGGCTTCAAAGTGCTTTTTCAATTGCAGAGGCTTCCACCATATTGTTATTGCAATCTTGAGCAAGAATAAAACTAAACTAGAAGAAACAATTGTCAAACCCCAAAATACCTATTCCATGTTCCACTCCTTGTTTAACACTACGATTCTTCGCTTGAGATTTACTACAACTTTTTTTATACTGCTCAAGTGTAGAATCCCTTCATATTTTCATATAGCAAAAATCACCTGGTTGTTTTCATGTGAGAAAAGATAACTCCAACCACTCTTTTAGTTTAGAAATGGTGTAGCTTTGATTTAAGATAAGAAACTACAGTAACCAGTCATACCACATGATGCAATAACGTGGATAGTTTCTCCAATATTAAGGGAACCATATGAACAATCAATTCTATAGATAGCTAAATTAAAAATTCAAAAGTGGTTCTCTCTAGACTCTAATCCTGCATAGCAAAGATCACATTCCTAATCATCTAGTGAATTAGGCATTATATTGATGCTTTTTCTTAGTCCAATTCTCTAAACCCTCCATTGTGACTATCAGGGATAAGTTATTTTTATTATATAATCTTGAGATGGTGTTTGTTAAATCATAGAAAAATTAAAACACTTATACTACATTGACTACTGCTATTATATTTGTAGGAATCTAATTCTCCTTTGCAATCAGAGATTACCTCTAATGGGGCAGACCATCAAGGTTTTAAAATTATGGCTTACCTTCCCGATCAAACACAACCTGCTATTGCACCTCCATTTGTTATTTGATACGTCAAATAAGCGGCTAGAGTAGAGGGAAATGAGTCTCCTTTCAATGGCTCTAGCTATATTTTTTCCCTAGTATGGTGGGAACTACTAGTGAGGTTATGGATATTGATGGACTAGATGATGGGGTGGCCTTAAAATAGTAGGGCAAACCTATGTTCGCTTCTCTCTGTCTGCCGCTAGTTCTTCACGCCCCACCCTTAGATACCCCATCCAACTAAGTTGTCTACACTCATACCGATGGCTAGTCTTCTTCTATGCTCCTTTGGCCCAATTATCATGCAACCATCTCATACAGACTTGCCCTCAAACTTTCCCTTGCCTCCATCTATTGACATTGCATGTGGTAGCGGAATGGGTTCATGTTGTATAACAAATGAGCAATGTTTTCCTTTTTTCTTCTCTTATATCCCATTAGCATCACAATTGCAACATCGTTGGGCTATAATTGAAAAATAAAATCCAAAAAAACATTACATTTTCCTACCATCGCAAATTGACCCCTAATGTAGTCATAAGTTTTGCAAAATTTTGAAGTTTTTAATTTTTTTATGTAAATGGATATTATTTGAGTTATGCGTGAAAGGCTATGGTGATTCAAGCATGACCAAGTATTTTTCCACTCATGTCAAAGGGGAAGATTGTTAATCTCATATTAGTTTTGAAATATGGGTGACAATATACTAAAGTCATTTACTTACTTCATGTTGAACAAGTAATACATGTCTAGCATAAGTTGTCAGATAGTATATGTTGAGCGAGAGATATTCAATATGTGTCGAGCAGATCATAAATGATGAGTTATTCAGATGTCAAGTGATCACTGGATCTTGAGTCATTAAGAGGTAGAGTTACAACATTGAAGTTGTAGTTTATGCCAAGCATCAATGACTTCAAGTGCCAATTTATATAGTTTTGACATAATTGTTCATAATGGTACAAAATTTTATGTAAACTATTTTTGAGCCAACTTAAGGATTGTTTTTTTATCTTTGATGATCAGAACAAATCTTTATTGTGAATCCTTAGGCATTACATGGAGCCATTTAGAAAAAGGGAAGGATTAATTGCCAATATGGATGAATTACAATCATTGATTCATACCTAACCCTAAGTCACCTAGGTCTTCTTAAAGAGGAAAAACCCTAAACTTTTTAAGGAGTGTGAAAGGAGAAAAGAGAGAAGTTTGTATATGCAAACAAAGAATTCATAGTGACTAAGGAATTATGAATCAAGATACATTGTAGAATCAGTTAGAGGAGAATAGAGGAAACCAATTAGAAGACATTAGAGATACATGTGATTAGGAAGGATCAAGTAGACATCAGGAAAAAGGTGATTTGTTATGTAGTAGTAGAGTGCTAACCAAAGGATCATTTCTAGTACATTCTAATAGGTGAATATGTTAAATCTTTTAATAGAGTAGTCTTAATAGGTTGTTGTAAATCCTTCAACAAGGTTCTTATTTCATTGTAAGTCAAAGTCCTTTTACCACATACACTTCTAACAGGGTCTTGAAATCCTTTAACAAGCTAAGATCTAATAATATTGTAAGCCTTTAATAGGGAAAACCCTTCATAGGGTAGATCATGTTTCATAATCAAAACATTGTAACCTTCATTAGATACACTTTATTACTATAGTAGTGGAGATTTGTATGTTTCATCCCCATTCCAATTTTACCTTCTTTTTGGAGGGTTTCTAGGTAATCAAATATCTTGTGTCATACATGTGTTGAATATTTATTTACTTTAATATTGTGGATGTATATGGTTAATTTGGTATTTCAGTTTGCATATATAGATTGTGAGAAGGGTGTGTGGTGAATGATTTTAAGGATGAAGTTTTAAGTGCCGATTCACTCCTCCACTCTCAAAGTTTACTTTCACTATTGTATTTCCAACATATATGTATATATAGGATATGTGCAGGATCATGGTCAACCAAACTATGCTCTTAAGTGGTAATAAAAAATAATAAAGTAGGGTTATGTCAACTTGAGGTGCAATTTTCTACTTGTTATAAAATATGTATCAAAAATTTGAGAGAAATGAATCCCTAGGAAATTGAATTTAGTTTCTAGATTACTAGGCCTTATCTAAAAATAAATAAAATTGATTGGTCAAAATTTTCAATTTTAATGCAATAGTATATAAATCTTAAGACAAAAATAAGTAGACTTATGTCTAACCACCTTAATAAAAATAAAATGGTAATATTTTTAAATAATAATATAGATATAAATACATTATATAATAAGGTCTCAAGATGGCTAAGGTGGGAGTAAGGGTAGGCATTGGTGTATGTGCAGAGTTAGGGGTAGATGTTGAAGCTAGAGTAGAGGTGCGAGCAGTTGTAGATGCTAGTGTGAATACAAGGCCAGGTGCACGTGAAGATTCAATAGTTGATGAGTAGATAGGTCTCCATTTAGGGATTAATATTCAAAATCAACTTAGGGTTTTCAAAAAACAACAATCATATCTTGATGCCCCTTCTAGTATTTTTTCTTCAATCCTTGTAGTGCAGCAGGCTACGAAGGATAATGATAAATTTCAATTCCAATGCTTCCATTTTCAGGAAACTCACTTCTACTTAGGGAAAAAATCAATATTCCAAGGGAAAGTAGTGGTCGAACTAGCTAAGCCCTTCTTCATTAATCCATGCTTTCCTGATACCCATTAGTTGGAGCTCGAGGAAAAATAACAATATAGGTACAGTTTGACCTTTGAAAAAGGAGAATCTTCAAAGAAGGCTTCAAAATGATTTCAACAACATGTGGCACAAAATGGGAACAAATCCAAGTTTTTACTGAATAGGGGTAAATCAAATCAAAGCTAGAAGAATGGATGGCAAACCAAACAATCAATTTTTGATATATGACAAGGATTTCCTCCAGGTCCTCAATCAACCTTGGTCGGCCATAAATCAGGTTAAGTAGCCAGTCCAAGAGATAGTAGCTATTCCTATAGATTTTTCCTAGATTTTTCATGATGAACCCAATGGTATAGAAGGTTCTAAATCATCCCCTACTATCAAGGTTTCTAAAAATTCTCAAGGAATCTTCCTCAAACATGATCTTGTCCCTTATGATCAACCGTATTTGGAAGTGAGAGTTTGTTTGTTGTTAGATATACAACAACCTCTTTCATCTCATTTGGTTATAAATTCTCAATGGGGTTTATGGGATTAGTCAGTCTCAAGTCAGAATGAGAAAATAGTTAATAAGTTTCAAGATGGATTGGCTCATTTTAATACACAATTCCAACATTCAATTCAAGAAATATAAGAAGTCTATCTAGATTATAGTACAAACCCTAATTTATGTGCTCATAAAGTACATCAAGAAATGATACATAGTATGGACAATATGGTTTCTTCTTAGTCTATTTCTCCAACAAGAAATGATAATCTAGTGTTTTCCACAATAACCAAATTTTCTATGTTTTTACTATTGATCTTGCACTTTATGGAAGGCTATTGGAAATATTCAAGATAAGATAGGTTACTGAGAGGGGAGGGGTGAATTAGTAACCCCAAAACTTTAAACAATTCAGCATTTTAAAATATTCATCATTCATTCATCTAATCTACTGCATATATGAGAAATCAAACATCCATAACACATGTACACAATGATTTGGTCACCCAGAAACCTTCCAAATAGAAAGTGAAACTAGGGTGGGGATGATACCCACAAAAATTCATTATTGCAGTATGAAGTTGGCCTGTTAAGGCTTACATTGACCACTTTTGGTGATCTGCCCTATTAGGAGCACAAAGGACTGATAGGTCCACCTTGTTAGAGGATTTACAAACATAAACTAAATTATGCACTCTGTTAGGAGATTTATACAAAGACTATTAAGTCTACCCTATTAAAGGATTTACAAAACTGATTCACTTTTTAGGATGAAATAGTGGATCTACTTACAAACTTTATTTTCTGATTAGATCCTTGAAGTATATATCACCTCTTGTGACTGATGAATAATTACTGCTCCTTGTAGACCTGGCTGCTTACTTTGCTATTCTGCTAATTCGCATTTACACTTCTCAAACATGACATGTCTTGCTTGATAGACTTATCCATATATATATATATATATATATATATCTTAGAAATGATATAATACATTACATATATATATCATTCCAATAATTACAATTGCAAGGTCAACTAAAACACAAGTGAAAAAAATATTACTGAGTTGGCCAAACAGTAAATAACTCAGGTTCACTGAACTGACTCGGTGACCTTCTGATACTCGGTGTCTACTGCATTACTCAGCATTGTCATGCACTTAGTAGAAGTGAAGGCTCAGTCCATACTAATCACTTGACATAGTTCTAAACTCGGTAACCATTGGAGACTCAATGGATATAGTATCAATCGGTAAAAACTAAATCCTTCATTTACCTTGCTTTCACTCGGTAAAAATTATACTTTCATTACTCGTTAAACACTCCACTTCCATCACTTGGTAGGTACTATACTTCTATCACTCGATAGGCATTGCGCTTTCATCACTCAGTAGGCATTGCACTTTCATCACTTGGTAGGCACTGTGCTTTCATCACTTTGTAGGCATTGTGCTTTCATCACTCGGTAGGCACTGTGCTTTCATCAATTGGTAGGCACTACACTTTCATCACTCGGTAAACACTGTGAAGCTAGGTGAACACTAGAATGCTTCGTGTGAACTGCGAGGCTCGGTGTAAACTGCTTAAGTGATGAATGTACAAGGTAACCATTGAATGCTTGGTATTCAATGTAGACTGAGTGATGAGATCGGTAGCTATACTGATACAGATAAGTGTTGTCACTAATGGAAATAATATCTTAATTCCAACAATCTCCCCCTTTGGCATTAGTGACAAAAACACTTATAAGCCAAAACATATGTACACAATCTGACTGAATGAATTTTGATTTTTCAAAATTGATCTTTCTACATATACAAATATACATATATACACATGCAAATTTTATTGTGTGCTAACTCCCCTATCACTTATAGTGATACCTCTACTTATTTATTATACTAAATCTCTAAATCTCTCCCCCTTTTTGACAATAATGTCAAATGACTACATATATGGTTACACCAAAGTGAGATAGAAATTCTTGATGTACATTAAGAATGGTTGCAAAAGTACTATCCCAAGTCTGTTGCAAAATTTGACAAGTGGGGAGGGCAATTTGAACTTTTTTTGATAATTGGATCAAGTGATCAGCCACTGAGAAGTTTTAATCTTGGACCAATGTTTTGCAATGTACAAGATGTTTTTGCATTGTGTCCATTATAGGAAGGATCATGTTCTAGATATCTATGAGTTGTGACCAAATCCTAGCTTCCTCTCTCAATAATTCTACTTGAACATCTACCAAATATCTAATCTTGGTGTGATGGGAGGTTGTGGAGGAGGATTCCACCTTTAGCTTGGAGGCACTTGATTGCATATCAATGTCAATCTTATTTGACTTATCCTTTATTTATTTGGTGAAGCCAGAAACATCACAAAGTTTAGCAAAAAGTGATGTTGCATTATTAAAAGAATTTTGAAAATTTCCCAAAAATGTTGACAATTCAACTTTCTTTATTGCTATCTTTTGAGCAATGTGCTCTAACACTTTATTATCAAATTTCTTTTCAGCTTTCTCAATAAGTTTTTCTTTTCTGGAAGAATCCTCATTGAATTTCTATATAGCCTCTTCTAACTGGATCAAAATGTGTTGAGTAGAATCTACTTCAACACCTATAACATCTATAATTATATTCTTGGCATTCTCAATTATTTTGTATTCCTTATTCCTTTCAGACCATAGCTACTTTTCTGTAGCTTTCATCTCTATTAGTTGACTAGCTAGCCTCATCTCTTCAATGGTAGCATTTTCATAGTCAATCTTTAGAATTACTATCTCTGTGTCTAAGTCAATATCTTTTTCAATTTCCTTTCCATTGATTAGAAGTCTTAATGGATGCTTTTGTTTGACTTCTGTGATGACTGGTTTGACCTTAGGAATAGACACAATAGTGGAGATGGAAGGGCTAGCAATAAAAATTGGTATAGGACTTGAGGATTGAATGCCAATAGGAGTATTAATTAGATCAAAAATTGAAACACTTCCCAAAAATGGTATCATACTCAATAAAGTACCTATAATAGAACTGATTGGAGTGGAAGTGGATATAGTTGATGCTAATGGAAACAAAACTATAGAACTTGCTAGAATTGATGAAAACAAAATTATGGAACTTACTGGTGCACTTATTGTTGATGAAGGAAATGAGGAGGCTGGTTTAGTAGCTGAAGAAGTAATAGTTAGCTCAGTAGATGAAGTGCTTGGGACAACTATTTCAGATACCTAGAGCTGGGAGGTGGATGGTGAAGATTGAGCAATTGATGTGGCAATTGTGCTCACAATCTCACTTGCAGAAGCTATCTCCATAGTGGATGTAACAGTCTTTGGTGGAGAGTGAGGAAGGGACGCAATCACTTCTGCAATTTTGACTGGATCATCTTCTTCCTCATTTCCTTCTTCCTCCTTGTCTTCTTCCTCTTTTTCTTCCATAAGTGCATGCAGCTCTCCTGGAGTAACTATGATGGATGGAGTGCTATCAAAATCATCACCGTCATTGCTATCATCATCCTTGATCTCAACTAGATCTTCACTAGGCTTTTGCAGATGATAGATGTTCTTCCACATGTTTGTTGCATCATTTACAACATGCTTAATATCTTTAATTAAGATCAAACATATGTGAAATATAATCATCATTTTACCTTCATGGTTTTTCATTGTTACCTTTATTTCTACTCTAATGAGACTCGGTAGAAGATTCTTTAGAGATTTCTCATATATGTCTTTAACTATTTGGGTGGTTGACTCCCATCTCGGTTGCAATCTCTCCAATAGTTCTTTGGAGATTTGAGAGGCAAGCTGGTCCGAGGAGTATTTCCATTTACCCATCTTATTAAGTACCAATTCCTCAATCTGCATTTTCTCGACATCAGTTCTTGTTTCAAATTTCAATGCCTTGAAATTTGTGATGCCAGCTCCTTCTTTCAATTGTTTAAGCCTTTCCTCAAATGTGGGTGGAGGCCTGACCAGTATAGGTTCCTGCTTGCCTTTTCTGGTTCTTCTGGAGAATACTGTAGTGGGCTTTTTCTTAGGTTTGGTAATAGCTACCTTACCTTTCTTCTTTGGTTGTTCCTCTTCAGATTCATGTTGTTCTTTTTCTTCTTCTCCTTCTTCTTCTTCATTATCTTCTTCATCCTCACCTTTTCCCTTGGTAAGCATAAGAGGAGCGGTTGTAGTTTTAAATTTTGCTATCTTTCTCTTGCCTTTGCTTATGGCCTAGGGTAGCTTGATTTCAAGCTCAATTCTGGCCTTTGCCTCACCATATGTTCCAAATATTGGTTGCCTTGGGTCTACTGGCTCATTCACTAGTGCTTCAACAATATCCCTGGCCTTGACAATATGTACCTCATAAGGAAGGGGTTTTACCCATGCAACTTAGGGTCTAACTGCCTGAATGTATACCTTATCATAGTCAACCATAAAGCATACATCATCTTTGTAGTCTTCAACTGATTTTTGTGGAATCTAGAACCTATTATTCATTCTCTCCTTGAAATCTTCTAAATAATTATCCATAATGCTATCAAAATTTTCACCCATTTCTGCCACAAACTTATTTATGTGATACAAAATTTGAATGTCTTTTCTCCATACAACCATTCCTTTTGATGGAAAGAATTTTTGAACATAGAAAAATAAATAGATTAATAGAGAGCCAAATTTGCAAGGATTATTCTTTGAAGTCATTATACTCTCCATATTCCTGTTTAATTGTTTCAATAGTAATTTCAACAGATCCAATTCAAGGTTTTTCTTAACTATTTTAAAGGCCAAATCCATAGCTTCACAAGGTACATTGTTCAGTCGATTAGAGCTATAGATTTTGTGGGCAATGACATGAATGCCAAATCTTAGTTCGACATCAGATACAATGGTGACCTTTAAACCTCTATCATCCCATTTGGCTAGGGTTTGCTTCTGTAACTCCTCCTAACCTAGGGTTTTGGTAACCTTCACTTTGTTGAGCATAGGGAGACCCATGATTTTGTGAATCATCTTCTTTATAGTTAGCAATGGCTTCTCTGACCATAGTTTCCCATTGTACACCCAACTCAAAATATACCTAATCCATTTAGTTTGGAAGTTTCTAGGCATATGCAAGATATGAGTCAAACCTTTTGTTTCAAGATGCTTGTATTCAGGTTTCAGAGAGCCATCTAAACTCATTTCTCCTAGGGCACTGTCCATCTCTAGGTTTCCAATTTCTTGAATAGAACATTTGAAATGAGTATGAATATCATTGATAAGAAGTACCTTAGGTGGAATTTGCAATTGAGCTCCATTCAGGTTGAGTGATTCTGCAATAGCCAAAATAATTTTGAAGTTGGGTGCTTTTCATTCTATACCCTTTATCAGCATTTTTGAACCTCTTTTTTCCTTGGTGCCACTGCTACTCCTGGATGCCATTGCTGCTTGGTAAGTGTAAGAAAATTCTGAATAGTTTTTCTAGTTTAAAATTGCTTTAAATCACTTGGAATTCACTTGAAATTTCTTAGCTCTGAAATCACAATGAAGAATGAAATCGAATTCTACCCTTTTGACGATTTTTTTTCCATAAATTCTTGGTACAAAGGTAGCTGAGATGACATAGTGTTTGATAGGCTATCATTTACTTGCTCGATAAAAGCTTGCAACTCGGTGATTGAACAAAACTTTTAGTTATTCCCAACCTAGCTCAGTAAGGTCTTCAACCGACTTTTCTCGATAGATGCAATGCCTTCTTTGATCTTTGTGAATCTGGAATATTGATTTGATCATTTTTCTTTCTTACATTCGGAACTACTTTGGATATAGCTTGATGATACAATTCCTGATCCTTTATGAATTTAGTTGGAAATGATTGAGTAACCCACTTCTTGAGTGACATTGCCATCACTTGAACTATCTTGCTCGGTAGATTTTGGAATCCATTGTTGCCTCATTTGCTTCCGAATGTTTTCAGCTTTAGCTTTCTTTTCATCTTCAACTCTTCCTATATTCATGTAGTTTTTAGCTATATGATCAAGTTTAGTGCATGTATAACATCTTACTGTTGTGTCTCTTTTCCTCAAGTGATGCCTTGAACGCTCTTTGCCAATATGTCCATATTCTCCACAATAATGACATATGTACCAGGTATTGTAATCCCATCTAAAGATTGCTTTAACAAGTTGTTCAGTTGGATTGAATGATTTGGATCTGCATTGGAATGCCTTGTGACCATGTTTCTCGCACTTGTGACAATTGCCTTCAAATTTTGGTTTTTCCTTGCATTCATTAGCTTTATGACCATGCTGACTGCAATTGTAGAATTTACCATTGAATTTACCTTTTCCATTGCTCCAACACTTGTTTGATGTGTGACCTAGCTTACCATAGTGATTGCAAGTAGGTCTTTGATTCCTCTAGGTACCTTGTTTGGAAGTTTCACCTTCTTCCTTGTAACCAAGTCTAGCTTTGCCTTTTTGTCTATGAAGATTCTGCTCACTTTGCTAATTTAATTGAGTCATGTCTGCTTGAGATTTCATTATTCTCTCATTGATTTTCTTTTTAGTGATCAAGTCATTTTCCAAATCTTCATTTATTTGTTTTTTAGCTCTCAAGTCACTTTTTAAGCTTTCATTGATTTGTCTTTTAGTGATTAGATCATTCCTCAAGCTTTCATTTTTAGATCTTATATTAATAATTTATTAATTTGCATTGGATAGTTGATCTCCAAGATCTTCATGCTGAAGGATTGATTATTTCTTACCTCTAACTCTTCATTTGCCTTGTCTCTCTATTCCAAAACTTCACATAGCCTGATTGATTGAATTTCTTGTTCTCTTTTAAGCTTTCTTACTTCTTCCTGTAGGGAACCATTCTTTGCTAGGAGTTCCTTGATTGCCTCATTAGCTTCATTTGAACTACTTGATGGTGAAAGTTCTTTGATCTTTTCTTCAACATACTTATGATCACTCATTTGTCTTACAAGTTCCTTCCTTCTCTTCAGGGATTGAGGAAGATGCTCCTTAGCTTCTTTGAGTTGAGCCATGGCCATTTCCAGATCTAGCTTTTCATTTTCAATAGCTTTGTCAAGTCTGAATATCTCCATTATCCTTGATCTTTGCTCAAGCTATCAAGCTTTGCCTTGAGAACCAAAGTGCTCTTATACCAATTGTTGGAAATATTCAAGATAAGATAGGTTACTAAGATGGGAGGGGTGAATCAGTAACCTATCTTATCTTGAATATTTCCAATTAAGGCTTACTAGCTGAGTTGAAGATCTATCATGATCTTCTATGCATCTCTCAAATTTGGATGGTTTGGAGCAATCACATTCAGATTTTCCATTAGTTTGTCACAAAATAAGTAACGTTCTTTCTAAAATCTAGTATGTTTATTCGAAAGCTCTTCAAATTGGAGATCAGATTTTTTCTACAATTGCTAAAAATATAATTTTTGATATAGAAAAGGAAGAGGGATTCCATATAGAAAATTAGGAAAATAGTGATCTTGATGTGTTGCTCAAAGAATTTTAGTTCTAGAATAGTCAAATCAACTGGAAGAAAGCTTTTAGTTGTAAGACTGTAAAATTTGTTGAAACTACATGTCAAGCAGAGAAAGAAGATTCATTTTTGAAATCATGCATTGATCAAGATCCATTACATGTTGAGATGGGCATTCTTTAGCAAGTGACAGTCAATTCAGATTTTCAACTTGAAGAGACAATTTGGAGGGAACATGAGACTGACAAGGATCAACCTAAGTCTCCATCTCATAATATTCCAAATAGTATGGAGGATTTTATTTTCCAATAAGTGACTGACAAGTTGGATTTCCAACTTAGAGAGACAATTTTGAGGGATCCTAAGGCCTGTAAGGATCAATCAAAATCTGGTCTTTAGAATAATCTAAATAGTTTTGATCCTCATAAAATTTTCTCAAATTTTTAGTCTCCCTCTCTTCAAATTTAGACTTCCAAGAGACCCAAACTAAGAGGGCATCCTAAGGGATCAAAGACCAGAAATGAGATTTCCTTAGGCATTTAGACCTCACTAGATGAAAAATTTTTTGTGAACAAGAGAGTGACGAGGAGAACAAATTGTTCTCCTAGTCAACAATGAAAATTATCGCATGGAATTTCATAGGGATAAATTCCTCTGACAAGAGAAGTAGGATTCACCATTTTATTGAAACCATGAAAGCTGATATTGTGTTGCTACAAGAAAGAAAAATATCGCAAGATACATTTCAAAAAATTGTGGCCAAATGAACAAGGTGGTTCTCAGTACATTCTCCTAGTATTGGATCTTTTGATGGTCTTACTATCTTATGGAATACATTAACAATTCAGGGTCACCTTATTCAACAACAAGAAAATTGGCAAATGTTATAGGTGTTAGATTTTGATGTTCCTTTTAGCTTGATTAATGTTTATGGTCCTACTTCTACTGAAGAAAATTTGAAACTCTGGGATAGATTAGCAATGTTATTTCAGCTCCAAAACTCTTGCATTGTTATTCTTGGGGGTGATTTCAATGTAATCTTCAATCAAAATGAGAAATTTTGTGGCATTTCCCCACCCATTAAAACCATTCAAGATTTTTCTCAATTTGTTAAGAATAATGATTTAATGGATATTCAACCTTCTAATGGAAAATTTACATGGACAAATAGGAGATCTAGTTTTGCACAAGTAGTAGTTAGATTGGACAGATTCCTTATCTCTCATGAATGGAAATTAGGTAATTTTTTGTTTTCACTCAGAGCTATTATCTTCATCAAAATCTGATCACTTTCCAATTTTCATAAACAATGATCAATCTGCATTTGTAGATCATACTTAGCATACATCATCTTTTAAAATTGAAAGCATTTGATTGTACCATCCACACTTTCTTCCACTTTTAAAAAAATGTTGGATTAGTACTCCTTTTGTTGTAGGGTCTAAAATGCAAAGAGTAGATCAAAATTTCAAACCAACAAGTTTTTAAGAATGTTTTCAAGAAGAAAGAGGTTGTTAAGAAGCAATTGGAGGAAATTCATTGCTCCATAATTTCGTATGGGATGCATAGTGACACTCACGTTAAGCAAAAAGATCTTCAACATGAATGGGAGGAATTATGTTAGAGGGAGGAAGAATATTGGAGACAAAATTCTAGGGAATTATGGTTGCAACAAGGAGACAAAACACAAAAAAATATCATGCTTCTGCCCAACAAAAATGGCTAGCCAAGTCAATCTTTCAAATTATGGATTCAAAATCAAGCTACACTTTAACTAATTCTCAACAAATTAGAGATGAAGGTATCAAGTTCTTCAAGAATCTTCTTGCACCAATAGATCATCCATCACCATTTCCTTCACAAGTTGAGGATTTCATTCAACATATCCCTACAATGGTGTACCCCATGGAGAATTCTAAGCTCTTGGACCCATTCACCATTCAAGAAGTTTTAGAATTAGTCTTCAACTTCCCCCCAGAAAAAGCTTTGGGGCTAGGTGGTTTTAATGCACTACTCTTTCAGAGTTGTTGGGATTTTATTGTTTGGGATCTTACCTACTATTGAGGAATCAAGAAAGTTTAAATCTATGCTAAAGTACTTCAACCCTACAAATATTGCAATCATTCCAAAGACTAAAGAGCCCAAAAATTTTGTAGATTTTTTCCCTATCTCACTCTACAACTTGACTTATAAAATCATTAGTAAAGCTATTTATTTTCACCTTAAAAATATTCTCCCATCTATAAGTTCTCCTGAACAAGGTGGCTTTGTTCCTGATAGAGAAACAATGGAGGGTGCAATGGTAGCTCATGAAGTACTACACTCCATGAATAGTAGTCAGTCCTCCAATTTTGTTATCAAGTTAGACATGCAAAAGGCATATGATAGAGTCTGATGGAAGTTTCCTTTAGATGTTTTGCAAAAAATGGGTTTTGATAAACATTGGTAAAAGTGGATTCAAGCATGCATTTCGAGGGCTTGGTTTTCAGTCATTATTAATGGATCAACATCAGGCTACTTTCCTTCCATGCAAGGTGTCTAACAAGGTGATCCTCTTTCACTAGCTTTATTCATCATCATGGCTGAGGCCCTAAGGAGGACTATCAAGCAACATCATTTATTTGGCAAGTGGAAAGAAAGAAAAATTGAAGGTACATCAATTTTTTTTATGCATTCTTTATTTTTTGACAACACATTATTGTTTGGTACTTCACTAGTTTTAGGGGCTAAGAAGATAAAGAAAACTTTAATGCAATATTCAAAAGTTTCAAGGTAGAAAATAAATCCCAAAAAGTCAAAAAATTTCGTATTTAATACAAAGTTATATCAGACAAGATATAGCATATTTTAGGGTTTTCTGAGGATTTTTTACCCTCCACTTATCTTGGGATTCCCTTTTTTATGGGATCCAATAAGAAAAGTTTTTGGGATGGCATCTTCCAAAGAATTAAGAGAAAAATTGTCTCCTAGAAAGTAAGATGACTGTCATTATGAGCTAGAATCTTTCTTATCAAGTCAGTTCTATCTGCAATACCAAATTACTACATGGTTGTCATGCAAGCACTGTCTTCTATCATTTCACAAATTCAAAAACTTATTATGCATTTTCTATGGTCTGGAAACTTGACTAATGAGAAGAAGCTTCCTCTTATTTCTCTCCATAACATGGGACATATTCCTGCTTTAGGAGGGGCTAGAATTCATGATTTGACAACACGGAATATAGATTTTTGAGGCAAGCTGGTTTGGTAGATGTATACTAAACACAGTCAATATGGTGTCAAGTAATGTAACAAAAATATTTAGATAATAATGATCCACACAAAATATTCTCCATGCTGGATCCTCTTAAGGGATCTACTATTTGGGATTTCATGATTGCATCTAGAGATATTGTTCACAAGTACATCTCTTGGGAATTAAGTTGTGGGGATAAGATCAACTTTTGGATTGACTCTAGAAATGGACAACCTTCTTTAATTTCAATGCCAAACATACAAGAAATTATATTAGATACAAAAGCAGAGTGGGGTAATCTTGTGATTCACTTTATGGATGCAGTATGCATTTTTTCAAGGAAAGTAATATGGAAGGATCTAGACCAACTTCCTTTAGACCCCTAGTTTAAACAATGTCTTCAATTTGTTTTTTCAAATATATAGGCTTTTGTGTCGAAGATTGAGGATAGACTATTGTGGATTCTAGCTAAGAATGATAATTTTTCAATTAAGGAAGGTTACAAACTTCTCAACAAGTCAAGTTGGCAAAATATCCTTCTTGAGCCTTCATGTTTTGTTGGAACAAGGTAGTGTTACCCAAGGTTGGATGCTTTGCATGGCTAGCAATTAAGCACAAGATTCTAACAAGTGATCAGTTGGCTAGGCTAAGTATTGTTCCTCCTTTTAAATGTGTTTTATGTGAAGAAGAATATGAGATAGTTGACCATCTTTTTGTAAGCTATCATTTTTCATATCAGTGTTGGACATTTATTTAAAAAAAATTAAACTACTCTACTCCATTAAAAAATACCATTTGGGAAATTTTTTAGGCTTGGCTAGCTCTTTACCCCAATGCCCTATTTGTAGGGATTTGGAAATGTTCTATTGCATTAGTTATTTGGGCAATTTGGTGGGAAATAAATAAGAGGATTTTTAGAAAAGAAGCATCATCTCTAGATAGAGTGTTCCAAACCATTGAAAAATTGATTCAGAAGTTACCAATGCAAGTGTTAATAAATGAAAATTTAATCTAGTTATCACTTCTTGGGATGGAGGTATCATTTAGGAATGGAAAGAAATATTTATTCCATTAGGATCTGGCACATCTACAAGATTACAAACAACTATAGATAGATCTATAGTTAAATGGCAACCTCTTATGTCTGGATTTGTCAAGCTAAACTTTGATGGGGCATCTAGAGGCAATCTAGGCCAATCAAGATTGGAAGCATGCATTAGAGATTGCACTGGAAAAATACTAGTAATTACAATGGGACCCCTACCCACAGGAACTAAAAATACGGCCAAGGCTCAATCATTTCTTTCAAGATTAATTCTTGCCATGAAAGGGAGTTTTCATCATGTAAACATAGAAGGTGATTACCAAGTTATAATCTCAGCTTGTATCAAGAGACAATCATCTTCCTGGCAACTTAAGTATGTGCTTCAAAAAATTTGGAATGTAATTGATCCGTTTCATCAGGTTAGATTATCACACACATATAGAGAGGGAAATAGAGTTGCAAACTATCTCTCCAATTTAGGTTGTAATGGGATCAC